>OZ029922.1:30881474-31067046 GCA_964023275.1 Norana najaformis
GATAGATAGATAGATAGATAGATAGATAGATAGATAGATAGATAGATAGATAGATAGATAGTTAGATAGATAGATAGATAGATAGATAGATAGATAGATAGATAGATAGATAGATAGATAGATAGATAGATAGATAGATAGATAGATAGATAGATAGATAGATAGATAGATAGATAGATAGATAGATAGATAGATAGATAGATAGATAGAGAAAGACAGAGAAAGAGACAGAGAGATGGGTAGAGGGATGATGTCAGGCGATGTTGTTGGTTGTGACCAGCAAATTGCGAATGTTATGCTGAAAAACCCCTTTTGATCTGACGAAAGCCACAGACGGAACCAATATCTGACGCCGGAAAAACAGTCGCATTTTAGCACGATAGATGGCGCCACAAAATGCCAATCCGACAGACAGACAGACAAACAAACAGACAGACAAACAGACAGGGAAGCAGAAAGGCACGAACAGAAAGACAGATACAGACAGAGGCAGGCACCGATAGACAGAGACTGACAGAGACAGAGACAAAGACAGAAAGAGACAAAGACAGAGAGAGACAGATACGAAGACAGAGACTGGCCTTGGGGTCAGCGCCTAATTGTCTGCGCATCTGACGCCAATTCATGTAATCCGGATGACGGAAATAGTTCCACTTGGCGGAAGGAGAAGAAGGTGAATGGAAGTGAAACGGGCCGTAAACAAATTCAGCGAATATTGTTGCGCGCGTAGTTTACGGCCAAAAGCATAGAGAAGCCTCGGCAAAGACAATGTGGAGGAGGACGAGGAAGAAGAGGAGGAGAACGAGGAGGAGCAGGAGGAGGAGCAGGAGCAGCAGGAGGAGGAGGAGGAAGAGAAGGAGGAGGAGGAGATGCTTCTATGCCTTCGAGGTAGGTAGGGAAGGAGATGAGAGAGGAAGAACAGGAAGGGAGAAGCGTAGAAGAAAAGACAGGGAGTGGATGAGAGAAGAAAAGGAGGAGAATGAGGAGAGAGAAAGAGGAGGAGAGAAGAACGACAGAGGAATAGAGGACAGTATAAAAAGGAGGAAGAGAGAGAACAAGAGGAGAGGAATAGAAGAGAGAGTAAAATGGAGTGTAAGAGAAGGAGGGAGAGAAGAGATAGGAATAGGACGAGAAAGAGAACTAGGAGGAGGAAGAAAGAAGAAGGAAGCGGAGAAGGCAGAGAAGAAGATCAGTAGGAAGAGAGGAGAGATGAATAGGAGCAAGAGAGGTTGAAGAAGAGGAATAGAGAAATGGAGAGGATGAAAACGATCGAGGAGATAAAGTGAAGAGAAGAGTGGAAAGAGAGGATGAATAAAAAGAGAGAAGGAAGAGGGGAGGAAAAGAAGTGAGAGGAAGAGAAATAGTTTAGAGAGGAAGAGGATGAAGAAGAGGAAGAAGAGTAGGATGAGGAAAAGAGGATAGAGAAAGAAAAAGTAGAAGAAGAAGAGGCGGAAGAGAAGAGGGGAGGAGGAAGAAAGAGGAAGAGGAAGTGATATTAAGTGGAGGGATGTCTGAGTAGGAGGATGGGGGGGGGCGAACATTTTATGAAACAAGATGTCGAAGAAAAACATGCAGCGGGGAGAGAGAGAGACAAGAATAACAATCGGAATGACAGAAACAATGGCTCAGCAAAACAACGACCTCTAGGACACATAGCCACGATCATCCAATGAACTGAAGGCAACTGAGAAGACGATCGTAATCATAATCGTAATCGTAATTCCAAGATTTCTACAACGCCCAACGAAAGCCGCGCCGTGGGGACCAGCTTATTCACAGGCGCTCAGTCAAAACAAAATCGATAGGCAAAAGGGTTCGGTTCCAGGTCAAGATCAAAGCGTCAGGCAGAGAGACAGCATGGCAGTTACGGTAGGTGATGTTTGGGGTTGGAGAGCAGAGACAGAGGAAGAAGGACAAAGGAGGAGGAAGAAGTAGGAAGAAGAAAAGAAGGATGAGAAAGAAGATGAGAGGAGGAGGAAGAGGAGGAGGAGGAGGAAGATCAGGAAGATAAAGAGGAGGAATAGAAAGAGGAAGAGAAGGCGGAGGAGGTGGAAGAGGAGAAGGAAGAGGAGGAAGAAGAGGAGGAAGAGGAGGAGGAGATGGCGGAAGAGGTGGAAGAGGAGAAGGAAGTGGAGGAGGAATAGAAAGAGGAAAAGGATGAAGAGGAAGAAGAGGAGGAGGAGGAGGAGGAAGAAGATGAAGATGAAAGATGAAACGAGGAAATGAGAATCATATAATGAGAGGAGGATGCGAAGATTATGAGGACGCAGATGAGCAGGGTGGAAGATAAATCCTCAGGAGGAAGGGTAGCTTGTCGTGATGGTTGGGTGTTCGTTCGTTCGTCCGATATCTTATTGGACAGTTTGGACGGATTGCGGATTTCCTTCCATTGACGAATGATTTCGATGGTCACTGGGAACGACACACTGGAATTACAACTACCAACTGTCTCTCTCGTTGTCTGTCTGCTTATCCGTCTCTGTCTTACTGTGTTTCAGCTTGTCTGTGTGTCTCTCTGTGTCTGTGTCTGTGTCTCACTTTGTCTGCCTCGGTCTCTATCTGTTTTTGTGCGTCTTTATCTATGCTTCTATCTCAGTATCTTCTATTTTTGTGTCTCTTAATGTGTCTCTTTGGCCTATACTCATTCTCCTCCTGCCGTCTGTAAATGTAAATGAAAATGTAAATCTCGAAAATGTCTCAGCGCCACACAAAAGCTGCTTCGGGGAGACCGGCTTAATCACCGGCGCTATATCAAATCAAGTCCGTAAGAGCCAGGTTGTTGGGTCAGTTTCGGTGCCATAATCCGCGGATGGTGGGTCAAGCTGTGGAAACAGCGTGGGGCCAAGGAGGAAATCGTTGGGGATGGCGGTCGTCGAATGGTGAATGAGTGGAAGCTTGAAGAGTTTGGTTTTCAGTCTTGAGTGAAAAGCTGAAGGAGAGAGGGCAGGCGGAGTAATGATTGTATTGACATATCGACACAGAGAGAGAGAGACAGACAGACAGACAGAAAGAAAGAAAGAAAGAAAGAAAGATAGAGAAAGAGAGAGAGGAAGAGAGAGAGAGGGGGTGGGGAGGGAGCGAGTGATTCAGACGGCTACAGTGGAAGGTGTTTTGAATTTGGGCGGTAAGAGAGGAAAGGGAAGAGGAGGAATCAGGGTGGGTTTTGTGGAAGGGGAATGTTTCAGTTCTGAGCGAAAGACCTGCGCAGAGATTGCAAGAGGTGCAGTGTAGGTGAGTTCGTTGGATGTTGCAGCAGTTTGCCGTTCATTAGTTCATCATCGGAGGCGGAAACAGACGTAGATGGAATTTAATCTGCACAAACTGGAAAAAGTTTAGGCTGTTTGGTGGAATGTGGACGACCATGGCTGTCGAAATCGTAATCTTAAACTCGAGATTTCTACAGCGCTCAACGAAACGGTGACCAGCTTATTCACTGGCGCTCAGTAAAAACAATCTGTAGGCAGGAAGGATCGGAATCTGAAATGTTATCGTAAAGGGGTGTGTTTGGACATTAGAAAATTCTTCTTCGGCCAGAGGATAGTAGAGCACTGGAACCGGTTACCGGAAGAAGCAATATCTGCTCCAAGCTTGAACAATTTCAAAAAGAAACTTTCCAGTTGGATGGAGAGATATAGTCACTAAAAGCCAAAACAGCTTATTTAGCCTATTAATTGTAAGTATGGCTGCAAGAATCGGTTCCAGGTCAAGATCCAAGAGTCAGGCAGCCAGACAGTTAGGCGGCTGCCGTGAATGGTGTTTGGAACTGGAGCGGAAAGCGAGATAAGGGGAAGAGGAAGAATCAGGATGGGATTTGTGGAAGAGGAGTGTTTATACTGACATATCAAAAAGCGAGCTGTAAACCTTTTCGGCAGTGCTCTATCGCCGAGTTCATGCGTTTGCATCAGCTTAGATTCACATAACGACACCTGGAATATAACACCAGAGATGTCTACAGGCGCTATATAATTGTAGTTTGACGTCAACGACTGAGTGACTTAATAATACATCCAGATCTCTGCGTTCGGCCACACAAAGTCGTTTGTCTCTTCCTGACATCCGTGACTATCGGTCTGAATTCTCCAGACGCGGATTCAGCAATTCTGCACCAGTCATCTGGAACAGTCTCCCTGTTTACATTACTCACAACAACATCTCGTTAGACATTTTCGTAAAGCCCCTTAAGACCCATTTGTACCGTCTTGCTTTTGTTGTTTGACCGAAGTGACTCATCCATGCCTACGATTCCTGGCTCAGCCGATGGACATACCTCTTTCACAGATCCTATCCTGACACCCCTTCTTCCTCTTATCTCTCTCTCCTCTCCAAACCCAAACACTACCCCCCGTAGCTGCCACGCTGTCTCTCAGTCTGACTTTTGGATCTAGACCTGGAACCGAACCCTTTTGCCTATCGATTTTGTTTTGACTGAGCGCCTGTGAATAAGCTGGTCCCCGTGGCGCGGCTTTCGCTGGTGCGCTGTAGAAATCTCGGGATTACGATTACGATTACGACACATGGCGTGTTAACAAATGTCTTACTTACTACTTATACTCGGGACAGCCTACAGGATGGAGATCGCGACCACCACTAAGGCACAAGGCAACGTTTAACATTTTAACAATTTTCACATTTGTAGGTAGCTGATTAGTTTATAAATGAAATGTTTGAACGTCAAACAGCAGTGAAAATGTTGCAAGAGAAGCCTTTCGTTAATACAGATCATAAGCTGAGAACTTTGATCGGAAATTATCTGCTTTAGACAGTACTCCGTCTGTGCGGGTGATGCGTTCGGTATTCATTCGTATTTCTTTCCAGCCTGTCATCGTTCCAGGCAAGACTGTCCTTGAACGAGTAGATAAACAAGTTTGCTTCATGCAGGGCTGTCCCGCTGTTCTTTACCCCGTTCCAACATATAATCTGGCGATTTCTGTAGCGATATATGATAGTGAAAAAAGACCATCGATGGAATGGCTTTAGCAGAGCTGAAGCAGAAGCTGAAGCCATAGACAAATATGAAAAGAGTCCATCGAGAAACTTCTGAATTACGTTTGGCTTGAAGGCCTGTGTGAAAGGTTCGTTTCGTTAGCATTACTTTTTTCTTTCAGTTCTAATCGCTCCATTCTTTTTTGCCTCTTTATTTCCAGCATCTTTTCTCTTGCCTTTGCATTGTGCATTATTTCGTAGCCTCACGTCCGTCTGTCTGTATGTATGTCTGTATGACTGTCTGATTGTTCCTTCGTCAGGCTGTCTCTCTGTCTGTCGGTCCGTCCGTCTGTCCGTCTGTCCGTCCGTCTGTCTGCCTGACTGTCCGTCCGTCCGTCTGTCCGTCTGTCTGTCTGTCCGTCTGTCCGTCCGTCTGTCTGTCCGTCCGTCCGTCCGTCTGTCCGTCTGTCCGTCTGTCCGTCCGTCTGTCTGTCCGTCTGTCTGTCTGTCCGTCCGTCCGACTGTCTGTCCGTCTGTCTGCCTGACTGTCCGTCCGTCTGTCCGTCTGTCCGTCTGTCCGTCCGTCTGTCTGTCCGTCTGTCTGTGGACAGTCCTATGTTGACTGTGGCTTATAGATCTAAATCGTGCGCAGAAGTGGAGGAGCTCTAAGCCTTTGTTCGACTACTCGCCAGTTGTGGCTTGCAATTCCATCGGTCCATTATTCGCTGACATGCGCACACAGTTGCCACCAGAGAGCGCGCCTGACCGACCAAACGATAGACATCGCTATTCTTTGGGGGAATTTTATGCAGATGGACGCATTTGTATAGCGCCTTGTTTATGTCGACGAAAACTGTTTTTGTCTGGTGAGGTTAAACGGGTGGAAACAGGTACACCCCTTCTTCCTCTTATCTCTCTCTCCTCTCCAACCCCAAACAGCATCCCCCAATAACTGCCACGTGTCTCTCCGTCTGACTTTTGGATCTTGACCTGGAACCGAATCCTTTTACCTATCGATTTTGTTTTGACTGAGGGCCTGTGAATAAGCTGGTCCCCGCGACGTGGCATTTGTTGGGCGCTGTAGAAATTTCGGAATTACGATTACGATTACGATTACTCATAATGTGGCCAGAGATCTGAGAGGAATGCGTACAACCATCAGACAGTGTATGGTCGAAAAACATGTAAACACAGCCACCTTAGGCAGACTGTGTTCATCTATAATCTAATCCAGTCTGACCTAATCTAATCTAACCTGATCTATTTCAATCTAACGTAATCATAACCGATCTGATAAAATGCTCGGGACCACAATTGGGGAATTCTTTTCTTCCAACCATAATAAATGCTTTGACATCGCCAACATATTTCCAGACGGAATTAAAGTGTTCTGTCTTGACTTTGAGCGCCTAGGTAGCGCCGCCGATATGGCATCAGTCTAGTAATCCAAAGGACAAGCTGAACGACCTGAAGGTTGTTAGTTCGATCCTCCCCTGGGCACGATATTTCAAAGTGACATTTAGACAAAAGGGGTATTACTGTACAAAAAACACCTGCCGTAGGTGACTGTCTGCCTCATCCTCGTCTTCCTCCTTTATCCTCCTCCTCCTCTTTCTCCTCTTCCTTATCGTCCTCTCCTCCTCCTTCTCATCCCTTATTCTCCTCAATCGTAACTGACTGACTCTTAGATCTTCATCTGGAACCCAGCCCTTCTTGCCTATCGATTTTGTTTTGACTGAGCTCCGGTGAATAATCTGGTTCCCGCGACCTAGCTTTCGTTGGGCGCTGTAGAAATCTCAAGTATACAATACGACACGCATACTTAGCATAGAAGAAGTATGCACTAAAGGATATGTAACGAGATACTCGAAGTGTTCCTAAGAACATTTTCTGTACCAAGTTTCTCAAATGGACTTCCGAAAACCATCCGCTTTCCAGTGATCCTAACAGAGATCGTATTCGTTACCTGAGAATTTCTAATGCGCTACTTTAAAGCTAAGCGCAGGGCACCAGCTTATCCACGAGCGCTGCGTCAAATCAGAGGAACTGTCCAAAGATGCCATTGTACGAACAAAGTCCGGTTGCCAGAAGACCAGAGAGAGAGAAAAGGGGAGAGGAGGTGTTAAGGTGGGTCGTGTTTAGGTTGAGAGAAATGGGAAGGCGGCGAATTGGATGGATCAGGGTGGGATTTCTTGAAGAGATGACTGAATGCAACGGGGTAAAATTTCTCGAGGAGGTGATTGGGGGGTTCATGGCACGACTTCTTGAAGAGCTGGCAGTGCAAAACTGCAGTCTTCAATCTTTCCTCTAACGAGGCATTGCTTCACAGAAGAGCTGGCCTATTTCAGCGATGGCTAGTCTTCCGTGCTAAACAGTGAACTGGCAGAGAGTAGGAAACGATTAATCAGGCAACGGATGGGGGGCTAGAAGATGCTTTTCTGCTGCTGTTCGCTTCATCAGTTCAACAAATTCCCGGGACGTGGCAGGTGGCATCGAAGCGTGTCTTCATGTAAACGATGCCGCCCGCTGATAACAGGTGGTTCTGAATGGACCGAGGTCCCCGCCGGAGAAATGAGATGAACCTTTGATCTTGCGTTAATTAATTATTGCAACTGCTCTCGATGTCATACACACACAAAACATAAATACATACATACATATATACATTAGCACATACGTACATACATACATACATTCTTGCAGGCTTTAACACATACATACGTATATACATTAATGCCTACATAAATGCATACATTAATGAACACATGCATATGTACATATATTCATGCATACACACACATGAATGCATACATACATACGTACATACATTCATGCCTACATAAATACATGCATTAATAAATAAATACATACATACATACATGCATACATGCATAAATACATACATACATACATGCATACATGCATAAATATATACATACATACATACATTAATGCACACATGCATACATAGGCTACATACAGTCATACATACTTGTTAGATTTCAAGACAAAGCGCATATAGACACATATTGTCACCTAATTGAGCTTATATATCTACATGCGCATGTAGATTATATAGGTTGGGCACGGTAGCATATTGGATAGAGCGCTTGGCTTGTAAGGAGGAGAGTACGGGTTCGAGCCTCCTCCGAGATAGTTACTGCAGGGACCTTGAGCAAGTTCTTAAATGACAATTGCTCAGCGCCATCGATTGATGCTAAGTCATTAGACAGTGGCGCCTAATAAATAAATAAATAAAATAAAATAAATAAAATATATAATCACGTAAGTTCCACTACGGGAAGTGGAAACTGAGCTTCACTTAAGTGAGTTCGTAGGAGACACTTACAAGTTGATTTTAGGATGGAGTTCCGACAGAAGATTGTAGATCTGTATCGGAAGCCAACAGAAAGCGAACAGACCGACGACGATGATCAACATCTTGATTACCTGCAGAAACAACAGTCAAACATTTTTCAAAGTCAATTTAAAGTCAACTCAAAGCTAATTCAAAGCTAGTTCAAAGTTAATTCAAAGTTAATTCAAAGTTAATTCAAAGCTAATTCAAAGCTATTTCAAAGTTACTTCAAATTTAACAAAGAAAATCAAATCACTGGTTTAAAATTAAACTTTTCGTACAACATTTTTATCTTTTCTTTTAAAAGTAATCTGCCGATTTAATTTTTGGATTGTTTTATATTTTTCTACTTAACTTCATCCTTTTTAAGTCATATTTTCTTTGTTTTTCTTTGTCTTTTCTTTACCATTTATATTTTTTCTGTTTTCTTTTGTTTCTTTCATATATGTTCGTACGCTCTTTCAGTCATTCCTTCATTCGTTCTTTTTCTTGTTTCTTTCTTTCGATCGATCGTTCATTTGTTCATTTTCATTCCTTTAGTTCCCTCAGTCTTGGTCATTTTCTTGACCCCGTCTGTGTGTCCGTCTGTCTATCCGTCTGTCTATCTGTCAGTCCATCCGTCCATCTGTCTGTCTGTCTGTCTGTCTGTCCGTCTGTTCCTCCGTCTAGCTCTTTCTTCCCCTCCGTTTCCTTCCAATGGCCAGTAGGTGCGTCAATTACTTGCGCGCATATTTTTGCATGTGGCTCCACCTGTTGACCGACGAAGGCCATCATGGCGGCGACGGTGGTGGGGGAGGGGCGGAGGGGTGTGAAGCCCTCTGTCGATTGCCACCGCAATAAGTCAATCACGGACAACGCATCAAGTCTGATCATCCGCACCATAAACCCTAATTCCGTCGCTAATACACGATTTCGTGCACAAATATAGCCTCGCATATGTAAGCAACATATACATAGACTACGTACAATATCTATTTTTAGACATATAATACTATATTGAAATTGTATTTCATATATAAATTGTTGAAAGTGACATTGACGCCGATGACATTCGGTGAAAAGGATTCTTCATCCACAGCTGGAATACAGAGGGAGTAGTAGAGACAGGGAGAGTGACAGAAAGAGAAAGAGATGCACACAGGCATAAAGCAGACACAGACAGACAGACAGACATACATACAGACAGACAGACAGATGGAAACATAGAAAGAAAAAAGAAAGATTAGATTAGATTATAGATCATCGATTATAGATCATAGATTATAGATTAGATTAGATTAGATTAGATTAGAAATAGCCATGACGTAATGATGGAACTTATGTTAACTATAATCTTATTCACAGGAGCTGAGTGAAAACAAAACCGTTGAGGCAGGTATGGTCAGGTTCTGTCCCAAGTCCAGAAACAAAGGTCAAGCAGGTCAAAGGTCAACTAAAATCGCCGTGACATAGAGCCTAAACGAGCCATAGTTACACTGCCATTATTTCGAATAACCTCACTGACACTAACAGCCTGTGTCAGTAAGATTGTCAGTGTTCTAATGACGACGCAGAAAGAAACGGTTCCTGACGTTGTCAGACGATGATTAAAAGCAACGACAACGACGTCGACAGTGGCAGCGATGTCAACAGTGTCAGTGATGGCAGCTGCTGACATGACAACAGCTACCAATCGGCTGTTGTCTCATTTGGTTGACATCAAAGAAAGCCAATAAAGACCACGTCATCTCCCATTTCTTCTCTGCTTCCGCTTTCTCCTTCTCTATCGCTTCTTCATTCATTCATTGAAAGTATTTATTTAGCGCCACTTTAAGTAGTGTACCCAGAGGCGCTCCCAGCTCAGCCCCGGAATAAGAGAAGAGTTTTCAACTGTTGGTGAAAGGCGCATCTAGCATCTCTTGCCAGAACGTTCTTCTTGTTCTCCTTCTCCTTTTTCTCCTCCTTTTTGGATGAGGAAGATGAGGATGAGGAAGGAAGAGGTTCTGATTATCATCCTCCTTCTCTTCCGTCCTTCCTTCTTGCTTTTCCTCTTCTTCCACCTTCTTCTTCTCGTGCTTATTCTACTCTTTCTGCTATTTTCATTTCTTTCCATCCTTCCTCTCCTCCACTTCCTCCTGTTCTTCCTTCTCTTCCTCCTTATTCTTCTTTCCTTCTTCCCTTATTTCCCTCTTCTCCCTTATCTTCCTTCCTCGTCCTCTTCTATTCTCCTCTTCCTCTTCTTTCTCCCTAATCATCCTCGTCTTCCTCCTTTATCCTCCTCGTCTTCCTTATCGTCCTCTCTTCCTCCACCTCCTTCTCCCTTATTCTCCTCAATCGTAACTGACTTTGACGTAAGTAGGCCACAGAACGACAAACCGTTCACCGGACCCCCCTCGCCCCCACTTTCTCCCTCCTTCCCTCCCACACGTTCATTGTTTAGAGTCGCCTTAATTAGTAACGGCGCCTAATTGACCACCTCTATAATATATTATCTTCGTGCCGGCTTCAAATCCTTAATTCGCCATATATAGTCTAATCTAATCTAATCTAATCTACAACGCCGTTACCAGAATGTCCAATGCATCCATCAATCGATTTGCGTTTCAAACGAAACCGTTGTCAAAACTCATAATCTGTAGCAGTAGATCGATCGATGGCAGTTCGCTGGGCCGGCGAAGACAAAGTTAGGCTACGGTGGGTAAGCAAGTTGACCAGATGCGTCGTAAGTTAAGACGCGAATGCCATTAAAACAACTTGTAGAACGCAGAGAACTGCGCAGTGAATTGCAAAACTTTGGACCAGCCACCGCCTACACAGAAAGTTGTTGTTGTTGTTGATGATGATGATGATGACGATTACGACGACGACGAAGAAGATGATGATGATGATTTATGTGCCCGAAGGCAGGTCCAGTGGCTTTATGCCACCCGGGGATGAGATGAGTGACGTGGTTTCCCGTTGCCTTCCTCACAGACAATTGTGGTTGAGCTACTTGTCCAAGATTCGAACGCGCGACCCTCCCGTTACGAGGCACATTCCATACCACTACATCACCGCGTCCCACTACACAGAAAGTTGCGACCATTTAAGCAGCTCATCAAAAGTCACTCCTCTGCGCCCTTAACTAATCTTCAAATGAGATCTGGGTGTTATAGTTTGGCGAATAGACGGAGAATCAAACCATGTCCTCATGTAATTTTGAGACACACCTTCGAGACCGCGTCTGAAAATGGTCAAGTGAGGATTGCCTGCTAAACTTATAAGGTGGAATAAATTGTGCAAAAAACGTGAAAGTCTAAAAATGTTTGGATCCATTATTAAATAAATCCAGTAAATGCATATACGCCCCTTCTTCCTTTTATCTCTCTCTCCTCTCCAACCCTAAACACCCCCCCCCCGTAGCTGCCACGCTGTCTCTCCGTCTGACTTTTGGACCTTGACCTGGAGCCGAACCCTTTTGCCTATCGATTTTGCTTTGACTGAGTGCCTGTGAATAAGCTGGTCCGCGCTGTAGAAATCTCGGAATTACGATTACGATTATGATATAGGCCACCTCACTCTGTCATGCCAGACAATTAAATGTCGAGGAGCATTTTGTGTCGCAACATTAATGTCTGCCGTTTTCAGACACTGCAATATTATTTAAGAGAGCGTGAATAAAATGTCCAGAGTTTACACACCAGGGTCTTTCAGAGACACCCAGGCCATGGGAACCCAACTTTGAGGCATGCACATCATACGCCTAATAATCAATTCGCAGCAGTCAATTAAAATACAAAAAAATATATCTAATTAATTATTAATTGATGCACAAAAGTTTTAAAGTCTGAGGCCCCTTCTGTATGCGACCCTTGGGCCAAATGGCCCCGTTGGCCTCGCTGGCCCCGCTTGCCCTCTTTAATAGAGCATGGTTTAGACTCTATAAAATTCGGTTGTCGGCAAAATTGCGTCGCAAAGAACGCGAGCAGTCCATCAGTCCATCAATATATCGGGGAGAACCAAAACTACTCGACATATACGCACGCTTCATTGGACACATACATAGAGAAGTACACAAAGACACATGCAGTGGCACAGTGCGAACGTGGACCTATTTTCAGTTGCGCATATAGATGAGGCGATTAGGACGCATTGTGAATCGGTCAGGCGTAGGGATACGTGGGCGACAACACTGAGGAGTGGAGGAAACAGAGCGGGAAAACCGTATAAAGGGAAGAGAGAAAAGAAGATAAGTCACCGATTCGAAGCCCGGTTGCTTCGTGCTTATTAGTCTCTATCTGTATGTAAGTATGTATGAATATTGGTGTGTGTGTGTGTGTGTGTGTGTGTGTATTGTAATTATAATCGTCATTAGAAAACTTCATGGCGCAGGTGTCGAATACACAAGGTATCAACCAATGACATCAAAATCAAGACGTTGTCAGGTCACTCTCCAGAAAGTCAGTCTGTTCAGACAAAGAGGCAGCCTATGGTGGAATAAGCCAACTGAAGTCTTACTGAAGGGGTAAGTCTTAAGTTACGATCGAAATGACAGAGGAGTCTGGGCAGAATGAATAGATTCTGGAAGAGAGTTAGGAAGCCAGGGGCAGAAAGCCAGTGCAAAGAGGTTATATACTCATATTTGAACATATCAGTTATAGCTCTAGCCAAAGAGTTCTGAACTCTGTAGAGTTTCTGCATTTTCGACTGTACGATACCAGTAAGAAGCGAGTAGCAGCAATCAAGGAGTCTGGAGACCAATGCATTTGCCAAAGACTGTGCTGTTTAAGGGTGATTTTACTTTTTCAGGTCGGAAGCACCTCTGTTGAGTTTACCCTCTAAGAGGCGCTTTATAAATCTCAAATTACAATTACAAAATTACAAAAGACCTCATTGAAAACATAGGGACAAAACGCCTAATATTGCATCTGTCACGAATATACATGAATGATGACTTACAAATACCATGTATATAGCCGGTGAGAGACATAGTAGAATCAGAAACAGCACCTAAATTACGAGCACCATCAGTCAACTCAACCAATGAATCCCCCAAATTAAACATTCAAGCCATTCAAACTGCTGTTGACTCCCCAGTAGTAGAAGTTCAGTTTTCGAAACGTTAAGGTGGAGCTTGTTAGCCGCCATCCAAAACTGCTTCTACTCAAAGGCAGTGGATAACAGCTGCACAGATGAGTGACAAGACAGATTGTCGAAAGAAATGTAAATCTGATTATCATCCGCATAAAAACGATAACTCAGTGAATGTTTGACGAGCAGCGTACCTAATGGAACGGCGTACAACGTGAACAAAGGAGGACCAAGCACAGAACCCTGCGGGACACCACATGTCAACAAAGCACTGGACGAATAATTACCATTTAAATAACTTGATCGAGTGTTTGGACCGAGATAAGTAGCAAACCAATGTAGGGCGGGACCAGAAACCCCAAACCAGGGCTGGAGACGACGCAAAAGAAGAGAGTGATCGACCTTATCAAAAAGCAGCAGACAAGCCAAGAAGAGCAAGGGCCGTCAACCTACCCTTCTTCTCCATGGACCCCATGATTCATTACGAAAAGGGCAAAAAGGGAGGATTCTGTTGAGTGAAACTTACGGTATGCGAGTTGGCAGATAAATGAGTTTGCATGCGATGTATGTATGTATGTAGTTATATAAGTATGCATGCGTATGGATGTATGTATTTATATATGCATTCATTTATGTGTATATGTATGTATGTACGCATGTATGAGTGTATGTACCCTTGTCTATGTCTGTTTGTGTATGGATGCATTTGGATATTTCTATAGCGATTTTAATGGCTAAAGCATGGCGGATAGAGTTGCGGAGGTGTGCGCTAACGAGTCGTTGCAATTCCGAGGTATCAATGACGAACTGGGTTTTCGGCAGATGGCACCAAACAGACGGAACACTGAAAGCAGATGTACTTCAGTCTGCAGACCAAAGCCTGGTCACGTGGCACAGTCATGGCAGATTCGTAAAGCGTTTTCCCTGCGCCCGGAATTCGACTCCTAACACAAATCGAGTGAAGCGAACAATTCGTTAATTGCTAAGCCATGCAATGTGTAAGTGAAGGCTGTCCCTCCTCTTCCCCTCATCTCCGTCGCCGCTCCAGCTCTTAAAACCACCCAACGTAGCCTGTCCGACCCTTGAAACCGATTCTCACGTTATCTGTCTATCGATTTTGTTTTGACAGAGCCCCTGTGAATATGCTGGTTTCCACGACGTAGCTTCTTTGAGTGCTGTAGAAATCTCGAGTTTACTGTTACGATTACGCCTCTGGGTTGTTGTCAAGTATGCGGTTCAGCCAAAACTTCCGTCAATTTCAAGACGATGCTTCTCTTAAGGAACTGATAGGGGTGTGCATAATAACCTTATGACCTTGCCCTTCGCCCTTGCCATGCCTTGCTTACCTCCGCCCGTTCGCTCATTCACTTTCTAGCCCGTAAATCTTACCACCCCTCGACTCGCCCTCTCTCCTGAAGCTTTTTACCCTAGTCAAAACCGAACTCTTCGAGGTATCCCATCCTGCTTCGCTCTTGCACCATCCCACGATGACCATCACTGACGATTTCCATCGTAGCACCATGTTGTCACACCGGCTTGACCCCGTTGGATTCTGACCTGACACAGAAACTGACAAAACAACGTGACTCTTGCGGACTTGATGTAGAGCCGGTGAATTAGCTGGCCTCCTTAATGCGGCTCTTGTTTGGCGCTGAGAAATTTCGGAGATTTACATTTAGATTTAGAACACATAACCCCTGGAATATTCGCGGCTTAAACGACCGCTACATATTTATCGGTCAAAAGCTTTCATTAGATTCTAGGACAACTTTATAACACTGAGCGCAACGTTCTACACATCTTGGCAGCGTTAAGGTAACCCCTTTAACTTCGTCAGCCTAAAGTATAATGTTGTTTCCAGCCCGGGGCTGTTATGTGGGCCACGGGGCCTCGGCGTATAAGAATATACAGACCCCTATTAGAGACCCACAAACTAACAATTGATAGAATGAAAAATGCTATATCGGAAACGACCTGCGGCAATAAGTTATTATCGGGAGAGTAATGGCGTCATTATATCAGCGCCTGGAGGGAATTTATAGGACGCTTTTCACAAAAGCTTCTGGACTGCGAACGTGTTTACTCTTATTAATATAAAACATCAGTTCTTAATGGCATCGTTTATAACTGTTATCACACATTTCAGTCGGGTCTGCTTGGTTAAATGTAAACACGTTCAGAGCAGGACAACCGAAGACAGCGAGGCGGACAGAGGCACAAAGAGAGAGGCAAACAGAGAATGGGAGAGAGAAGACAGTTGCGGATGCGATAGTCATTTCATCGCCGGCTTCATCTCTTCGCGGCTGTCATTCTTCTTAACCGAACGTTGAGCAGGAGTCTCATCAACCGTCCAACGGACATCGGCAAATGCCGGAACCATCAGAAGAAGCTTCTGATAGCAAATGCTTTAACGTTGAAGACCGACATGTTTATTATTATGCCTTAGCAGACAGACAGACAGACAGACACACAGACAGACAGACAGACACACAGACAGACACACACACAGACAGACACACACAGACACACACATACACACAGACAGAAGCCATCATACAGACAGGCAGACAGCCAGAGGCAGACAGGCAAACTACACGCAGTCAGACAGACAGAAGGACGGACAGACAAACAGACAGAAAGACAGATAGACAAGCGAACAGATAGTCAAGCCGAGTTTAATGGAGCACTGATCGGGTAGTGAACTTTGTCCCGCCGTCTTTGGGGCAATCGATAAGCGACCTGACTTGGGGACCACCGCCGAATAATAATAGGTCAATCCTAAACACCAATTTCTTTGGCACAGCGAAATTAGGAAGCCTCCATTTCCCCACAGCACACCCACGAGAATTACCGTCTCATCTGGATCGTGCGCTATATAAATTCTTCATACCATTACCCTACATCACTAGACTCCTGCTGTCAATGTTACGCTAATTTCCATTATTCTCTCTTAATTCTAGAAATTAAGATAATAAAACTAATATTTAGTAACTTTTAATGCACTGGTGTCTAATGCACAAGGTATCAACCGATGGCGCACCAAAGCCAAGCGAAGGTCGATAGCCAGAAGGTCAGTCCACAGGACAGAGAGGCAGCCTACGGTGGATAAGCAATTTGAAAAGGTAAGTTTTAAAATGAGAACGAAATGATAGAATTAACCGGTTTTCTTCTTATAAAAAATACCATACTCTTCGTTAAATTTCGTAAATCCAATAGGTCGTTACATTTTCTCAGCGTGTGTGAGTGGAACTGATATCGCGCCAGAGCCGGTCTGAGTTATTTGTTGATATGCAGTGGCAAATTTCGGGCCACGAAGTAGGTATTATATCTCCCATGATGAAAGCAGGTCTCCGTAAGATTTACTGATCCAGGTTATGGCATCTGTTTGGTCGGCGGTCCAGTCACGCTGACCCCACAACTCGGCTCTTGCTGATGGATATGACTCCTGTCAATAAGCTGGTCTCCCTGACGCAGCTGTCGTGTGGCGCTAAGAATTTTCGGCCATCTACCTTGCATTGTATTACCGCTTATAGGTTTTTGATGTTTTTGTTTGGTTCATTTTCTTGGGCCATTCGATGCTCATGGATCGAAGAGTAAGTTTCACTTGTATTATTTACCAGCACACGCCCCTTCTTCCTCTTATCTCTTTCCGCTCTAAACACCACCCACCGTTGCTGCCACGCAGTCTCTCTGCCTGACTTTTGGATCTTGACCTGGAACAGAACCCTTTTGTCTATCGATTATGTTTTGACTGAGCGCCTGTGAATAAGCTGGTCCCAATAACGTGACTTTCGTTGGCCTCTGTAGAAATCTCGGGATTACGATTTACGTTATAGCTACTGCAATTTTTACAGCAAAACTGTGTACATGTCACTGTGACATGTCTCAATTTGTATAGCACAAACAAAGATATGGTTGAGTTCCTCTTAGGTCACGCAGGCGGTGCCTGTGGCTTCGATTGGATAACAGGACCTTGGATCGCAGTTCTCCGATCCCTCGGCGTCGGTGTTCATTCCGTCGGAAAATCGAGAACCGTTCGGTTGGCTGATTGTCGGGACTCGATCGCGAGCGTAAGACGAGGCGAGATTGGTTGAGGGGGATGGCCCAATCGAGAATATAAGGTCGTGCTTCCCTTTTATTGTCTGCTGCAATGTCGAAGTTCGGCTATTTTGGTCTGTGTCCATAAGAAGCACAGTAGTCGGTCAATTATTCTGTCAGGTCTATTAGTTCACGAAGCTCAAAATGGCTGCCGATGCCGTCGTCGTCTCAAAATGGCTGCCAATTGGGTTAGGCGTGAAATCTTAGCACGAGACGACGACGACGACGACGAGAGGACGAGATCTAGCGATATGTCTGTTTGTTTGTTTGTGTGCGTGTCTGTCTGCGGTTTTATCTGTCTGTTTTGTGTAAAACTGAGTCATAGCGTGTTTTTCTCTGTCGTCTGTCTGTCTGTCTGTCGGTCGGTCTGTCGGTCTGCCTATGCTCGAGTGTACACTTGTGTCACTGGGTGCCTTTCCGTCTCTTTGTCTGTCCATGTTTGTGTAAATTCGAGTGTGTGTGTGTCCCTCTGTGTCGTTGTGCTACTGTTTGTTTGTGTAGGTGCGTCTAGATGTGTGTGTGTGTGTGTGTAGCTTAGGTCTAAATGGATTAGTGTCTGATTCTGCTAACTATGAAACAAACAGCGAGATTGATGAGTAGTAGGTCGCTCCTTTTCCAGTGCAAATGCAAATAGGTTTCGGAACCCACCGTCCGTCCACCGCCCGTCCACCGTCCGTCCACCGTCCGTCCACCGTCCGTCCACCGCCCGTCCACCGCCCGTCCACCGCCCGTCCACCGCCCGTCCACCGCCCGTCCACCGCCCGTCCACCGCCCGTCCACCGCCCGTCCACCGTCCGTCCACCGTCCGTCCACCGTCCGCCCACCGTCCGTCCACCGCCCGTCCACCGTCCGTCCACCGTCCGTCCACCGTCCGTCCACCGTCCGTCCACCGTCCGTCCACCGTCCGCCCACCGTCCGTCCACCGTCCGTCCACCGTCCGTCCACCGTCCGTCCACCGTCCGTCCACCGTCCGTCCACCGTCCGTCCACCGTCCGTCCACCGTCCGCCCACCGTCCGCCCACCGTCCGTCCACCGCCCGTCCACCGCCCGTCCACCGCCCGTCCACCGCCCGTCCACCGTCCGCCCACCGTCCGTCCACCGTCCGTCCACCGTCCGTCCACCGTCCGTCCACCGCCCGTCCACCGCCCGTCCACCGCCCGTCCACCGTCCGCCCACCGTCCGTCCACCGTCCGTCCACCGTCCGTCCACCGTCCGTCCACCGCCCGTCCACCGCCCGTCCACCGCCCGTCCACCGCCCGTCCACCGTCCGTCCACCGCCCGTCCACCGTCCGTCCACCGTCCGTCCACCGTCCGTCCACCGTCCGTCCACCGTCCGTCCTCCGTCCGCCCACCGTCCGTCCGTCCAAACATATACCAGGTTCACTTTGGCGCCTCCGCGCTTAAAATCTAGCAGGAATGTGTTTATTTGTTAAACTTTGCTCATCCGGATGTGATGGATCTAAGGATTTTTACAGATCTAACTAAATCCAGCGAATCTACAGCGGGAGTCTAAGCGATACTCGCTGTTAGGATAAACATAAGATGAATGAAACGCGATACACCTATCGCTGGTTATCGTAAATAACCGAAACTCGCTATAAAACATGAAATGAGTGGAACATGATGTAGGGCCTAAGCTTCGATTATATTGCAACCAAAAACACATTTACAGCCTTTTTAGGTGACAGTTTCCTCTTTCATGTGGCGGATCTCAGTTCAGGTGCGGATCTCAAACACGAGATATGCCCGATCGCAGATTGGTCGGGATCCTACTCAATTTAACCATTGATTTAGACTCAATTTAACCAATGATTTAGACTCAATTTAACCATTGATTTAGACTCAATTTAACAATTGATTTTAGACTCAATTTAACCATTGATTTAGACTCAATTTAACCATAGATTTAGACTCAATTTAACCAGTGATTTAGACTCAATTTAACAATTGATTTTAGACTCAATTTAACCAGTGATTTAGACTCAATTTAACCATAGATTTAGACTCAATTTAACAATTGATTTTAGACTCAATTTAACCAGTGATTTAGACTCAATTTAACCATTGATTTAGACTCAATTTAATCATTGATTTAGACTCAATTTAACCATTGACTTAGGCATCTGATCTTCCTACCGACAGTGCACGCTCGATACACTCATTTTAAAGCCAATTTCACTAGTGGAACAAAACTTTTGAAGTATGTTTTCTACCGGGACGGGAATTTGAACCTCTTACCTCAGGCTGGCAATCCAGCTCGCTCTCCACTAGACCACTGCGCACCCAAATCAAGCCAAGTCGCTATATAAATTCAATTCAGTTAAGATCTTATATATTTAACGTTCTCAAATACGCAACAGCTTCGGGAAAAGCGTCATCCTCGTCGTAACTTTAAAGATGAATCCGATCGCATTAAATGATAAGTCCCTTGCCGAAGAGTATTGGACCGATGAGCGCTTTATCATTTGCTTCCGGGCCATAGAATTTATCGCTACTTCGACCACGGTGTTAAAATAGCACACGGATGAATGTATACCACAGGTCGCCACATAATTTGGAATAAAAACTGATAGCTCATTTATTCGCGGAATATGGATTACCGAGGACGATATTAATTGCGTACTTTCTTATTCTACTGTTGCATCTTAATAAAGAATCTCTATTAAAAATCGCAATAGCTCATTACCTGATCTCAATGAATCATAAAAAACCGTTTATTTACGATGTCTAGTAACTTAATCTGATATCTGTTTATAAAAACTACACTTACCAGACAGCCATGCGGACTGTTTATCTATAGGAAGAATTTATTTTTGATCGTATCCATACGGTCGCTATAGAAAAACGTGTACAGTGGTGTGCAAAAGTTTTGAATCACCCAATATTTTTGCGTTTCTTCAATTTCCATGGCTGTTACCTCTAGTCAGCCATATAGCTAAAAAAGTTAATTCTATGTCGCGTTGCAGGGAATGTATTTAGCTTTGAAAAGTAACATCTTCAGATGGATTACTTTTAATTCACGTTGGTTATGGTACGCATACATGAACCTCCACCCTAGAAGTAGAAATGACGGATTGTGCGTTGAAGTTGGATCGAGATTAACCAATCACTGCTCCTTAAGCTGACCAATCACAAGGTTTATTTTGTCAACCAATCACGTAGGAGACAGCTTGCGCGCGTGAAACGGCTATAAATAAACGTGGGATTCTGGTATCATCGACAGTTTGGGACTTGAACGGCACCATGAAGAAGGGTCCGAACCTCACAATGGAGCAGCGAGTTCGTGTGTCCGTGATGGACCAAGAGGGTTTTTCGAGCCCCCAGATCGCCAGAAGAATCGGCTGCAGTCAGAGCGCGGTTGTCCAAATTCTGAAGAAGATTAAGGAGACGGGGTCAGTGGTCGACAGGGTTCGCACCGGTCGTCCACGAGCGTCGACGTCACGCCAGGACCGCGCACTTCGCCGCATATCTCTTGCCAACCGCAAGCTGTCGTCACCTGAACTGCTATGTGAGTGGTGGGAGAAGTGCAACGTCGCTGTCAGCTCATCAACAGGGCGTCGCCGGTGCCTGCAGTTCGGTCTGAGGGAATGCAAGGCACGGAGGAAGCCTCTGATGACCGACGTCCAGAGGCGCAACCGAGTCCTGTGGGCACGGCGGTACTCCAGCTGGAGTTGTAAGATGTGGAGAAGGTGCTTTTCAGCGATGAAAGCACCTTCTGCTTGTTTGGCAACCAAGGACACACGTATGTGATGAAGTTTCCTGGAGAAGAATTCAAGCCAGAGTGCTTGAACCTGATGGTGAAGCATCCCCTGAAGATCATGGTCTGGGGCTGCATGGCTGCCAGTGGGGTCAGGCGTCTGCATATCGTCGATGGAACGGTCAACGCGACCAAGTACATCGAACTACTGCGGAAGTGCATGTTGCCATCAGCTCAGCAGCTGTTCCCGAGTCAGTTCTTGTTTCAGGATGACAATGCGCCATGCCATCGTGCCAAAACTGTCACCAAGTGGAAGCACCAGAACAACATCAGAACGCTGGACTGGCCCGCCCAATCACCGGATCTGAATCCGATTGAGAATCTCTGGCACAAAGTAGCCTTGAAAATATCCAAGAGACATCGACCACCAAGCGCCAGCTGATCGAGTCGCTCATTGCCGTCTGGAACCGTGTCGTACCCCATGACCACCTTGTCAAGCTGGTCCACTCAATGCCGACACGCTGCAGACAAGTGGTAAAGACCAAGGGCTGGCCCATCAAGTACTGATCCATCATTGACACATAAAATCGGCCTTTTTCAAGGCCACGACATGATAGAGAAGGCTTACGATCGCAGAGAAGTGCTCGTTATTTCATCTCAACACATGCACGTGTACTATACACAGAAGAGGCATGGGCCGGTTTTTTTGACTTTTTTCATATCGGCCTATCCACCATGTGGTAAAAATTTATTGTCATGTTATTTCAAAGAAATAAAGTTAGGAAATGGTAAGCAAACTATATGCAACAATTATTTCACAAGCATAATATTGCCGCAACATTATTTATCTCAATACAGAGCAGTGAATCAAAGATTTGCAAAAATCGGCAGGTGATTCAAAACTTTTGCACACCACTGTAGCTTCACATTCTACATTTATCTGAAGGCGAAAACAAAAAACTCAAGTGAAAAATAGGTAATTCTTAGTAAATGTACATAAAAGCTGTGTATTTTATACCGGGTACAACTAGTGGTTGCAAAGCATTGCGCAAGATCGCGAAATTACAGAGACAAATGCATCAGTTCCTTGATGCCATTCAGGTCTAACCTTAAGACTCATCTGTTTCAATTTGTGTAGTTTCTATTTAACGACGCTGTGTCATAACGAAGATAGTTAGCGTCGCCCTCCTCCTTTATCCCGCCTTCGGCCTGTCATCGCCTGAGTACGATAGTGGTGGATTAGTTTCAACTTGCTAACCCACCGTAGCCTAAATGGTTTCTCTGACCTATCGGGTTCGACTGGCTTGTCCAACGGATGATTTTTTTATTACGATATCACTTTAAGAGACCACAGATTGATGCTGTGGGCATTATATTATGATAACGGCGCTATAGAAGTCATTGGATTAGATCTGAATGCATCCGAACGGAGGGCATAGTCAGCTCTCAGCTGCGCGCGCGCAGGACTTTTGAGGACAACAGATGTGCATACTTACACGGAGCGCAGGTCTCAAATGTTACTGACCACGCGGTCGGGCGTTGCGTGCAATGCCACCATAAATTAGACGCAACAGACTGTATGGTTAGAAGCCGTGCGAAGGTAGTTTTCCATTGTTTGCAGCCCCACTAAACCAGACAGGCAGCCATTAGTATGAAAGGTTAGCGTAGCGCTTTACTTTCTTAGACTTGACGTAGGCCTACGCTTTAACCAATGAGTTAACCAGGCCATGGCGACGATTATGACGTCAATGTGTGTCAGGCCAAGTGAGGCGCTTTGACGTACGCTTTAGCCAGTAAGTTAACCAGGCCTGCATAATTAGACTACTATGCGTTGCTCAGAAAGCAAAGACAAGGCTTCCATGCTCCAAGTTGACAGTCACACACACACACACACACACACACACACACACACACACACACACACACACACACACATCTGTCCCACACAATAAATTGGGCGATTGAGTCGGCCCGAGAACACGTGACTGAAAACAACGACCCTGTGTACAAGTATTGCTTTTAGCGTTTAAAAGATCCTCAGTATCACTAAGTGTTCTAAACGTCGTTCTTGAGGAGCTAATCGATCTTTGTATAATTTTTCTAGAAAAGCTGTTTGGCGATTGCCAAAGATCATCAGTTAGTGAAAGAAAAAAAATTATCTCACAGGCGTACACTTGAGCGATAATGTTAAACAAAAACGCAGACGTTGACAGCGCCCACGTAGTCCGGTACAACCTCTTGAGCGGCAGATTTCCAGAAGATGAACTGCTAGAATGGAAGGAGCTGGAGTGACGCGCCCTGGCAGACGACGCAGATCAATGTCGACGCTGGACAAATCGAGATTGCAAGGTTATTGGTGAAGTATTCTATGAAACTCGTTGGGATTTACGATGAATTTAAGAAGCAGGATTGCAAAGAGTATCGTAAATTTAAATGTATTACTAACGGAAACTTTAAGCGAGAAATGATCAAGACATTTGACGATGTAAATAGTATCTTGCATCCTCGATAATGATGACCTGAATGAGTTGGAGTGTACACATGCCAAACATCTAGTGTGGAGTGTGAACGCTGCTACGGTCTGCTGAGTGTATTGTTTATAGAAAGATATCCGATTAAGCGACTATGCGTCATATATAGACGGTTATTCCGATTCATGGACATCAGATAGTGATTTATCACCATTTTTAATAGAGTTTTATTATTATTTCTGCATTTGTTAGGCGCCACTATCTAATGTCTTAGCATCAATCGATGGCGCCGAGCAATTGTGAGTGAAGGACTTGCTCAAGGTCCCTACACAGTAACCGTCTCGGAGGAGGCTCGAACCCGTACTCTACGCGTTACAAGCCGAGCGCTCTCTCCAATATGCTACCGTGCCCCACAAGAGTTTTGACTGCAACGAGTACAGGAAAGCATATGCGACTTCAGGATGACAACCTGGACTGTGATAATAATAAAGGCTTTTAAATTGTGGTCAAACAACCTGCATCAGGCACATGTACGCTCGTTGGAAATAGCACAAAGACAAACAAGAAACAATCTAATATAAGTTTAAATTAAATGCACACGTTTTGCAATGTCGAATGTACGGCCTCGACCCTGCTCATTTTTCAATGAATTAATCGGGTTAGATACTTCACCACCGCTGCCCCTCTGAATTGGAGCCACGCCATTAAAGATTCCCGTGCACGGAACGTGCTAAAATCTAAAATATCGCCAAGATTGGTTTGCGAACCGGCATCCTCTTATTCAGAGGGGTCTTGACGTACGCATTAACCAATGTAGCTAACCAAACGTGTCCTTGTAACCTTTTTATGTTTTACACCACGCGATTTTGTAGCATTTAGTTAGGCCCAGTAGATTTGCATTCTTACACGGACCAGAACGATGGTCTCAAATGTCATTGCCGACGGGATAGACCAATACGTGCACTGCCGACATAAATTAGAGTCAAACAGAGGTCAGAAGAGGTCAGAAGCCGTGCAATATCCTTGCATTATATGTAATCGTAATCCCAAGATTTCTACAGCGCCCAACGAAAGCCGCGCCACGGGGACCAGCTTATTCACAGGCGCTCAGTCAAAACAAAATCGATAGGCAAAAGGGTCCGGTTCGGGGTCAAGATCCAAGAGTCAGGCAGAGAGAAAGCGTGGCAGCTACGGTGGCTGATGTCTGGGGCTGGAGAGCAGAGGCAGATAAGAGGAAGAAGGGGTGTCAGGATAGGATCTGTGGAAGAGGAATGTTTTCAGTTTTGAGTGAAAGGCCGAAGCAGAAATTACAAGCGGTGGAGCATCGGTGAGTTTGTATGATGGGTCAGAAAACTGTCGCAGTCCTGGGGGGAGTTTACTCCAGAGTGGTGGGGCAGCTATGGCTATGGAGCGATTACCAAATTTTAAGGATGAGGTGACTGGAGGGCGGAGAAGTGTTAGGGCAGAAGAAGAACGGGTACGTTTACTATGCTACGCAATGACTAATCGACGGCGCTGAGCAATAACTGTGAGTGAACGTCTTGCTCAAAGTTCCTACACAGTAACCGTCTCAGAGGAAAAGGATCGAACCCATGCTCTCCGCGTTACAATTCCAGCACTCTATCCAATCGACTACCATTTTCCAGTACAATACTATGCATATATATTAGAGTTATTAACAGTAATTGTTACGCCGTGGTTGGACTCCATTCTGGGACTATTTTATCTGCGCGCCGACTGCCCTACCGTATGAATTATTCCCTCGCCTCCAGCGGGAAACTTCTGCACATGTCCGTTACTTTCCATCATTGTTAGATGTCGCTGGTGCGGCGGTTAGTACGTCGTCCCGGAGGCGAATATCCGGGTAGTCGCTTAGTTTAGCGAAGACCGCGTATATGCATTCCACGTCGGACCGCATAACTCACTCCGCCTGTAATTATTTGTTCCTCCGACAATGATGTAGTGATGCGCATATGGTAACATAGTGCCGTATAAAGAAGAGCTTCGACATGCTTCGTTGCCTCTTTCCTGCAGCTTTTCGCTCTAGACTGAAAATCGAACTCTTAAAGCTATCCTGATTCCGCTTCTGCACCATCCCATGACAACCATCTCCAACGATTTCACCGTAGCACCATGTTCCCCCCCCCGGCTTCAACCCTCCCCGTATTCTGACCTGGCACCACAACTGACCAAACAACCTGGCTCTTACGGGCTTTATTTGATGTAGCGCCGGTGAAACAGCGGGTTTACCTGATGCGGTTTTTGTGTGGCATTGAAGAATTTCGAAGAATTGCATTTACATTTACGAGTATCTCGTTCCCCGACATAACTCAAAATAATAACCCTTGTTTTAAGTGATTAAAAAGACAAAGAACCTTTAGAACTACTGCAAAAAATCAATCGCTGCCTTTTAAAAGCTGAGGTTGTTTCCAGTGATGCAGTTCTATCATGCAGACCAATCCATTAGTAGGACTTGCCCACGTTTTTAATCACGAAAACCTGACGCTGATCCGATAACATTCAGACCTGAATAACGAGGAAAGTCGCACCGAGTGGGCGGCGTTGGATTCTATTCCAGCAGTTTGTTTAGTCACGAAAACTAGCAACATTGCGCCGTTATTTTCATATGAATCTATCACTGTTTACGGGGCCCAAAGCAGACTGGGAGTAATTACTAACGCCCAATTTCAGAAATGCTCCACCTAGCTGATTAACGCACGACATTCCCCGTTGTGTAATAATCTCTTGATGGTCCCTGTATGCGCATGCGCACTTTATTTCCAATCCCGCCGAATAGCACATCGTTGTTTTTTCAATCGTGCTGAGTTCGCATCTATTTTGATTGCGTCTCCTGACGAAAAATATTTATTTTCGCGGATTAGTAGCTTTGCCCGGATGAAATCAAGATGGTGCATGGCTTAACTTAGATATATAATACATATTTTTATCGCAGGAGGTGTCAAAACACGTCGAACTCTGAATATCATACAGGCATCGACCTAGTTTACATGCAAACGAGAAACGGACGGACGTACGTCATGTTGGATGACATCGATTTCAGCCAATCACCATTGCCTTTAGATAAATACGCGATCCAATCGCAGCTCCGTTGATTGATGACCTTTGAGAGCGGTTCAAAGTTTTATAGTGCTTAGACTTTTGATGAACCAGCCTGATCTGTGATGAACAATCACCTAATCGGAAGTTTATTGGATTCAGTTTGGTGCTCCACCCTCTGGTGGTGAGGTTTGATTGAGCGATGACGAAGGCGGAACGATTACGATTACGAGAGCTTCTTCAAAGTCATCTGGAATCGTAATTCCGAGATTTCTACAGCGCCCAACGAAAGCCGCGCCGCGGGGAGCAGCTTATTCACAGGAGCTCAGTCAAAACAAAATCGATAGGCAAAAGGGTTCGGTTCCAGGTCAAGATCCAAAAGTCAGACGGAGAGAGCGTGGTAGCTACGGGGGGGTGTTTGGGGTTGGAGAGGAGAGAGAAATAAGAGGAAGAAGGAGTGTCATGGTACGATCTGTGAAAGAGGAATGTTTTGAGTTTTGAGTGAAAGGCCGAAGCAGAAATTGCAAGCGGTGGAGCATCGATAAGTTTGTATGATGGGTCGGAAAACTGTCGCAATTCTGGGGGGAGTTTATTCCAGAGTGGTGGGCAGCTATGGCTATGAAGCGATTGCCAAATTTTAAGGACGAGGTGACGGGAGGGCGGAGAAGTTTTAGGGCAGAAGAGGAGCGGGTTGAGCGAAGCGTTTATATTGTAAATAACTGACGAAAATAGGAGGGTTGGGAAGTGTGTTATAGGTAAGTGATCGGACTTTGTACTCGATTTTTAGAGAATTTAGATCAGACCTCAACTAGAACCATCCCGCTACATGACCCACAAGTAGGTTGACTGCGCAAATTAAAAGTTGATGCGCTCGGACGCCTGTATATAGCGCTGGGAATGTTGGAGTTCAAACTGACGGCATAATGTAGGCCTAAACATGATTTCTAGCACTGGCGGATGCAGGATTTGAGAAAGGGGCCAAATTGGAAGTCGTTTGACGCTTACTTTGCACATTTTCCGGTTATCAAAAAAGTTTTTTTAGAAAAATAAATAAATAAATAATAGGCTATAGAACGGTAATACCTTCTTCTTGTTTCTGTGCATCAGTTGGTCCCTCGAATCAACAGCCGTTCCAGGTGCCTTGCTGAGCCAGATACGATGGATGATAAGTACGTAGGCCCAGCTGATGATGACCAGCGGCACAAAGTACTGAACGAAGACGAGGTACAGACGGTAGACGTACCCAAGGTCCCATCCGGCGACAACCGGAAACTGCGGGTAGCAGAACGGCTTCGTACTTCCGGGGAGCAGGTCATCGTTCGGAAAGAGTACGACCCGGAAGACGATGAGCGATGGAACAGCGGAAGTGACGCTGAACGCCCAGACGAGCGCCATGACGACCTTGGCCGAGCGGCGCGAAAACCTCGGCTTCAGCGGGTGGAGAACGGCAAAGTATCTATCGATGGAGATGACGACAAGAGCGATGACGCTGACATTCACGGACAACTCTTTGACGAATGGTGCCACTGGGCAGAGGATGCTCGGAAGGTCCCAGCGCTGGAGCAGCGCCGCCTGGAACTGAAACGGGATGCTGAAGAAACCGACGATGACGTCGGCGACGCTCAGGTTAGCGATGAAGAAATTGGTGACGGTGTTCATGCTGCGGTTCTTCATAATAACAACGATGATGAGTGCGTTTCCGACGATCGTCAGGACGGAGATGGACCCATAGAGGATCGACAGAAGGCTTACCAGTTCCGCCGACACGTGGAACAGTGCTTCCGTTGAGTTCAAGGCCGTGTCGTTGACCTCGGCCGCCGCCTCCGCCGACGATTGGTTGGTGTCCTCCATCCCGTGACCGACGATCACTTCCGGCCAAGCGAAGGATGTCGCTTCAGCCATGCTCAGTGACCTGCGCTGTGTTGTGTGCAGAGGTTAAAAAACCTAGGATTTGAAAATAAAACAGTCAGGTTTTTCGGTATTAAAGGTTTTAGGTTCAATTATTTTACAGGCGAAGTAAGCAGAACAGTAACGATGCGTGGTATATTATATTAAGTCAGAATTCAGAACCGTTGTGCGAGATATGATCCGCTAAAACATCGCTAATGCCGCTCTGTTGATTAATTACGATCTGTTCATCAACCAAAATATATAAAAAGTGAAATCAATGTTCTTTTTGTTTCTAGAAAAGAAACTAAAAATTTATTTCGGACCTTTCTGTAGCTTTTTAGGCTCCGTTAAAACTTAAATAAACTTAAACCTAAAAACTACTTCTTGCACCCTTGATTATGATTATAGAGCTTCCTACATAAAGAGCCACATATCGATAAGTAGGTGTATCAAGACATTTAATATAGCGCCTTTGTTTATTATTTCTGCGTTTATTAAGATTCACTATCTAATGATTTAGCATCAATCGATTGCTCTGAGCAATTGTGAGTGAGGGACTTGCTCGAGGCCCCTACACAGTGTAACTGTCTCAGAGGAGGAGACTCGAACCCATGCTCTCCGTCTTACAATCAGAGCGCTCTATCCAATCGGCTACACCCTCCTAAAGACGTTGTATGAAGTAACTGTTACCTGCGTAGCTATATCCGGCGGAAGTCGAAAGGAGAGGAAACAAGACGCCAGCGTTGTCAAGCATGCCAGCGTCACTTCCTGTGTAACTGCAATCGCAGAATTTTGTGTTTTTTCAGCTGCGACTGTCTCCTAAGACATTCCTTCTCCCTTTCCTCCTTCCTTCACTCCTAATGTTAAAGCAGCAAATATTTATATAGAGCCTTTGTTGTGTAGGAACATGTTCGACGATGCGGCGTCGACTGCATCGTGTGATTCTCGCTACATTGGCCAGTCCTTGCTGTTGTCTTCTCATAGCGACATACAGCGCTATTACCCTCACGCATGCGGTGTCTTCCTCCACTCATTCTCCGCCTCCTCGACGCTTACCTCCTCCTCATCCTCTTCTATCTCTTCCTCTTCTCTCTTCTCCACTTTTCCGCCTCCGCCTTCTTCTTCTGTTCCTCTTCTCTTTTCCGCTTGTTCATCCGATTGTCTTTTCTCCTCTTCCACCTATTCTTCTGCCTCCTTCTCTACCTCCTCTTTCTTTGTCCGTCTCTTTTCCTTCATCTATTCCTCTCCTCCTCCTCCTCTTCCTCTTTCTCCTCCTATTCCTCCTTCCCTTCTTCTTCGTCTCTGTTCTACTCCTCCTCCGCCTCTTACTGCGCCCACTCAAGAAAGTGATTCTCAGTCTCTTCTTCTTCTTCTCCTCCTCCTCTTTCTTCTCCGTCTCCTCCTTCTTCTTCTCATTCTTCTTCTTCCGCTTCTTCTTCTCCTCCTCCTTCTTCTTCTTCTCCTTCTTCTCCTTTGCTCATCTCCCTCCTCCTTCTCCTTTGCACTCTTCGCATTCTTCTTCTCCGCCTCTGCTTCTATCCCTCCATCATAATTTGTTTTCTCCTTCTCCCTCTCTACCTTAATCTCTGTCTGTCTGTCTGTCTCTCTACATCTCTCCATCTGTTTTCCTCTCCCAATTTTCTTTCTTCGCAATGCGATGCACGATCTCATCCGATTAAGGTTGATTCTCATTCCTTCCTGGCGCCTGGCGACCCCTTCACTTTCCTATTCTCTTTCCTCCATCCAGAAATCTCAGCCTTTAACTCTCCCTACACTTCTTTCTCCTCCTCATCTTCCTCCTCTTTTTTCAGTTATTCCTCATTCTCTCCCACCCTCTCCTTTTAATTCCTCCTTCTCTTCCTTTTTCTTTTCTTCTTCCTTCTAATCCTCTTCCTCGTCTTTTTTCTCCTCCTCTTGCTTCTCAGCTTCCTCCTCTTCCTCTTTCTGTTCCTTCTTCCTCAATCCGTACGCGCGTCTGTTGACACGTGTTTGTTAGCTAATTGGTGTCTGCCCGACTAATGAAACAGACAGGCAGACAGACAGGCAGGCAGGCAAGCAGGCAGACAAAACAGACAGGCAGAGACAGACAGGCAAGCAGATAGACAGACAGACAGGCAGGCAGACAGAGAAAGCAATCCAAAGAGACAGACAGACAAACAAACAAAGCAACCGACAGAGACAGACAGGCAGAAACAGACAGACAGACAGAGAAAGCAATCCACAGAGACAGACAGACAGACAAAGAAAGCAACCGACAGAGACAGACAGACAGAGATCCCGCCGCCGCCGAATGCGTCTGTTGTCTAATCGCTCAGAGAAGCAGACGAACAACGACCGGAAGTAGACGACTGATCCAATTATAGAGCAGACGACATCAGAACCAACGACTACGTCAACGTCATATATCTTTCTACGTCTCTCTTTCTTTCTTTTTCTTTCTTTTTCTTTCTTTCTTTCTTTCTTTCTCTCTCTCTCTTTCTGTCTGTCTCTCTTTCTTTCTTTCTTTCTTCCTTCTTTCTTTCTTTCTCTGTCTGTCTTTCTTTCTCTGTCTGTCTTTCTTTCTTCTTTCTTTCTTCTTTCTTTCTTTCTTTCTTCTTTCTTTCTTTCTTCTTTCTTTCTTTCTTTCTTTCTGTCTCTCTCTCTCTCTCTCTGTCTTTGCCTCTGTGCTTCTTCTTATGTTTTAATCGCCCATCTAGGCCTATTTTAGTCATCTTTAGTCTTCTTAAGGCTCTTCGCCTTTTTTAGTCATTGTAAGTGACGTTTTGTCCTCTTAAAACTCAAGTTTAGTCCTATTATAGTCCTATGTCTAGTCCTCTCAACCTTTTTTAATCTTCCATATTGTCCTACTTCAGTCCTCTTTAGTCTTCTTTTAGTCCTCTTCAGTCTCCTGTTAAGTCCTCTTTTGTCCTTATTCAGTCCAATTGTAATTTGTAAACGAACATTTATAAAGCGCCACTTAGGAAACAGTGGCCAATGTCAAGTCCTATCATAGATTTCTTTTCAGGGTCCTTCAAAGACTTCTATCGATTGTACAGACAAACCTTTATAGGTCCTCATATGATTGAAGACTCTCAGCGATGACGCACGATTGCTTGCACAAGTGCTGACTTGCTTAAGCGCTGCCTAGCCCCTCGCTTAAGCCCTGAATCTCAGCTGGACTAGTCAGTCTCAATCGCTCATCGTTCAACCAGATATTGACGCTAAGTAAGCAAGGATTTCAATAAACAATCAATCGGTTGTCAGTTCATAGGAACGGAGCCATTCTTGCCTATCGATTTTGTTTTGACTGAACTCCTGCGAATAAGATGGTTCCCGCGACTTAGCTTTCGTCGGTCGCTGTAGAAATCTCGAGCTCACGATTACGATCAAATAGAATGGTCTTCAGTCGCTGCCGAAATATCAGTTATATTCAGTCGTAAAAGTTTAAAATAGTAAAAATAGCAATAGCCTTGAATGAAACTGTTGTAAGCTGTTGCTAGCTTTACTTTCTTACATCTGAATAGAAAGCATTGTAACAACGAAAGATGTCGCTAAACACTGGCGATTGTCTGCTGTTGTGTTTGTTTAGACACCTTTAAATCGTCCTTTCCAACGCTATACATTTTCATTATTGATAGTCGTTAAACTGAGGAACTAATTGTTTTACTTCCTATCTATACAGTAAGGCAAGGTCGACGTCAGCGGCCCTAGATGTCGTCAATCAATGGATAACATCACTCTTATATGATTTTCGCTAGCGTGTAAGGTATAGTTGACGGTAATGGCTCTGACCACCACAAGATGTCGTTAGACACCTTTAAAACGTTTATTACTTATTCATCAGCTTCGTTTAAAGGTTAGCCTTTTACTGTAAAAGGAGTCTGCGTTTGACATCCACCTGACAGCCACAAGATGTGGTTAAATAAAAGGATACTGCTGATATCGATGTTGGATCTTGACCTGCAACCGAACCCTTCCTGTCTATCGATTTTGTTTTGACTGAGCTCCTGTGAATAAGGTGGTTCCCGCGACTTAGCTTTCATTGGGCGCTGTATAAATCTCAAGCATTCGATTACGATAGGTGCTGAATAACGACTCCGGTGTTCGAGATATGAGACCCTGGTCGGTTTTAAAAGCTCTTCAGTGACGTTCTTATGACTTTTCCAGCTGGCGAGTCTTTAGCTGAAGGGATGATTATGCAAATGAACCCAATCAATGAAGCAGTGAAAAGTTCGTAAAACGACGAACGGTCGCCCTCTCCCCATTCGCCGCCCCCCCCCCCCAAGAGACAGGAAGACACTATTGAGCGAAGGTTCACCCTGCGCCGTACTCCGTCGTCGTGATTTGCCGGGGGCGGATTCTGTCCCTACCCTTCCGAGTAACCCTCCCCCATAAGCGGCCGATTGGACAGAGGGTAGCAGCAGATGCGAGGCAGTGATAGGCCGCAAACGAGTAGAATCGGACGACTTCCTGCAACACAGCACGAATAATCTCATTTTAATTGTTAGGCCTAGAGGCAGTTAACGATGCCGTAAAATCATCCGACAGACAGACAGAGAGACAGACAGACACACACAGACACACAGAGAAACAAGCAGACAAAGAAACAGACAAGCAGACAGACAGACAGACAGGCACACAGAAATCTACTGAATGAAAGTTCCTCTCTGTCACCAATAACAATATCTCCAGACAAACAACGGACAAAACGAAACGAACAACCAGTCGTCAGTTATCATCAACGGCCTTTCCTGCCTACGGGACGACGTGACACCCTGGGGCTCGCTTAACACCAGTTCTACTCCGAAGCGTCGGCCAAACAGGTTGGGTAAAGTCCGACTGACGAGCCTAGTCGTGGCGAGGGGCTCCGTCATTCCCGCCTTTTTATTCGCAAATGTAAATGTACACGTCTTTCTAAAGCGACAGCACGGCTTCTTCGACACTGCTCATTTTTCAATGAATTAATCGGGTGAGATCCTTCACCACCGCTACCCGTTTGAATGGGTGCCAAGCCATTTAAGGTCCCCGTGTACGGTCCAAGATTAAAATCTCTGAAAGATAGCCACTATTGGTATGCGAACCGGCATCCTCACGCACAGAGGCGCCTTGACGTAACCTTCAACGAAAGAGCTAAGCAGACCAGCAGGGCGGAAGTGATAGCGAAGCACCCGAGGGAGACGGAAGGCGGTGGAAGCGACTCAACTCCCATCGCGGAAGAGACGAAAGTTGCCGGCGAAAATACCAAATACGTTTGAGAATCGCAACTACAATAAACGCCAGGGAGACGACACACCACAATCAACAGCCAACCGAAGATCGCTTCTGGGAGGGGCGCAAAGGAAACAGCCGTTCGCCAAATACATTGCATTAAGCGAGGCGAGCCTCACTTAGCTACAATCTACAGCGGGAGTGGCAGGAGAAGGAAGCGAATGATCGGTCGGCTGCCGAAGCGTTCAAGTCTCGCGTGGTTGGGCAGGTGGTTGCAAGCGACATACAACTCCCTCGCACCCTTCTCGGTTATATGTCGGCGTCCCTCAGACCACACCCATGCATGGTGCTTTGCCAGTATGGGGCGCCCCTCTGGAAATGCTCTCCCCTACGCAATTCTGGAGTCACCACTGGGAAGTCCTGCCAACATGGCGGAAGGCTCCTAGTGCTTACCACTTGATGATGACGATGATGATGATGATGCTGACGATGATGATGAGTTCTCTGCCCGAAGGCAGGTCCATTGGCTTTATACCACCCGGGGATGCGATGAGTGAGGTGGTTTCCCGTTGCCTTCCTCACAGACAATTGTGGGTGAGCAACTTGTCCAAGGTCGCTACGCAGTGGCTTGAGGCAGATTCGAACCCGCGACCCTCTGGTTATGAGGCCCAGACCATACCACTACACCAAAGCGTCCCACACGCTTCCCACTTACTAGGCGGATTTGGACGCTAATCATCTTCGCTATGCCACAGCATCGTTAAAGAAACTACACACATTGCGCAAGATCGTACACGCCATCATGAAAGCCAATGGGTTCGACAGCAAATGACTGCTACTCATTTATGCTTTAAACAAAAAAAAAAAATAACAACGGTTTGATCATTTAATTGCAGATTCGAAGTGCAGTTCACAGTTCATAGCCTTTAGAAACCTTAAATACGCAGTTTCACGTTGCATATATTAAACTGGAGATCGAAGCCAATACTTATCTGGTAAGTAGCACCATAAGAAAAAGCTTAAAACCCACAAGTATCACAAAATATCGTAAAAGTGCATCAAAATCAACAGAAAATCCAAAAACATTCACAACAGCTGAGCAAAATGGCATTTACCACTGTTCCCCAAAGTAACAAAATTGTGTGTTCAAAATACCACATAAAAATGTACAAATTTATACAGAAAAATTACATCAAAAACAGACAACTTCTGGTAAAAAATTCACTCCATCATAAAGGCCATTACAGCCTTCATTCTTTAAGAACTACCGCCATTTGCTACCACTATCACTCATTATTATTATTACTACTACTTAAAACGACTGTATTCCTATGTAAAGATGTTTGGTTAACCTGGAATGGCTCGTCTTAGCTTATTATTTATATTGTTGTTGTTGTTTTTTCTCCGAAGTACATAACTATGATCCACCGGGATTAAAAACTTACTGGAGAAGAGGAAAAACATCTGGAATAGCCGCCACACTGTTATTATCATCAGTATTACTTTCATTACCATTTAGGATCATCTGTGAAGCCCAAAAGCAGCGCTTGATAAAGCGAGAAATGCCCCGTCTCAGAAGAAGGCTCAAGACATCATGATGGTTTGCCAAAAACTCAATTACTACTAATATCACCTATTCGTTTTCGCGATAAAAGGATTTCTCTGGAGTGAAGATTTGCGTTAAGCGTACTGGAGGCAGAAAACTGATCGGTGGAAAACAGATAATTAAAGCTATAAACATCAGTTTTAGACTAGCACAGAGAACGCCTCTAATTTGTTTCTCTTTCAGTGGTGCTATACAAATTCCTGATTACAAATTACAAGTATTAGATATTCACTCAATTCTTATGCATTAATCTCAAAGGTATTAGAAGAAAACTACATTTTCTCTTAAATTAACTGCAAAATTGACCGAGACCTGACCGTGTATCTTTGCACCGACTTACCCGCTAACAGCACAAGACTGTCAGTCAATGAAAGGTCAGAAGTTCAAATCCCTTCCTGGGCAGAAAGGCATTTCAAAATTTCAGCTCTACTTGCATCCCTAGCAAACTCAGTTATAAAATGATTACACCGACAGTACACGGTCGGTGGGAAGATCAGGCAACGAGGGAGAGGACGGGCCACCCGCCCTCATAAGCCGAGGCTAAGAAAATCAAGTCGTTAACACTTCATACACATGGCTGCTTCCCACGGTAAGCCCCAGACTGGTCTACTTCTTCTTCAACCTGGGTTCAAACAAAGCCATTCTGAAGTCTCACCAATGTCAGCAAAGCAGTAGTTTGTGCTTAGAAAGTGACCCTGAGAAACCATGGAGGGTGAAGCCTTTCTCTTTCACATCGGACTTGAACTAAACACAGCTGGCCCTGACCTTTGACCTCAAAACCTCGTGCATATCTGGACATTTATATAGCACCCTGCAAGGACCTCTTCAGACCCTTCTACAAGAACATTTCAAACAAGAACTGCCCAACTTCACAGTGCATCTCTCAGCCAACTGTGAAAGGAGATATTATTAAATTCAGTTGCACTGTATTGTATTATGTTGTATAGCATTGTATTGTATTATGTTGTATAGCATTGTATCACTGAAGTCAGGCACTGAAGTCAGGCACTGAAGTCAGGCACTGAAGTCAGGCACTGAAGTCAGGCACTGAAGTCAGGCACTGAAGTCAGGTACTGAAGCGTAAGACGTAGCATGAAGATCCGTTTACAAATTGTGCCGCAGTTGAATTTCTTTGTAGTCAGGAAAAATAAAATCCATTTAAAGCCGGGTTCTCTTTACCCCCGTTGTCTCAACCACACGAAGGAAGACGTCCATCACTCTTCATACAACCTGGAAGCTCGGTAACGTTGAAAACCGAACTGACTCTGAAAAATCACAAACTATTCTGCAGTGACTCAGTGGAGTGTTAGTAATGTAACACTAACTGACAAGAGGGTTGTTAGTGATATAATACTGACAGATGACTGTCAGTAATATAACACTAACTGACAGAGGATTTATGCACAGCCCAATCAAGGTAATTTAAGGTAAGGTGCTCATAGATCTGTTACATTCCTCCATCAACAAAACAATCCAAGATGCAGGACGAAAAGATCTTTTGGAAAACTCATTTTGACCACCTTTGAATAAAGTAATGTAAAATAATCATTCACACATGTACCTTCAAAAGCAATTGTTTTCTGAGGTATCTTACCATATCCCAAACAACAATAGTCTGGGGCAGCATCAACTGGGGTATAAAGACTTGGAGGCTCAAGGAAACTGATTTCTGAAACATGGTTCATGAAGCAACATCTGTTCTTACCTAGAACTTCGGGACTCACAAAACATGGCGACCTCTCCATAGTCATCACCTTGCACTCATAGATCCAATCTCCAGGTTTCCAACTGTACCACTTTCAAACAGAAATCACATTAAAACATATCAAAACAACAGCAACTTCAAACCATAATTCATTATACACCACAATTAACAGCAAGAATTCACCAACACCTGATACTCATGGCCGCCTCTTGGGCTGACTCTAGAAACAGCTCTACCTTCTTCCATCAGAAGCAACCCACTGAAATGTCTCAAGAGAAGAAACGGATGCGGGCAAGATGATAACAATGCAAAGACCCCAAATGTAATCGTAATTGTAAACATGTTATGCCTACTGGGGTCCAGCTGTATACTGAGAAGCCCTCCCAAAAATATCACCTGCCTACAAGCTACTTTAGAAGCACAGAAATATCCCGGCCACTTCAAGAACTCCTTTGCCCTGGCAATACTGAATAACGGAACTAAATAGAATCCCAAAACCTATCTATATGTAGCTGGTAAAAAAATGTTAGGCATACAGAGAGATTGGGTCCGATAAGAACCAACTGCTTTACCACACGAACTGGAAACACAAACAAACTATGAGAAAACTGGCACAGGGCGGTACCTCGGGAAATCTCGGCAGAACGGAACAAACTGGAAGATGAAGAACAACCGGATCGTTCCTCTCGAACCTTAACGTCACTTTCAATGAATACATCAACTACAACAGAGACACAAGAACTCACAAGTTATGCAAGAAGGTGAAGAGAGGAAAGGCCATGAAGGCCACAGCAAAACCACAGACAAGGCCACAGAGGAGGACACAGAGGCCAAGACAGAGCCACAGAGAAGGCCAGAGAGAGACACAAAGATGCCATAAATAATTCCACAGAGCAGGCCACAGATAAGGCCAAAAAGAAGGCCACAGAGAAGGACACCAACCTAGACAGTCACTGATAAAAGGCCAGAGAAGTTGGCAAAGTCAGCAGAAGAAGAGAGCAAATACCCAGACGTTGTTTCCAACTGTAGTTGCAGGTACATCAGCACCACGATCATCTTTCAGTGGAAGCAGAAGCTCCTGAATTCCACTGAAAAATAAACAAAATAATTTCACAGAAAACATCAGCCATTCTAAAAACGTACCCTCGCAATCATTCACGATAGATTCAGACATTCCTTTCAGTCAACTCTCTACACTGTCCAAATGTAGACGTAATCGTAAGAAAACTTTATACTGTACGTAGTGGGCATTTAGGTGAACTCAAGAAAGCCGACATTCTTGGCCAGGCACTGTGGCTTGGATGAGGAAAGTGCCTTCAGTGGGGGCAGTCTGAACCATTGGAGGGAATTTGCCCTTCACCTACGCCCTGCATACAATGATCATTTCCCAGTTCAGTTCAACCCTAACCCCAACCCTACCAATTCTTTGATGTCATTCAGGTCTAAACTTAAGACACACCTCTTCCAACTTGCTTACCCACTGTAGTCTGACCTATCTGAATTCTACCCAGCTTCTTCAGCGGTTTTTGACTGTTATTTTGACTTGAAGCGACCATCGACTGATGCCTTGGGCATTATGATATCAGTGCTATAGAAATCTTTAGATTAGAATTGTGCAAAATCCTCACTTGATGAAATTCGTTCCTTCAATGTCAACCAACCGACTGCATTGAACGACAAAGGAGTTTCCCTCGGGATGGACGTATCCGGAGGGCAACGTGTTATCTGGAATGAACTCTTCGTTTAATCTTGGAGGACCTTGACTCCTCAACAGCCAGTCGAGTGATTCGGACATACCAGGCTGCATCTGACTTAAATCATCCCTTGTTTGCGACTTCTGAAAGGTTATTCGAAGGTCGCGAAGAAGCTGAAGAACATGAAGATCAATCGTCAACAAAGAGAATCTAGCAACTGGAGTTGTGACAGACGTCTGCACCGTAGGCACATACCGGTATGTGTGTATGTGTCTGAACACCTCAGAAAGGCGCTGAAACAAACTGCTCTTCAAATGACAGAGTTTCTAAAGATATAGTTTTGGCCTATGATCAACACTGTTTTCCCAGATCTATCCTGCAGATCCAATACCACCATCTACCATAGCTGTCTGACTCCTACCAGCTTGCTTTCGTTGTGTGTTGTAGAAATCTCAAGTTTATGAAACAATTGCTATAAATATATGGTCTGCAGATCATCTTGCCATTCTTATCAAAGTATAAATGCCCACATACATACACACACATAAACATGCATACATACATATACACACATAGACTGTATCAAAATGGAATCACAGCCCACTCCACCAAGCAGGCCAAGATCCATTTCAAATATTCTGTATTGTACACGTAAAATAAATTCCACAAATTTTTACACGTTGGGAAAGAACTCTCCAAATCTAATCATGCGATTAATTGACACTTTATTCAAGGTCTACGTGTGACAGACGCTTGTGATAAATGGGCCTCACCTTCCCTTAGCCATACAGTGTTACGAAAACTGCCAGCAGCAGCCAAATTGAACTGCAGCATTGCAAAGATTTTCATCCGTATCTCACCTGAAACAAAATGCTCTCGATTTTCGGCTTAACAAATCCGTTGGTTTCAATGTCAAGTTTCAGCATCAAGTTGTCGCCCATGTGGTATTCTGATCTGTCCATGCTGAAATGGAAGCGACAAACACAAATCAAGACCTTTCTTTTTTCACTTCTGACATACCTCAGCTGTGTCTAAAGTAGTTCGCCCTCACCAGGACAGAGCTGTAAAATCTCGTGGCTAGAGATACTTCATGGACTTTTATCACTTATCCTTAACCGACAACTAATGTCTCTTACCGAGGCTGGACTAGAACATCCCTGCTCTGGTTTGCTCTTTTCGCAAAAACGTTATATGACAGCACCTCTGTGCAAGACAGATAAAGGAGGCTAAATTTCAGAGATTGGCATCTTGGGCTCGCATCTTCCAAACGTGGGGACCTATGATCGCACTGTGCCTGTTCAAACAGGAAGTGGTGATACAGGATCTCACCCAATAAGTTCATTGAAAAATTAACAATGTCAAGGCTACATGGTTGCCATAAAAAACAGTACACATCTAAACATATCCTGAAGAAAAGTGAAAAGTGAAGCTCCCGTGTTCTATAGTGGAATGTAGGGAGGCGCTCATTTCCTTCTCTTCAGCCCCTGAGCCGGAAGTATACGAATCCCAAGGTCCTGTAGAACACCGAGCTAGTATATCACAGGTCTTGCCGTTTACTTCCCAGCTTACACCGGTACCAAATTACTACTGCTTGGCAACAGAGACATATGTTAGTACAGGATTGTTACAGGGAGCTCACTCACCAGACTCAAACCTTGGACCAAGAATCGTTGGATTACACAAAAGGTATGCTACTGAATAGACCTCCGTGCTGTACACTTCTATCCTGACAATGCTCTGTATAAGTTTTTCATGAATAAATGAATTCGGATGAGAGAATCCGACTAAACGTCTTACTTGATATGAATGTTGGTGTTGACCGAAACGAAAGGCAGCCAAGAGCGCAAACGCACACTTTTCATATCCCCCCTTGCCTCCATTTCCGATCCACCCCACAAGACCTGTAGGAGCGGCTGGGTTACTATGAAGTTTTGTCGTGCCTATGAGCAGAAAACATTCACAACAACAATGACAATCAAGTCATAAACTTTTGAATAATAATAATAATAATAAAAAAATAATAATAATAATAATAATAATAATAATAATACTAATAATAATAATAACAAGACCATCAACAACGAACTGGATGTCACTTTTGCCGAACTCACTGGATTCTAGACTCCACCGTTGCTTCTACGTCCATCCCTTCTATATTTAGCACGTCTACATTTAGCACGTCTATAATAATAATAATAATAATAATAATAATAATAACAATAAGAAGAATAAGAATAATAATAATAATAATAATAAGAATAATAATAATAATAACAACAATATTAGCACCTTTGTGAAGTTCTTAAAGATTCTGATATATATATATATATGCCAGATATATACGCATACATACACACACATACATACATGTACTGTTCTATTTCGCCGAGGCTGGTTTGGGAGCGCTTCTGAGTAGTTTTCTTCAAGGGGCGCTATATAAGTGTTCTGTATAAATAAAATAAATAAATACACACATACATACATGAATACATACATGAAAACATACCCATGTCACAATAATAAAATCAGTGCTCTCCTAATTTTTGTAACCTCCACAGATCAAAATTACCTTTTGTATAAAATTTAAAACACCAGTAAAAGCAAAAATAAAGAACTTAAAAAGTAGTAACAGCAAAAAATAATAAAAATAAAAAGCATTAAAAATAGCAATAAGAAATAACTGGTGGCATGTAACACCAGATGGACGGACCTTGATTCCCGTGGCTCCCATCAACGAAGCCTCGACCCCATAAACAATCTCAACCTTCCACTCAGAAGTCGACTTATCTGCAGATTTCAGTTGTGTACTTCCTGAAACAAACCAGAATCTCATCAGAAATCATGCAAACCAGCTTGGCGCTGTCTACGCAACACTGGCAAGCACGGTGAAGTTACTGTGTAGGAACCTTGCGCAAGTCTTTCACTCCGTATCTTCCTTCCAACGATTGATGTGTGTGTAGTCATTAGACAGCAGCGCTTAATAAATGTGAAAATAATAATAATAGATTATATGATTACATAATTATCCCTCGTATAATAAATTACGAATGAATGACTTAGCAGTTGTTCAAGAGGTTAAATTGACTGCATATTCACTTGTCATTGTTTATACATATCCTGTCTTAAAAATCCCACAGATGCAGAGACAATAAGAAAAACAGCCATTCATTGTCTAAGCCCAGCCCTTTATTCTTATTCAAATATGACTGCAGTACATGCCATCTATGGTGAAAGTGGAGATGACATTTCCACCTACCAGGAAGCTCCATTGGCAGTCGCTTCTGGAAAGGGAAGACATACTGACCCAGAGCAATTGGATCTAAAAGAAACATTCGTTTAATGTAACACAAACTTATATAGCACCGCTTCAAACTGTTGTCTTAACTGTCCTCCATTCCAAAGGTTGGTTACCCTGTACATGCTCATTCCCCATTCTGTCCTCAACAGATCTCAGTGCATCCTCCACAAACATAATTCTAATATTCATGTACCGGGTTTATGAAAACATATGAATATATATCTATTCGTATTCAAGCATTTATATACCAGATGTATGAATATTTATGAATATGTATGAATATGTAAATGCCCTACATGTATACAGGAGCTGACTGGTTGGAGCCCTCAGCTTTTAACACGGAAAGAACATTTCGATCCAGCTCTTTACGTCAGTAAAGTAAAGCCACCACATGCCTACAGTGGATAACAAAGGAGGCACCTATTTCTTGCTCTTCGGCCCTTGCAGGACTTGCTGTTTATTTTCCACCTGGAAAACTGGGCATAACTGTAATTGTAATCTTAATTTATATAGTGTCACTTCAAAAGAAACCCCTCAAACGAGGCACTTCTGAACAGACAACAGTCTCTAAACCAAGACAAATAGCATAGTTCTCAAACATATACAGAAATGAGGCAGAGAAGGACCAAGGAACCCGTGTTCGTGTCACAGGTTGCTATGTACCTTATTCCAGAATGATGGACCGAATACAGTGAAGCTGTTGTGTTTGACCATAGAGGTTCAGGTCACAATCAGGTCAACTTGTCAACAAAGGGCAGAAATCTGCAGCAAGGGACGGACGAGGCCAAGACTTTCACATAAATGCAAATGAATTAAATGTTAGATGATACAGGTTAGGATTTTTACAAACATACCTTCAAACTCATATAGTGTAATCTGGTCGCTGGCAACGTATTCCTTCGTATCGTGAATTACGTCTTCATCAGCTGCGTTTCTCTTCGATACGTACATAACTTAAAGCAAATATCTCACACATCAACGCAATACATTAGCATGTACGAATGCAATTCAACATATATTTTTTTATAATATGCCTCCTCAGAAACCCCTCAGTAGAAGGGTAAAGGTAACACATAGAAACTAATCAAAAATACAAAGGTGAAGATAACACAGGCTTACCTGCATTTACGGAAACTCCTCAGAAGTGCAAAGGTAAAGGTAACACACTTGTTTACGTGCACCCACTGAAACTAGTATGATCTAGATGTCACAAGATCATTTGGCTGAGGTGCAAACAGAACAGTGGCAATCCAACAACACAATGTCACAAGCTGAATCAAAATCCATGTATGAATGCAAAGTTCATCTGCATGCGAATGTAGCTCAAATAACGGGAACAGTCTTCACCACGAGACTCTTACACACATGTAGACCTAAACCAATGGATTCTTATCCATGACCAACCAATGACCAGTTCCAGACTACATTGCATCTGAATTCAAATCATGAATTACTGTTGTGCCATGCACAGGTTTTGGTCTGCAGCTGATAATACTTACACGTTTCATATCCGAAGAATTTAATTTGGATGCCGTATGCACTTGTAGGACCAGATATCTTCAGATAAACTGCTCTAAAATCAAAGAAAACAAAGCCGCACAACTCCAGTGACAATTTTAAATGCTCACTAAATCTCTGAGAAATGCTAACTGATGCTAACATAAAGGGTGCATGTAAATCAGACAACAAGTCCTTTTTAGCACTCCACAAATTTCATTTGCTCACCAGCATTTTGGATTTTCATATCAACTGACAGCATTAATATGGCAAGAAAGAAGACGAAATTAGTTCAACAAAAACAGAATTTAATTGTAACTATACATGTCTACAGTGACGAAAATAATAAAAAAAAGTGGCCAAAGAAGTCTTACATGGTCGACAAGGAAAACATAAGTGATAGATAAATCTTTAATCTCTGGAACTTACTTTGCTGTTGCTAATATTTTCCAGCGCGAAAAATACGACTTTGCGCTATAAAAACATTATATATCTTAAAACTGTTCATGTAATTATCATGAAACGATTCAGACTAACTCTGTAGGCAGCTAAGATTACGCTTAATTTTAGAAACGCATTTCCTAAGTACTGTTAAAATGACGTTTTAGAAACACGGGTATTACTAACCCATAGATGGTGTCTCCGCTCGTATATTCAGCTTTATCCGTTCTAAGAATAAGATCGGCAGCCATCATCACTAACCATGACGAGCCGTAAAGGGAAACTTTTCAAACAAAGGTTACAAACTTTAAAGAGCATAAAAATTATCAGTAGTAACAAATAAAAATTTGGGCAATTAACCTCCGACGACAAGTTTTTCGCTAGCTTATAAGCAATATTAAACAAAGTCGTTGCAAAAGAGGTTGCAATATGGCTCTCTACGTATTAAGGCCGCAACATACGAAGTTTATTCTTCTAATTTTTAATATCAAACTTATCGGTCTTACATCAACCGAATCTATCCGCCAGTCCAGTCGCTTTCCACTTGAGACATACAAAATAGTCGTTAGTGGATAAGCTCAGGGTAAGGGTTACCCATTTTGAAAAACGCTGTGCAGCTGGGTCCTGTTTAGAGCCGATTGGATTTCTCCATAGCAATCAGGTTTCGCTAATGTCGTATATAATTAGTTGTTAAATATCAACTTTAGAGCGGTGGTCTAAAATATACAAAATATTAACCGAAGGCTCATCAAAACTAAGCCGTAATCCGGTCAATACCCATAAGGTAAGTCCACTGAGACAGAGAAATGGTTGAAAAGCCAGTTGAGAAGGTAAGTCTTGAGTTGAGACCGAAATAACATAACGAATGGATGCGGGGAGAGGATTTTAAAAATTAGGTCCAGCATCCGAAATAGCTGGTTCACCAAGAACAGTATTAGGGGTTTTGCACGCATTAACGAGTCTAAGTAAACACAGACATTCATTTTCATAATTGTTAGACAAGGTGAGGTTTAGCCAACAGTGGTTTCAGGGCCCGTAATCGTAATCTCGAGATTTCTACAGCGCCCAAGGAAAGCTAAGTCGCGGGAACCAGCTTATTCGCAGGCCTCAGTCAAAACAAAATCGATAGGCAAAAGGGTTCGGTTAGGTTTCTGTTCAGCCGGTTCACCTCGCGTAATTTACAATTTAATGACTTCTATGGCGCCGTTTGCATAATGCAGAAGGCAGCAGTCGATAGTAAAATATAAATGTACACCGTTTTATATAGCGACCAAAATCATATAGCAGTCAAAATCATAATCCGTTGAAGAAGTGTAGCGGTACTCCGCTAGCAAATTAACTCCTCCGGCCCCCAATAGGCCTATGAAAATTAGCTTCTTATATGCAAATTAGCTTCTTGTATGCAAATTATCCCTTTATATGCAACTTAGCTCGTTGTATGCAAATGAGCTTCTTATATGCAAATTAGATCCTTGTATGCAAATTGGCTCCTATATAAGGCTGCCGCTTAGAACAGAGTAGAAGAAGGCCATTCACCTCGATATGAAGGCGTCGTTAAACAATGGTCAGAGAAGTGAAGAGAAATGGAGAGGAAATCAACAGGACACAGAAATAGTCGCGTTCTTTCAGTTCGTTGTGATCCGCTTATGATTCGGACTTTAATGTTGAATCAACATAGGATAAGGAGTGCTCGAGAAATATATATCGATTAAAATCGAACTTCGTTTTGGAACTGTCTCCTGATAAACCACGGGAGCCTTAAGGGCTACTCACCAGGGTTTCAACTCGGGCAAGGCGCTATGAAGTCGTCCTGGTACCATCTACCTTGTCGGAACTGAGGAGTTTGACGAGAGACCAGCTGTCGACTGGTAAAGGAGAACAGAGGAGAGAGAGGAGAGTCGCCAGAGAATCCTGGTCGAAATCCTTAGGAGGTACTGGAGTATGTACTTTTAACTTGAGTGTTTACTTTCGCCAATGGCTGCTTGCCCTCAGCCGGTGTTCCTCACTCATCAGTTTTGTCAATCCTCCACAACGATGAGGCGCGAAAAGGTCTTTGAATGGAGGGAGATTTCTGTATATCAATCGCCCAGCATTTACAACCGTTGATGTCGCCTATCAAGAGCAAGGTGGTTAATTAGCAACTTCTATCGCGCCGATATCTAACGCAGAAGACACCAATCGATGGCGCCCCAAAACAAAGCCCCCCTTTGTATTAGTGTTCTGTGTTTATCGCCATATTGTGGCTGCCAGGGCCGTTGACGTCCACCTTTCCTTACCCACCGTTGCCGGATATATACCCACCGAACGAAATTGACAAGTATATAGCGTTGGAAGGACCAGCTTTAAAGGTGTCTAAGCAAAACTATAGCGACCGTATGGCCTCTTTGACCCTGCTCGTCTTTCAATTAATTAATCGGGTGAGATCCTTCACCACCGCTCCCGGTTTGAATTGGCGCCACGCCTTTTGTAATAGTATTCAGTGTTTAGCGACATCTTGTGGCTGCCAGGGCCGTTGAAGCCGAATGAAATACAGTACTATTGTACCTTAGCACCAGTTAGTAGTAGTTCCTCAGTTTAACGACATCTTATGGCACCAAAGGCCGTTGACGTCGCCCTCCTCCTTTATCCAGGCTTGGGACTGGCACTACCCCCAAAACAAGGCAGTGGCGGAGTTATTACCACCAATTAAAAGACATTGATCAATACGTAGCATCGGAAAAGACCGATTTAAAGGTGTCTAAGCACAACCTAACATTTTAAAGTGTAAATGTAAATGTACACAGTTTTATATAGCGACCCTATGATCTCGACCGTACTCATTTTCCAGTAAATTCGTAGGGCGAGATCCTTCACCACGGCTGCCCGTTTCAATTAAGGTCCCCGAACTTCGGGTAGCAAAAAATAAATGGACCAATCAATTTTCGCCAGTTTACGAACACGAAATTATCCTGAAATAGTCGTTAAAATTCCACAAAAGTAACACGCAGCTCCTGAATAAATATAAGTTTAGAGTAAAATTCAGTTAAAGAAAGTTGAACAGGCATCTTAGAATAACCAAGTATTTGAAACAACCCATCTGGTTTCCCCGATGGAGTGTGGCTCTTACAAAAGTCCCAATTCTTAACCACACTAATGCTACGAAACATTGAAACAGCTCCCTGAAAAGCAGCCTCTCCAAAATAAGCCAAAAAACTATGTCAATCAGTTCTGCTTTCAATGCCAACTGTGAGGATCGCCAACAACTCATGACGAGTCTGCAGTCAAAAAGCATGAAAAAATTCTGCAAAACAATAAAAGCACAAACCTGGACAACAGCTTAAAACCAGGTTAGATCAGTTGCAGTGGGTTTCAAAGAGATTAAGGTTAAACAAAAAACAAAATTCTGAATAAAACTAAAATTAGTTTTGACACGCAAGTCTTTATTCTTACGTGTATCTCACTGACCATTATCACCGACCATTTCGGTGTCCGTTAGTCATAAAAGAGGACACAACAAACAGTCCATCTCTGATCTGGTCATCCAGTGCAGCGAAGGCTCGTCACATTCCACATGAATTGGAATCACAGGCCACACTATGGTGTTAAAAGTTTAATTTGTGCAACTCATACTGCATTCCTTTCTCTTTGTAAACTCGTATTTAGCATTGCCGTCTTGCAAATATGACACTGCAAAATTGTTAAACTGGTAAGACTGATTTCAGGTAAACATCTCGTAAGAACCATGGACTAAGCTACAGCAATGATGGTCACATAATGGAAAGGTTACTGTCGCAAAATATGGACAACCAAAATCCGATCACATAGCAGAAACACTGTGTGGGGAGTTATGGCCATACAACCCCATTAAACTCATTGCTACAGTTCTAACCCTGCTGTCACTTTGCTCCTTCAAAAGCCTCAGCTGATCCACTCTGCTGATTCATCCTACAATCTTTGCCAAAACTGCATACCTGAAAATAAACTTCACTGTACAAATTAACAACAACCCAAGACCACTGGCAAAAGACAAATTTTGATGCACGGTTAAAGTATATAACAGCAACTAATAAAAACTACTTCAAACTGCATAAACACGTTATATGGACGATTATGAGAATGCCATCAGCAAAAACACACAAACTTGCATTCTTGGCAAAAGTTCTTCAAACCAGACGTCCGTATTCTGCAGTCAGTGTATGCGTAATCGTAACCATAATTTTTTTTGTAAAAATGAATCAAATAACAACTTACTAATCATAACGATACATAAAAGCAGAAAGAACAGTTGCATAAAACATGCGCAGTTAAACCTCGGTTCAGATAAAGCACGGTTCGGTCAAGTCTTCAAGTTAAGCGTCAGGCACTGAAATCCAATTCATTCAGGTCAAAGTGTGCAACAGAAACTAGACAACTACATAAGAAGCTCCTTCAGCATCCTTCACTCTCTGAGCTAAAACATCAGAGGAAACAGATCTCACATAAAATCATTCCGCTTGGGAAATTATCTCATCACAACTCCACCACGATTTGGACTTGAAACGGCTCCCAAACTAACATATTCTCCAGAATAAGGACCCCACGTTGCTACTCTCACCAACTTAGATCTGCCAAAGTCACCAACACATGAAAATGCTCATGAAAATACTACTCTGCATAGCTACCTACTCTGGGTTGGAAGATTTATCGGCTGAAGCACATTCATCACACCAATGGTGCAACACTTCTTACATGTTGCCCAGCTGGACAACAAACTGCAACTTTCAATTCTTTGCTCCATTCAGCACTCATCCTTCGCTGTTGTCTGGCCCTACTCAGTTGTCGTTAGCTTTCAAGGGCCTTGTGAAGGCATCGGATAAAATTTTAATCTAATGACTTCTTCAGTGCATTTGTTATAATGCCCAGGGCATCAGTCAGTGGTTGCTTAAAGTCAAAATCGCAGCCCAGAATCATAATCTGCTAGAGAAGCCGGGTCGAATTCCGATGGGTCAGAGAAACCAAAATCCAAGCTACGGTGGGTAAACAAGTTGAAAGAGAAGCGTCTTTAGTTTCGATCTGAATGACATCAAAGAATTAATTCCAGCCAAGAGAGAAAACATCAAAGAACTGACAGAAAGAACTGAACTGGTTAGTGAATTTCAAAGCTTTGGACCACTATCGACAAGGCCCAAGAGCCCAAAAATCTCAGTTTATTACATTATGTAACTCTGCCATAGAACGCGAATCATTGTTTTTTTTCTAGCAACAACACTTATTATTTAGTTTGATCCAACCACTAAATATTAAAACCAAGCATGAGGTAGTACAGGTCATCATTTTCAGTTTATTCTAACTAAAGCAGATTTTTGTGTTGATCGCCTCGCTAGCTTTTTGCTTTGCTGCCTTGCTAGGAGATTTTTCTGTATTTTCCAGAATTAAGAAATATGCTGCAACGTGTGTTTGACAAACTACTATGAATACCTCATAACGGCTCAGTAAGAACATTCTTCCGAGTAAAATTTGCCAAACAACGACAACATAACCAACAACAACCCTTGTTTAACAATAAACCCCAACAGTTGGGGAAGTTTTTGGATAGAAGCCATTCCTCGCTTGGCCGAGATTTAAATCCATTTGCACAGTTGCAGGCTTATTTATGAAATCTAATCTAATGACTTCTATACCACCATTATCATAATGCCCAAGGCATCAACTGATGGTGACTTCAAGTGAAATCGTAATCAAAATCATAATCCATTGGAGAAGCCGGGTCAAATTTACCATATCAGCCAGTACTAAAAATAAGGATAGAATCAGGTGTAACAAAAGCGCTTTTTATTACTTTACCCTGCAAACTACTCAAGAAACAACCGTAATTCTTAAAATCAGGTTGTTGCAAATAGCAAACTCAGTCAAAGCTGTGACAGCCAGCTTTAATCATCTTACTAACGATAGGAATCTTGATATTTAATTATTTATTGCACTTAAAACATCCAAATAGTCATTAATTCTGAATCTGAGGAATAAGAAACACAAGCACGAACAATCTGTCCTGAGTCATTGCATGGAGTCCACTCAGTAAACAGGATCAAATCCTCGCCCACTGGATGAAAGGCCACGCTTGCTACTCAACAGACCACCGCAACACAGAGGATATACATCTGGAAACAGGGTTAATTTTAATTATAATCTCAAAATTTCTAATGAGTTACTTAAAAGCTAAACACAGGGCACCAGCTTATTCATGAGTGCTGCGTCAAGTCAGAGATGCCATGTCAATAACCAAAGGTTAATGGATAACTGATTTTTTGGAAATAGAAGATAGCCATTTCGTAGACAACATTTCAAACATTGCAACATTACAAAGATGTTGGCACAAAAAACATAATTCTGGTACAGATTCTTACGATACAGAAGCAAACGTTAGTATTTCTTTAGCAATCAAGTGAAATCTCTTGAAATCTCTATTACGATGACAGACTACATCAGTTAGTTTGAAAATGCCACTGCAGTCTACAGCTGTTGCTTATTCAACCTCAGAGAAATGTTCTTCCTCTCAGCCACAATCTCCGCTTTCTCTGCATGCAGCTCCATCAAAAACAAAATTAACATCAATCCGTAACAATGTTTACTACATCTAAGCTAAGTTGGAAAATATCGACGAACGACAGCCACATAAGTACCCATGGCACAATGTCCCCAACAATGATACCCTGACAATGTTACCAGAAGCACAATGCTCCCGACAATGGTATCAGAAGCCGAATGCCTGTGACAATGACATCCTGACAATGGTATCAGAAGCCGAATGCCTCTGACACTGACATCCTGACAATGGTATCAGAAGCCGAATGCCTCTGACACTGACATCCTGACAATGGTATCAGAAGCCGAATGCCTGTGACAGTGATATCCTGACAATGGTATCAGAAGCCGAATGCCTTCATCAGCAGAACCAGAATCAGAATGTCCTGGGTTGACAGGCATGTAAGAGGCACAAAATGTCTGACAATGGCACTAGACACACAATGCCCCAGACAATGATGCCAGTGCCACAAGAAGCCTCTGACATCTTAAAATGCTCCCTGACAATAGGACCAGAAGCACATTATTCCTGAAAGTGACACTAAAGTCACTAAATGCCTCTAACAACGGCACCAGTAAAAGCACAATCTGCCCCCCCCCCCCCAACAATGCACATACACTCATGGGGTTGAAATCGGGTCTATGGCAAACAAAATGCAACAACTGTTTATACGAAATACATCAGCAAACCAGATTTTAGCAACACTGGCAACATGCAAACATCGACCGGCGCCATCTAGCTGTGTGACGGGTGCAAGTCTACTTTTCGGCCGCTCTTGTCCCACGTTTCGTGGGGTACTCCGCTCTTCAGGTTAACAATCTGGACATGAACGGCCGCGAACCGTAGGTTTTTCGGGGGAATTGGGCACAACTTGTAGCTGACCTCATCTCCCTCCTTTGGCACCAAGTCTCCCTCAATGCTAAAACAACACAATCACAACACAATTACAATTACGATTACAATTCTTTCATGCCTATGTTACAACAGTGAAAGACAGCACAGCAGTTAACGGAAACCGCTCAACACAGATAACACGCGACAGCTTCCAAGCCTATGATAGCATGCCACTTTGATCGTATTGAAACTGCTGCATCCATGGGTTATACTTTACAAAAAACGCTCCTCTTCTGCAGATCCTATCTTTATTCCTCTTCTTCCTTTATCTATCCTGCAGATCCAATTCCAAACACCACCCATTGATTGTAGCCATCTGACTGTCTGCCTGCCTGACTCTTGAATCTCAGCCTGGAACTGAACCCATCTTGCCTAAGGATTTTGTTTTGATAAGCGCCTGTGAATAAGCTGGTTCCTGTGACTTAGTTTTTGTAAGGTACCGAGTTACGATTACAGGTACCGTACAAAGAAGCCCTCTGAAGGCGATTCTGTGATTCACTGGTATGCATCAACGGAGACCAACAGCAAAGGTTTCTAGAAACTGTGTGTTTTTCTCTCAAAACAACCTACAAAGGTACGTCTGCCGTCAACACAGGGTTGTTGTAGCAATGTGCTGACTGTACAGTGAAAGAAAATAGCACAGCAATTCTTAGCGGCCTTCAAACGTGTGTAGGTATGTATGTATGTATCTCAATATGTATCTAACACGTTTTTGAACCTTTAATCTAACCTCTTATGTAATATAATGACTTTTGTAGCACTGTTATCATAATACACAAGGCATCAATCGATGGTCGCTTCAAGTGAAATCATTTTCAAAATCATAATCCAATGGAGAAGCCAGGTCTCTGTTGATCTTGAATGTCACCATCCAACTGATTTAGAAAGAAATAACTTGAGATAAGCTGTCAACATTTTGGACGGGACTTAAATGCATCAAATCCTTGGTTGAGATGTCACTGACGACATTCTGTGTGCTACGAAAATAAAGGAGCTACAGAAACTACCAGGTTAAAGATAACGGGATGGCAGAACTTTCCATGCTCACTCGGATATGTGGACAAAGAGCTGTTCTCCCCCATCAGCCGGTCGCACAAATCCATGACCCTTCTCACGACAGAATGCGACCATCTGACCATAATGTGTCGGTCCAGCCATGATTTTCTCCGACCTGCATCAAAATAAACCAGTCCGTGCATTGCAGAATATCTATACCTATCAAACATTCAATTATTATTGTAATTAATCAGATATTCATATTGCATAATTTGTGAATTCACCTCAAAAGCGCAGGTAGCTGGGAAAAGATAAGTCTTCAGAAGGCATGCTTTTACTTAATGTCTCTAAGCAACAGATGCTAATATAGCCAAACAATTAGACATCAATTATATTACACATGAAACTGGACACATTTTAAACAGGGAGTAAAATGTAAGTACATCCTTACTCAAAGACCATAAAATTACACAAAACCCATCTACATGAAACTAGGGATATTTTTTAACAGGGAGTAAAATGTAAGCGCATCTTTACTCGGACAGTGTTCGCTTGCGTCTGCTAATGACGCGCATGGCATGCGTAGTTGGAGATGATGGTGAACTTGGGGGAGAGAAGTCAGAACCCTGGTCAAGGGAATCGTGACTTTCATCGCTTTCATTCAGGGTCAAACGCAGCGACATTTTCGGTCAATGACTGTAAAAAACACGTAAACAAATCATAGTTCAGAGTTACACAAAATATCCGAGTCATCGTCAGCACATTTGAGGGGTAATCAAAAGATAACAAAAAACTAAGAATATATATATATATATATATATGTATTTATGTATGTATGTATGTATGTATGAATGTTTGTATGAATTATGTATCTCCACATGAATGTATGTTATGTATGTATAAATTATGTATGTATGTATGAATTATGAATCTCCATATGAATGTATTATGTATATACATACAAATGTATGTATAAATTACTTATGTCTACCCTACCTACAAACTCACCAACAATTCACCCCTTGCAATCTCTGCGCAGAACTGAAAACACACCTCTTCAACAAGTCCTTTCCGGATTACTCCTCCTCCTCCGATCTACCGTTCCAATTCCAAACACCATCCACCATAGCCTGCCTGCCCCTTGGATCTTGACCTGGAAACGAATCTCACCCTACCTGCCTAGCGATTTTGTTTTGATTGAGCGCCTCTGAATAAGCTGGTTCCGCGACTAAGCTCTTAGCGCTGCAGAAATCTCGAGTTTACGATTACGATAACCGTCATTATACCCAGCATTACAGATAGGATTAAATCGATTAAATTTCCAGTAACATTATGCACATAGCGAAAAAAATAAACACAAGCCTTAAAAGTAAATTATAAATATTATTACTTTGTAACAAACAAAACTAGATTTTTCTTTTCCAGGCCAAAACAGGCTTTAGACCTTCGCACACCACATCAAAACAAAGCCTTTTTGCACGTTCCCCGTGAAATTATATTCCACGAGAAACAGGCACTATTTCCTAGCAAAGCCCAGGTAAGACCATAAGAGAACGGGCTTATAATCGTAATAGTAAACTCGAGATTTCTACAGCACCCAACGAAAGCTAAGTCGCAGGAATCAGCTTATGCACAGGCACTCAGTCAAAACAAAATCGTTAGGCAGAAGGTTACTGGCCAGGTAAGCTACATTGGTTAACCCGTACGTCAAGGCGCCTCTGAGCGTGAGCAGTCGGTTCAGGTCCCAGTCGTTTTTTTTATTTCACGGTCAATACACGGGGATCTTAAATGGTGTGGCGCCAGTTTCGGATTTAGCTATAGGCGTGTGGGGGGCGGTTCGCCCCGGCCCTCTTGGTTATATGCTGGCGCCCCTCAGACCTGACCCGTGTATTTGTGGACTACCAGCATGTGGTGCCCATGTAGAAATGCCCTTGCAATTTCTCCTTCGGCCTTTCATTCAAAACTGAAAACATTCCTCTTCCACAGATCATATCCTGACACCCCTTCTTCCTTTTCTCTCTCTCTGCTCTCCAACCCCAAACATCACCCATCGTAGCTGCCACGCTGTCTCTCTGCCTGACTTTTGGATCTTGACCTGGAACCGAACCCTTTTGCCTATCGATTTTGTTTTCACTGAGCGCCTGTGAACAAGCTGGTCCCGCGGCGCGGCTTTCGTTGGGCGCTGTAGAAATCTTGGAATTACGATTGGCCTCCACGCATGCAACTGGTAAACATAATTTCCTTGTGGGCCGCGTCCCCAATCACTACCGAAACACTTACTTACGTTTAGTTATGAAACGTTCCATCTATGTGAACTAAATCGTTTCCGTTCAATGGCGGATGGTTTGCGATTGCAATGTTTTATTAGTTGAATCAATTTATCAGAAGCAGAGAATTCGGAGAGGTCTGAGGTCTGCTCTCTGAATTCCCTGCGATTGATTCTTTTTCAGTAAGATCCTGTTACTTAACCAAATATCTAACAATGCAAGAGATGGACAGTTTTAAAACATGCTTCTGTGCGAGAAGTAGGGTGACCAAAAGCGTGCGATATTAAACAACAATGCTAAAAAGTTGAGAAGCGCTCTGCAATTATATAGATTCACTCAGCATTTGAAACCGAACTGAACTCTAAAGAATGTCGAGCTTCATAACGCAATTTTATTACCAGTTCAATATTTTAATGAACATTTCCAATTTAAGCCATTTTTATGTACTGTCTGTAAATTTGCAACCAGTGTGTAGTAATCTTTGATAAACGGCCACTTGCGGTCGCCGTACTTGTTAACAATATGGCTACCCCAGATTGTGAGAGAAAGTAGAGCACTAAAATTACCAAAACTTTGTTACTCTGTTACTGTTTACTTACTTATGTATTCCATAATCCTTCCAGTGGCTTGGAAAGCTCTACGTTCTCTTGCAATCTGGGGTGGCCATGTTGTTTAAAAGAAGGGTGACTGCATTTAATGAATGTTACCCAGTTTGCTACCCTATTTAAGTTGTTTGAAACTATGTAAGTCGTTTCTAGGATATTTCAAAGCTGTGCTTTCTTACAAAACATGAGACAAATGATAAGGACATGTTTTATTTAACATGTAGGTACAGCTTAAGAAAAGTGCTATTCAATTTTGGCTATTTTTTTCTGTGTAATTTTATTTAAGTTGTTTTACGTGTGTTTCGTAATTTTAGCTCACTGCATTCGAACAGTGCAACGACATAGCTTAACAATGGCTGACAAGGAAAAGAAAGTGAAGATACCATCTGCATTTTCATCAGACTCGATGAAGACAATATCCGAGTCGAGAGGTTACGGAATAACTGAAGAAGCTGCACAGTATGTCGCCGATGAGGTCACGTACCGACTGAAGTCCGTTATACAAGAAGCAAAGAAATTTCAGCTGCATGGGACGAGGAAAAGGGTGAACATAGATGACTTCTGTTATGCACTCAAACGCAAAGGATACGATCCGATCTACGGAGTTCATTCGCAGGAGCTGGTATCGTTTCGCCATGCGACCGGTGGAGGAAGAGAAGTGTACTTCACAGAGGAAAAGGAAGTGGATCTGCAGGATTTCTTAAATGCTCCTGTAGCGAAACTTCCAAATGAGGTGACTTTGAAGACTCACTGGCTGAGCATCGAAGGAGTGCAGCCCGCCGTTCCTGAAAATCCACCATCAATTTCAAAAGAGCTTCAGATGAAGGAGATCCTGGATCCGTCGATAAAATCAGCGGTCAACAAACTCGGAGCCAAACCGGCTGGTGTTATCGCTAAGGGAAAAACGGCATTGAAAGTGCCGGAAAAAGTGAAATTAAAGGAACTTACAACACACGAGTTAAGCTTAGAGCAGCAACACTACTACATTGAATTAACAGACGCCTGCGTTGGCTCCGATGAAATCAGAAGATCGGAAGCTTTAACAAGTCTGGCGACTGATCCTGGTTTGCCGCCATTGGTGCCACGACTGTGTACGTTCATCTTGGAAGGAGTGAGGATCAATGTTGGCCAGAACAATTTGGCGCTGTTGATATATCTGATGCGGATGACAAAAGCCCTGATGGAAAATCCGTCAGTTTACCTGGAGAAATGTCTGCATCTGCTGATTCCAGCGTTGTCGTCATGTACTATTAGCAAACAGCTTTGCCAGCGTCCTGACACAGACAATCACTGGGCCCTGCGTGACTTTGCAGCGAGACAGCTCAGTTTGCTGTGTCGGTTGTATAACACGGTCACCAACAACATTCAGGAACGAGTAACGAACGTGTTCAGCTATCGCTTTTTGGAGAATTTCGGGCAGCTGTCAACGCACTATGGTACAATCGTTGGTCTTGGGGAACTTGGATCAGAAACAGTGAAGCTATTCATACTGCCTTATGTGAAACTTGAGGCTGATCGCTTGGCCTGTATACTCGATAATTCTCTGGGAAACAACATCGGATCGTTTAATGCAACAGATCGCAATGCGGCTGAACACATCAAACAAGCACTGCTCAAAATTCTTCCACCTTTGCTGAAATCAGTGCGTACACCTCCAGACAACCTGGACGACTATAAAAATGATTATGGCTACCTGGGATCTGTGCTGCATTCAGCTGTGACAAAACTGCGACAGACTCCAGTGACGACACCGTCTTCATCTTTGATATCCCTCCAGAAGCCCCTTATGCAGATGACCCAGACGAGACCTCCATCTGTGGTTCTGCACAGTTCTGCTTCCCAGCAGATTCAGCAGATACGACCCATCACAAGCACCCGACTTCCGGTTCTAGGCTTGGCCAGCCCAGCTTCGAATACCGCATCGCCAAGAGTGATGTACGTATCTCAGTCGCGACCAAATGTACCGTTGTTTCAGTCTGTGTCAAATCCAGCTCAGCCACAGACCGCTTTCATTCGGGTGGTTTCGTCCGGGAGTAGCGTCCCCGGATCCCCGGCAGTTGTCGGGCAACAGACACCGAAGCTCGTGATGGTAACGACGCCATCAGCTCAGACGAAGCCGGGGCCTGACTTGGGAATGAAGAGCGTGTTCACTTCAGATGGGGCTCCTTCTACATCTGCTTCATCTCAGGAAATGTAAAAGGAAACCTCTCAAAACTCTGACACTTGCAAAGTGTATTTTATTGTTTTAGGCATTACTAGTTTGTTTTGGTGCAAAGGATTATTTCACGAAGGTCAAGATATTGTGTTAGAGAGACTCTTTTGGACCGGAATGGCTTATCTTTGCTTATGTCTGGCTAAATGAAAGTGCCATGAACTTTGTAATTGGTTCTTGTTGCTGCTCTGTGGCGATTGTCTTGAGTTGACAAAGCAACAGCTGTTTGTACAAACACCTTTAAGGTCTTTATTGTATTTGCTGATGGTTCAGACCAACTCTGTAGTTCTTGTGAAACACGTATGTTGTGGCTTTACCAAGTCCTGCCTTGAAATGGTGGACAACTGATTTAGCTAGAACTCAAATCAACGTCAGCTTTACGGAAGTAATGGATGATCGCTGTGACTTACTGCCAGACAGTATTACATATTTTATTGCTTCTTGTAATAAAGAAAACTGTCCAAGTTTTAGGCTACAGTGAATGTGGTTGAACATGAAATTGTTTGATAGCATTGTACCAACAGTGGTGCGACTAACATAATCTTGCAATAATATTTTTATGGGGGGCAATTAGGCTTTCTACGAATCCTACCATTTGGAGGTACATGTAGATGGGTCAAGCATCCATATTCTCAACAGATTTTAGTGATGAAATTATTGGGGAGCTTAAACCATGGCAAGAGCAGAATCTCAGTATTTAAGAAGCCTTGCCTGCTCTGTACCAATATTTAGAGAAGGTGTAAATATGTTCTCTAGCTAATTTAGAGAAGCCGTTGACATTGCAGGAGGCCTACTTGACATCACGCCAATTGTGAAGGCCTCTAGTAAGCTGGTCATGTGTGATGTTGACAGAGCTTAGTTGTGAATAAAGCAACTGTGATTCGTTCTTTGTGTAAAAAAAACAAGAAACAGTTACAAGCAATTGTGTGTATTTGTTTTTGCATCAAATGGCTTTCCATCGTAGTACGAGTGCCAAGTTGCAGGTCAAATTGATTGATGCGATTGTGGATGACACCCTTATTACTGTCCCACTCTCTGGATATGGGGCTATTTTGCATGTGGATGTAGTCTTGTCTGGAGCCGAGGATTGGCTGCACCACAGACAATTTTGTGGTCTGCTTCTGTCCCTTGTCTCCTGTAATAACTAGCCGAACGATAGCATGGTTTAATTACATCATCAGGGGTCAATCACAATTACATTACTTTCAGTTACAGTTAGTTTTTAGGATGTCATAAGTTCATGCGTTAAGTATTGCGGTAATGTCTGCTAGCACTTGTATCTTTATTTTGTTAAGAGAAAAGATGAGCAGCAAATCTTGCAGTTATACCAACATCACTCTGTGTCCCTTTATGTGTTTGTCCACATATCCGAGTGAGCATGGAAAGTTCTGCCATCTTGTTATCTTTAACCTGGTAGTTTCTGTAGCTCCTTTATTTTCGTAGCACACAGAATGTCGTCAGTGACATCTCAACCAAGGATTTGATGCATTTAAGTCCCGTCCAAAACGTTGACAGCTTATCTCAAGTTATTTCTTTGTAAATCAGTTGGATGGTGACATTCAAGATCAATAGAGGAATTTGACTTGGCGTCTCCATTGGATTATGATTTTGATGATGATTTCACTTGAATTTATTTATATAAAGCATTTATTATGTGCACAAAGTCCGTAAATCTGAATCTGAGGCCCGAATGAATGTTCGCTAGGACGAAAATGGAGTCATGCAAAGGGAAGAGTAAAATAGTTGGCCTTGACAAATGATTTAAATGATGTTAAAAGAGTTGGCAAATCATGAAGTCCGGCTGTCAACCTTATCTGCATTTATCCTCGTTCTCCGGACGAAAAATCTTACGAGCTGTGCTGAAAATTCTCTCAGCCAGAGCCAAAAGTGCTGGAATCAGGACATCTCTTGCTGCTTTAACTGCGCAGGAATTCAGCCGCATGAGGCTTCCACCAAGCGAAAGAGTTGCTGTCATATTTGATTTATTCAGTCAGTTCTTTTCTCAAACTCTGTGTCTTTATGTGTCATTCTGTATGTCTGTCTTTGTGGTTGAGTGTCATTCTGTATGTCTGCCTTCATGGCCGTGCATCGTCCTTTCTTTGTTTGCTGTGTCATGTATTTTATTGTGTGTTTGTCCACACCTACGATTCCTCACTCAGCCGATGGACATGTGGCATGTTAAAAATGCATTACTAACTTACTTACTCAAAGTCAGTGACTAGTCATCTTGCTCAGGCTGCACAACACCAGCTAAGGCATGCCCCACGAAATTGAAGAGCTTCATATTTTTCTTCACTATTTCCTCCCTATTAGTTAACTCTTTGATTGCAGCAACTGACAGTGGCCAAAATCAACATCCTGACTACTCTCATTCAGTCATATTTCTGTGATCACAGTGTTCTCCACTTCAATTTCCTTGCACCAACAAAGTTTGAAAGTGAGGTCCCAGCACAGCACCAGCGATTTAGATAATATAATTGGGCAGGCTGTTTGCGATGGCAGACAGGAAGTAGGTCATAGACCAGTTGATAATTCAATTAACCCAAGTTGTTTCGGAGGAATACATTTTTACTTTTACGTAAACATGTTTATGGGTACTTCAGACTCGATTCTACTGCTCAATCGCCAATGTTGCTTAAGCAAATCCTACTGTACCCTTCATAGAGTCCGACACCAATTCGCCGCCGCATAACTTCCACTTTAACATTAAGAGCGTCTTCGTTTAAGTAGTCTGGCTTTTCAAGTTATTCAAAATAAACTCTGGCTGTGCTTAATAATTTAAAACAGCTGTTCAAATTTTTTGACTCGAGTTAACTTCAGTGGTGTTAGGCCTACATAAAACTTTAGACCAATGATCAAAAAACGATACACACTGAATATATGACTACATATTACCAAGGTACCTTTAAAGAAAGTAAGACAGCTTCTAAGGAAGTAATCGTAAACTCGAGATTAATAAAACGCACAAAAAAGTTAAGTCGCGGAACCAGGCACTCAGTCAAAATAAAATCAATAGATAGGAAGAGTTCGGTTCCAGGTCAAGATCGAATAGTTACATTGTAACGCTGCATTATAACGTTGAATTGGTACAGTGAATAGGCAGCACTTGAATAAACAGACTCTATGGCAAACAGAGAAAACATGGTATGACTTTTGCTCTATGCATTTCCAGCTGTTTTGAACATTTGGTAAAAACTGCTTCTGAAAATGACATATTCAGTAGGTAAGATGATTCATCAGTTGTAAGCAGATCAGTTTTTTGCTGATCATCGATTCTGAGGGATGCGCAATAGTAAGTAAGGAAGGAAGTAATGCATTTTTAGACTGAAAGTGAACGATCTGGCTATCTGTCCTGATACACCGCAGCTAAAGGAAAATGAAGAGGAGGAGGAGGAGGAGTCCCTTAATGTCGTCTGACAGTCAGCCACGGATTTGAAGTGTTACGTGACTTCATTCTTCTTAGCCTCCGCATATAAGGCCGGTTAACCAGTCCTCTCCCTCGCCGCATGATCTTCTCACTGACAGTGTACGGTCAGTGTACTCATCTTAGCTGAGTCGGGTAGTGAGCTCAAGTGCAGCCGATATACCAAAACATATTTCGGCCCTGTCGAGGAGCTAAACCCCCGCCCTCTTGATTGACAGTCCATCACACTTACCACTCTATCACGTACCGAGAAAAAGAAGTAACAATTCATAACCACGGCTACCCTTGACGTTGGCTTAAGGAACTGAGCAACACCTCTCTACTGTCTGCCTGTCTGTCAGTCTGTCTGTCTGCCTGTCTGTCTGTCTGTCTGTCTGTCAGTCAGTCAGTCAGTCAGTCAGTCAGTCAGTCAGTCAGTCAGTCTGTCTGTCTGTCTGTCTGTCTGTCTGTCTGTCTGGCTGATGATTCAAAACAAACTAAGATTTTACATGATAGAAAATGCTGAACAACAAATATGTTTTATTTAAGTTATGTTTTCCAGTCTGCCCTTTGTGTTGCACTGATTTTGCTAAATCTGATGCAGTGATGCGGACGACGTTCAAGAACTGAGTTGTTGCCGTCAACTTCTTGGATGAAGTTGAGTCTCTGTAAGTTGATCAACATCTGAAGAGAAACAAAGAACTGAATTTCAACTGAAGTTCTCATGAATAAACAATTAATGGTGCAAAATCTGAACAGTGAACTATAGTCATTTCAACGTTCTCAACAATCTATATATTGTAACTTAAAGGGGCAGGCTGGACCAGATGCCACCTTCACCCAGGATGGCCTCAACCTGAACCCGACTCAGAGGTATCGACCGCTTGCGCAAGGCTCCCGTGGTCTATGAGGAGGCAAAGTCAGTAAGATTCGTCAAGTTCCAACTGGTATTACTTCGAAAGAACGATTGACGCTAAATCTACACGAAGTCTTTGATCGTGTCTGCAGGTCTTCGACCGTCTTCCACATCACCGTCAAGGGCCGAGTCGTCTGCTTCGCCGCTGAGAGTCTTTTACTTCTGAAACGATCTTCGCCACAAGCCGCGTCTCTCCCTTCACTGCCAGGGTCGCTCCTTCTATAGGCGGAGAGAGACTGGTTGGTAGCGATTAGAGGGTGGTTGCTAGGGACCAAAGGCGGACCCAGTTCTCGAGGAAAGCAGGCCAAGGGTTGGTTGATAGGGGTTGGTTGCTAGGGACCAAAGGCTGACCCAGTTCTCGTGGGAAGGAGGCCACAGGCTAGACGTGTTGACAGCCGGAGGAGGTATACCGTCACACTTTCTATCTGCGATATATCTCTCTCCAGACAGACAGACAGAGAGACAGACAGACAAACAGACAGACAGACAGAACTCGGCTCCTAAAAGGGCAGACAGACAGACAGACACAGAAGGTCTGCAGCGAGGCTTCAAGTTTAATTCCTCTGTCACCATGCTGGGGGAAATTTAGCGGGAAAACTGGGAGTGGGGTTGGTTTGCGACGAATCGTCGAAGCTATCAGCCGAGCTTGAACTGGAAGTGACTATAACATCTACGATTCGGCGCTGATCTGTTTGAAGTCTTCTTAACTCAAGGAAATTGTTTCCAAATCCGATCCGTTGGAAATTTCTCCTCTTAAAGCCCGGAGGCATTCGTTCCTGTTTCCTGTTCGTCCCTCAATCCATCCTCCCCACCCCTTTCACCCCAAACTCATTAGAGCCTCGGATATTAATCTTGCGTCGTGATTAGTTCTCTCAGTAATTAACAATATCGCGGACACTTAAGATGCCAGAAATCGCCCCAAGATGGGGATGAAGGAAAGAAATGGATGTAGCCCGGGTTTCAGTGTTCGAACGAGAGTTACCTCCGATGAATCGCTGTAACACATGGGATACAATCGTAATCGTAATCTCGAGATTTCTACAGCGCCCAACGAAAGCTAAGTGGCGGGAACCAGCTTATTCACAGGCGCTCAGTCAAAACGAAATCAATAGGCAAAAGGGTTCAGTTCCAGGTCAAGATCCAGGAGTCAGGCAGTCAGACAGTCGGACGGCTACGGTGGATAATGTCTGAAATTAAAGCGAGAAGAGAGTAAGGGGAAGAGGAAGAATCAGGATAAGATTTTTGGAAAAGAAGTGTTTTCAGTCTTGAGTGAAAGACCTGCGCAGAAACTGAAAGAGGTGAAGTGTTGGTGAGTCCGTATGATTGAGCCTCTGCGCGGTCGCCCTGCAGGTGTCCTTGGTAAATGCCAGTCACGCCCCAGTAAGGTATCACTTCGGTTGATCAACGAAAGTGTCTACTGGTTTCTTCCCAGGGTTTGGTAGCAAAGGGATCAGTTACAACAGTTAACTATATGTCGCCTACATAAATGAACATCTAATCACACATGCATACATTTACATCCATCCATCCGTCCGTCCATCCATCCGTCCGTCCGACCGTCCGTCCGTCCGTCCCTCCATCCATCCATCCATCCATCCAAACACATATGCAAACGCAAACATACGTATATGTACTACTACTACCACCACTACCACCACCACTACCACTACCACCACCACCACTACTACCACTACCACCGCTACCACCACCACTACCACCACCACCACTACAACCACCACCACCACCGCCACTCATCCACCCTAGCACGATCCAGTGCTTCAGCGCCAGGGTTTCTGCGATACTTTTCATTCCCAGATCTTGATGACTGTTCGAGAATCTAGTTTCTTTAATCTGGTTTTGTTACATCCCACCGAATCATCGTTACCTTAAGAGAGTACTAGTCACTCCAGGCCGTTGCCCGGCGCTTTTGAATTTCTTCACTTTGACTTATTCAGTTAGCATTGGCCAAAACCTACTCCCTCTCGGGAGTGGCCCGGAGGAGGACTCGTGCACGGGGCACTCGTCCATCAAGTGTATCGATACAGTTTCCGTCACCAGTTCAAAGTCTGCTGTAGTGCCCTCGCCCGTCACCCCTGGGTGGGGGTTCCGGGTTTTCACCCTGCACGCAACAGGGCGACACACTTCGAGCCCACCACTTGCTTTACAGATGGCCGCTAAGCCACTCTCCAGTTCGACCGGGGCCACCAGGCACCCGTCCCCAGACAGGCACCACTGCGCAGCCACCCGCGACCATGGTGTGTGACAGTCCTCTGCGCCGGATTACATAATCTGTCCCGATGACGACCAGTGAGAAAGGTGCAATCACTACTGCACGATCGGTTGGAACTCGACCCGACTCCTTAATATTTCCGCATTAAGTTGGCAGCGGTGGGCCCATTCTTCCTCCGTCCTGTACGGTAATTGTTCCCTCGCAGAATGCGGTTCCTGATGGGGCTCTGTTCAGCTCAGGACGCCGGTCGCAGGCAGGGCCACACTACGAGGCAATGGGTGCCTGGCAAGACGGAACGAGCAGACGGGTGTTGCGGCATCCCGCTCAGGGAGTCGAAACTGACCTCACCACTCGTCTCCAAGCTTTTCGCTTTCGCCGCGACGAGACCACGCAGCTACTAACTACTAGGCTCTTCCTGTCACGGTATCCAACCAGCCAGCCTCTGGTAAGGGGGAAACACCTCAAATGCCATCTAACGATTGACCGACCGCCCCAAGCCTCGAAGCGTACGAAGGGCGAATCGGCCGGTACTCTGGGGTAGCCACTATGTATATGAGTGGTACCGTTAAAGCCCGTGAAGCTGCCGCCAGATATCACAGCAGCGACCATAGCCCCCGTAGGTCGCCACTCGTCCAGCTAAGCATTGCTCTGCGGGGTAGACTCACCGGGAACAGACTAACAAGAACTCACTGAGAGAGTCAAAGTTACTTCCGCCGTTTACCCTTCGGTATATGACCTTAGATGACGTGGCTCCCATTCAAAGGGGCAGCGGTGCTAAAGGATCTCATCCGATCAATTCACTGCACACTGAACGGGGTCAAGGCCATAAGGTCGCTATAGGAAAACGTCTACATTTATTTACGTTTACACTTAATAGCTATGATATGTGTGTCATGTCATGTCATGTCATGTCATGTAGTGCTATGGTATTCCACAGGGGAAAGCGCCTTTAGTAAAGATTTTTCGCAAAGATCTGTCGAATGAAAGCCTAGCCATGTTTCAACATCAATCTACAAAAGCGCTTCAGTAGATCCACATTGAATGACCAACACGAAGAACTGCACCAGAAACAGTTATTAACTGCGCCTGGATTGGCGCGATATTTTCATCGGTATATAGTTACCATACGGAGGAGCAGTGTAGGGACAAGAGTGGGTATAGTAGGCCGCGGTGTTCTGCATCTTTGGCTTGTTGTTTTGGCTCAGTTGGGGAACAGTAGGTCAATTAGTCATTTGAGATGGATCCATTTCGAACGAAGAGCCGTTTCGTGCTGAGCCCGGCTGCTTGCCACATCTCTTAGACAACGCCCAACAGTTACATCGACGCAACTCAGCCCCACAGAGGGCGACATACAAGGGTATGCGAGAAAGATCAACACACACACATACATAGAGGCACAGAGGCAGAGAAACATAAAGGACAGAGTGAATAGGAGAGAGAAAGACAGAGAGTTAGAAAGACAAAGAGTGAGAAGCGGAGATTAGGACACGGAGAAAGAGAGACAGAAAGAGAGACAGAAGGAGAGACAAGGAAAATGAGAGACAAACGGTGAAGGAGGCAGATCTAGAAAAGAGAGAGAGAAAGAGAGACAGACAGACAGACACAGAAAGAAATAGAGAGAAAGAAAAAGACAGAGAATGTTAGACAGAGGGAGAAGCAAAGGCAGAGGCAGAGGAAGAGAGACATACAAGAAGTGAGAAAGAGACCTAGAGAACGACACGCAGAGAAAACTTCAGAAAAGAGAGACACGGGGACAGAAACAAAGACAAACGCACAGAGACAGACAGACAGACAGACAGACAGAGACAGACATAGATGATACAGCAGATGACAATGCTTTCATAACTGATGCCAGAGCATCTTCGATCAGATAATCCGCCGTTTCAATCAGCGATGCTTTTAAGCGGCCATTCAGCGCTAAATGTCATCGTTGCAGCGGGCGCTTAAAGCACGCCTTGACGCGTGGCGCCACTCTGCGGTCGGCGTCACAAAGCGGCTGCATAGGAACAACTAATTATGACAGATCACGGAACCGGGCTACGATACATCGTGAATAAAACGCCCAAGCAAAGCAGACTATTGTATCGCGTTTAGCGGTTTATTAGGGATTTTAGAAATTTTATTGTCGTGGCTTTCTGGGCTTTCAGGAAATCAGGATCGTCTGCTGGGAGACGAGGGCGGGCAAAGTAATCGTTCATCTGTTGCGCCTCCACTGATTGCCAGGTGGCGCCAGTTGACGGCTACACGTGTTGTAGCTCGTTGGACTGAGATGCAAACACGACAACGGGTTGCAACAACGGTCAGACAACGAGACAACGACGGCTTCCATAAAGTGCGGGTTGCGGTGATGGGGGCCTTGGCCGTCCATCGGAGTTTAGAAATCCAGGGCGAAGAACAAAGAAGTGCGCAAAGGCAGATTCATGGCCAATACGGTCAGCCGCAGTTTTAGGGGCTTTGTGAGGTTTTTTAAAAGGCGCCACATAAATAGCCGGATACATATATACATATTTACATACCTACAAACATACATACATACACATACATACATACACTTACATACATACATACATAGACATACATACATACATACATACACATACATACATACACATACATACATACATACATACATACATACATACATACATACATATACATACATACATACACATACATACATACATAGACATACATACATACACACATACATACATAGACATACATACATACATACACATACATACATACATACATAGACATAGATACATACATAGACATACATACATACACATACATACATACACACATACATGCATACACACATACATACAAAGAAACATGCATGCAAACATACGTGCATACAAACATATATAGGCCTACATACTGTACATGTAGATACGTATATAGTTTGACAGATATAGACACGTGACCTTGGCGTACCTTACGGCACCTAAGGGCGAAACGAGGGCCCCTCCCACCATGTCGTCCATGCATAAACTCAGATGAAGTCAATACAGGTGTGGCCCACCTGTATCAGTCATTGGCTTCGATGTCATACGCTCGAATAACAACAGAGAAACAGAATTGGCGTCTTTTCTGCTCACTCGACCCTCTCCAGATGCGAACCGAAGACACAGCTGTCCTGCGAAGGTTCGCTTACCAATACACAAATGGTCCTACCCGCGGACCACAAGGGCAGCATTTGATCCATACAAAATACGGTATTTAGCCCGAGGTCGAAAATGGCCTGGCCTCTATAAGAAATGGTGGAGCATTCCACCCTTAGAGAGGGGGACTAATCTACCACCAGAAGTTGGTGGAAAGCAATGCAATTTATTGGTGGGTCCCATATAGGATCACCAGAATTGGTGGAACTGTCCACAGATTTTTACGGTGTAGAAACTCGAATAATCCAGATGGACATAAAAATGCATAAATTAAATGCACGAATTAAATCAGAAGTTTTCAATTAGAAAATGGTCATACCGTCAATCTGCACTTTGCCAGATTGACATCTCGGGTGGCATTCAAACAAATTGTTTGTGTTTTACCAAACAGGTTCTTAATATCGCTCATATGTTAGGTCAAACACGCGAAGGTTGATGAATAGCAAAGAGCATTCTAATATTCGTGGCGTTGCCAAAAGCTGCCAAAATCTCTCGTGCCGCCCATAGCAATATCAGTGGCAAACAAAGGACTTCCGAGTGCATAATTACAATCGTTTTGCTTCCTTTATCGGCCACTTACAACGTTTTTTCATACCGTATTCATAGTCAGTCGTATTTATACGCAAATACGTCCCTATGCGTGCGTATATATCACACTATAATCTCCGCTGGGGTCCCGCCGGAAGGAACCTATGCCCAGCTCATATCCACATCCATCCATCATCATGTTTAAGTAAGTCTTTTTCTGTCTCAGCAGCCACAGTTGCTTCGCACTGCCTGATCATCTCTCGCAGATGCTGAATCCGACCACTTTTTGTCGAAATCCTAAAACCTGTCAGTTGCTGCTTGGCGACCACTTTGGCAGGGTTTGGTCTTTAATCCAGCGCTTCAGGATTCGATGCTTCTGAGTGGATTCTGTGTAACGACCCCAGGGAAGTTGTCGCGCACACAGCTCTGTCACAACGCAGAAGTTGTTTTCGACGTAAGCTTGGAAGTAAACGGAAAGCCCTGTGATGCAATGGCCCTGTGTCCACGACCCTTGGATTAGTCCGCTGCTGGCTCAAGGGCTGAAGAGCAGGAAATGAGCCCCTCCCATACGTTCCACTGTTCGATATGACATTTTTTCTTGCTTAATATCAGTTTCTCAAAAACGTCTGTAGACTCCTATATTAATTTAATTGTGGATTCCTGTTGTTTGCGCTACGTTTATTCACACTTCTCACCTTGATCATGCTCATGATTTTCTTCCGTTGATCATACTTATGATCTTCTCACCTGATAATGTTCCTCACCTTCTCAAGAACTTGATCATGTTCATGATCTTCTTCCGTTGATCATACTTATGATCTTCTCACCTGATAATGTTCCTCACCTTCTCAAGAACTTGATCATGTTCATGATCTTCTTCCGTTGATCATACTTATGATCTTCTCACCTGATAATGTTCCTCACCTTCTCAAGAACTTGATCATGTTCATGATCTTCTTCCGTTGATCATACTTATGATCTTCTCACCTGATAATGTTCCTCACCTTCTCAAGAACTTGATCATGTTCATGATCTTCTTCCGTTGATCATACTTATGATCTTCTCACCTGATAATGTTCCTCACCTTCTCAAGAACTTGATCATGTTCATGATCTTCTTCCGTTGATCATACTTATGATCTTCTCACCTGATAATGTTCCTCACCTTCTCAAGAACTTGATCATGTTCATGATCTTCTTCCGTTGATCATACTTATGATCTTCTCACCTGATAATGTTCCTCACCTTCTCAAGAACTTGATCATGTTCATGATCTTCTCATATTGATACATCACCATCACCATCTCATCGTCATCACCTTCATCATCATCGTCGTCGTCATCCCAGTTGTCCGTCATCATCAGAATCGTCGTAACAGTCGTCACGACCTTGTAGCAATTACACCGTCTACCATAGAATTAAGCCAACATTAAATAATGCATTAGTGAAATGCTGCATCGCATTAGTCCTTACCTGTTCTGCTACGACTGTTGGTGTCTGATGTGCCTTGTCAGTTGCTGTATCCATCGGTTGATCGCTGTTTGTCCTTCTTCCGCTTCCTCTTGTCCTGCTCCGTATGGCTCTGATTCCCTCTTCCCTCGGATGGCGTGAAAACCCGGCGGAGGCTGTCTCTTCGAGGTCAACAGGTACTGTCCTGTCGAGTAAGAACAGTTTGCAAACACGTTGTCTCACTGCTCTGAAACGTGTTCTTGAAGAGAAGTAAATGTAAATGTACAACGTTTCATAGAGCGACCGTATGGCTTCGAGTCTGCTCATTTTTTTCAAAGAATTTATCGGGCGAGATTCCTCGCCACAAGTAGTACATATTGCACTAGGTCCGGTAACTAACCACAGGCTATATTGATTTCGCCTTGGCTTACCAGTCTGTCTGTCCGTCTGTCTGTCTGCTTATCTGTATGTATGTATGTATGTATGTATGTATGTATGTCTGCTTGTCTGTATGTCTGTGTGTCTATTTTATGTCTTATCTTGTTTTCTGGTCTGCATTTTCATTCAGTAGCATTCGGTTCAGGACCAGAAGCAAATCAGATTTGTAAAGGGAGCGAATCTGAATCTGTGGTCAGCAACAGATTCAGGTTCGTTCCGTTTTCCGATTCGCTCGAGGTGACGGTAAATAGTGAAGAATGAGACACTTTGAAAGGAATTTTAGGAAGAGATATTTCCCCAGTTACTTTAATCCGAACATCTACGTCTCTTTCCGCTGATTCACACTAGGTTCCTATACAACTCCGCCACTGCTGTAGTCGGTTGGTGCCAGTTGGAAGCATGAATAAAGGAAGAGGACGACGTTAATCATCTTCTTCATGATAGAGCGTCGTTAAACGGAAACCATACATTTCTCCATACGTTTGGTGAGCGATATTCCAGTAGTTATCGTGCTAGACTGTCAGTTGTGAGGTCGGGGTTCAAAGGTTAAAATTTCCGCCAGAAATCTGTTTCGAGATTTCGGCTCCTCTTGCATACCCAACTCAGCTATAATGAGTTCACTGAAGTTACAGTGTCAGTGGGGAGCTCATGCGGCGATGGGGAATACTGACCACCTGCCCTCATATGCCGAGGCTAAGAAAATGAGGACGCTAATGCTGCATAGCCATGTCTGTATCTCGGGGCTAACTTAGTAGCTCTTCTCTTCTTAGCTCCTGACCATAGGTCATTTGCCGTAGAAGATACACTTCGCCAACACACCACTCCCCGCCGGTCTGTAGCTCTATCCCACTCGTGGTACAATTTCCACGTGCATTTCGCTTCTTCCAACCGCAACGCACTCCAAGTCAAACAATGACTACAAATGTCAGAATATAAAATGCCAGTCCCTAAAACAGAAACCTCTTTGCACATGATTACGTAGACAGTCAGTCGACCTTAAAGCTAAACGCCTCAGACGCCTGAAGCCACGGCTTTTCAATTTATCTGAAAACTCCGATAAATAGGTCGAAATGCTAACTGGACATATCCATGGAGCCAAGGAGACTATCTAAACAACTGCAGACGGGATATTCTCCGTTTCTCTGGAGAGTCCGGAACACTTCAAGAGCAGATGAACCCGCAACTATTGCCTTTCTCCGCCTCAGCCATACAGTTTTGCCTTCTGTCTCACCACTGTTTGAAAGACACCGATACAACGGATATGTTTTCTCTTCAAATGTATAAATTGCAGGGCCTCCTTTTGCCTCCAGCAGTAGCAACTAACACCTGTCACGCCCAGTTATGGGGTACTTGGTGGTGGCCACATGGTTTTGCTCAAACGACGCTGGCAAGCGCAGTGAAGTTAAGACCCATCGAGCTGGGTTAGTACTTAGTGACCGTCCGTGTAATATACCAAGCCACCTAGCGCCCACTGAGCCCTCCATCCTTTCTTGATAAGTAAATACCTATATAATGCAGTTTGGGAGGTTAAAAGGGTAGCTTGTCGTTGGATGTCTGTTTGTACTTCGGCAAAGTAACCCCTCAACATCGGGACCACACGTCCGATGGTTTTCTTGGCGCTTTTAAGCTGTTACCATTACATTTACATTTACTGTACTTTCCGCAGATCGGGCGGAAGAGTTGTCACGTTCAATATTTTAGGAGCCAAATTTACAGTTTTTCAAAGTCTATGGAGAAAGTTCTTCGCATCGCAGTGGATTTTCGTAAATGAGTCACAACTTCACAGTTCGAGTTGATGATACAGAAACTTACATCATCACAAACTATTATGATCTTTTACTGTATTCATATATGTATGTATGTATGTATGGATGGATGTATGTGTATATATAGTACCTCGCACTCGCACCTCGACCATGCAGCGTCGTGCTTTCTCTGTTGCTGGCCCAACCCTCTGGAATGGACTTCCTGTTACTCTACGTCTTCTGCCCCGGGATTTTACTTCTATCTTCTATTCTTCTCTTAAGACTATTCTCTTTCGCCGAGGTTGGTTTGGGAGCGCTTCTGAGTAGTTTTCTTGAAGGGGCGCTATATAAGTGTTCTGTAGAAAATAAAAATAAATAAATATATGTATGTAGTATGTTTGTATTTGTGTATATGTTTATGTATGTATGTGTATAGTTATTTAAATATGTGTATATTCATATATATATATATGTATACATGTACGTATCGTGTCATTTATATAGCGCACTTCAAAGTGAACAATTCTGCTCTTACTTTTCGACCTGTCATCCAGGCTGCGAAACCTTCTCCAGTACTTTTGCGTCGGTCTTTTCCACGCTTCCCTCTCCTCTGGTTCACCGACAATTTTCCTAGCGTGAAACGATAGCATCGGCCTCCGCCCTGCATCGCGATAAGACGAATAAGTCATCTCATCTGGCGGTAAATAACTTGAATCCGGATCCCAGTTCATCGCCATAAGACGTCGACGGGGTCCGCCTAAGTTCCAGATGGTCTGAGGAGTGTCGAAGAACGCCTGGTTACGCTTCTGTCTTATGGGTGGAAAATCCTCCGAATCCAGCCTTCCATCTTGAAGGTCGGAATCGATGAATTCGAACTCAGTGGAAGGTTGTTCGTCTTCGCTGAGGAAGAGGAATGAATTCGCCTCCTCATCTCTCCTTTGTCTCGACCGGGAGGGATGTTTGATTGGACTTTCGCCACCCAGTAACAGATTCTGTTTCAACAGAACAATTAATACACTTTGTAATATTATAATCGTAATCGTAAACTCGAGATTTCTACAGCGCCAAACGAAAGCTAAATCGCGGGATTTAATTCACAGCTAATTCACAGCTAATTCACAGGCGCTTAGTCAAAAGAAAACGATAGGCAAGAAGGGTTTGGTTCCAAGTCAAGGTCCAAGAGTCAGGCAGGCAGGCAGGCAGGCAGGCAGGCAGGCAGGCAGGCAGGCAGGCAGGCAGGCAGGCAGGTAGGCAGGCAGGCAGGCAGGCAGGCAGGCAGGTAGGCAGGCAGGCAGGCAGGCAGGCAGGCAGGCAGGCGGCTACAGTGGGTGTTGTATGGAAGTGGATCTGCAGATTAGGTGAGGGGAAGAAGAGCAGTCAGGATAGGATCTGCGTAAGAGGAGTGTTTTCAGTTTGAGTTGAAGACCTGAGCCGATGGTGAAGCGATGGTGAGTTCGTATGAGGGATCATTTAATTGTCGTAATTCTGGAGGGAGTTTATTCCAGAGGGGTGGATCAGCCAACGCTATGGCTTTGCGCATGCGTGGATGTTTATGAAGAGCTCATTAATAACCCCCTCAGTGCTTTTACAATTATAGCTCATTTAAACCCTCATCCGGTGCTTTCAGATTTATATCGATACATTTCCTCATTTTATTTCTTTCTTCACACCAAATGTCTCCATCTCGATTGACTTTACAAGAGACCGTAGGGTAACAGCAAATGTTACACAGCAAACAAAAGACGTTCGGTGTTAATGGCGCCCACGTGTTTGCATCTGACGATTTATATGGCGCCTTTTAAGATCCTTTCAGCGGCCCATAAAGCAGACAAGTTAAGAGCCAGAATTCCGGTCTAAATCCACAGCAACAACAGAAGATATCATCCTCTGCTTGTTTTCTTTAGCGACCGTTGAATCTGACAGACTTACTGCATTGACAAATGCCTCATCTACTCAGATACAAATGCATCTGGCAAGTGTCGAAGGCAGGTCACCGATTTATAATACACACACAAGCTATACACGCACACACTTATATACATACATATATATATATACATACACGTACATGCACACTTTAATATTTTTATACAATTTATATATGCATATATATGTATATATATGTATATATATGTATATGTGTATATACATATATGCAGATCCTTATAGATCTACGTGCGATGTCGACCGTAGCTAATGGAGCAAGTCAATATTCGCTCGGCAAACAGGCCAAGCTTCATCATCCAAAGGAGTCACTTCACATCTGCATATATATATATACATATATATATACGATAATATATGTATATACATGGTGCACATGTATATGTATATATATATTATAACTTATTAATACGGAACTGTTCTTAATGCCGGGCTGCAGGTTGGTTTATGGTTGATAAAGATGAAGTGATGATCTTCCGCCAAGAGCTTGATGATGATAATGGCTGATAGCATTGGTGGCTATGGTGTGGTGGTGTTAGTGGAACGTTTACGACGACTAAGACGACGACGACGACGATGATGATGATGATGATGATGATGACGATGATGATGATGATGATGATGATGATGATGATGATGATGATGATGATGACGATTAAGACGAGGACAACGACGACGATCGCAGAATAGCAGCAACACAACCGCAACAAATCTCGGCAGAAAAGACGTGATTAAAATGGCAACGAATCTCCTAAATTTATGTTTGCTTATTGGAATATCTCGTAGCCAGAAGTTTCAATCCATCATTCATCTTCACTTGTCCCAGCTCAACAAAAGCTTCAGCTATTTCTCACTTTTCTCGGACTTACGACAGACAGACAGACAGACAGAAGAATATACAGGAGGACGGAAAGAGTGAGAGAGATATATGGAAAGTGAGAAAAAGCAAAACAGACTGACAGACTTAATGAGAGTGAGAGACAAAAAGAGTGAGAGAGTGTGAGAGAAAGAGTGAAAGAAAGAGTGAGAGTGAGAGAGAGACAGAGAGAGGGAGACAGAGACAGAGACAGAGAGAGAAAGCAAGGGAGGGCGAAAATAAGGGAAATATCATCATAGTTCGCTGTCTTATCCTCCTCACGTGATGAAGACGTCATACTTAGCTGCGACATCTTTCAATTGGTAATCCCTGGTTTTCTCTATGTCCGGAAGAATTGTATAATCCTTTATATAGCGCCCATCAATCTGTGGCTTCGCTAATCTGTTAATCTATATTGCACGAGCATCGTAGTGAAGGAGATTAATTTCGGATTTAGCTGATATCCTTCTGATGTCATCATTCCGATTTCGCCTTGATCGTGATGGATTGTCGATTCCCCCATCCGCCCCGCAGCCCTAGTTCCTCTCTGTCTGTCTGTCTTTCTGTCTATCTGTCTGTCTCTAGTTCTCTGTCTCTATCTCTGTCTCTGTCTCTCTCTTTCTCTCTCTCTCTCTCTTTGTATGTCTCTCTCACACACACACTCTCTCTCTCACTCTCTCTCATCCTTCGGTTTCTAACGATCTCCGTTCACTTCTTGCCTTCGCTCATTAAGCTATTAGCTAAGGTAATGTCTGGCCAGGTTAAGTAAGGAAAGTAAGAACAAATAAGGTAAAGTTCAGCTGTGGTAAGAAAAGGCTAAGGTAAGTGAAAGTCAAAGCAAAGCTAGATTAAGGTAAGGTAAAGTTAGAGAAAATTAAGGTAGGGCTAAAGTCTGGTAAGGTACGGTAAGGTCACGTCAGGTATGGTTAGGTAAGGTATGCAAGTCGGGTAGTGTCAGGTCGTTTAAAATAGGGTAGGTCAGGTGAAATAAAGAAAGGGTTAAGCAAGTGAACGTTTATTAGACACCTCCATCGTCGGCTGTTCGGATCCTCATCCTCGAGTTAAAGAGGTGTCGACTGAAGCGCAGACTCAGTTTTGTCAATTTACGGGATAAAGATGACTGAATGTACGAGCGAATGAATGAAAGAACGAATGAATGAAAGAATGAATGAATGAAAGAACGAATGAATGAAAGAATTAATGAAAGAAAGAAAGAATGAATGAAAGAATGAATGAATGAAAGAATTAATGAAAGAAAGAAAGAAAGAATGACTGACTGAATGAATGAACGAATTAATGAAAGAAAGAATTAATGAAAGAAAGAAAGAATGACTGAATGAATGAATGAACGAACGAACGAATGAATGAATGAATGAATGAATGAATAGGCCTATAAGTCTTAGTTTCCTTTACCGTAAGCCTGTTTCCCTGTTGAAACGGAGTCGTGGTCATCGCTCTTGTTCTCCTCCACAGCGATGGAAAATGATGTGCCACCGATCTCCGTTTGGACGTCGACACTCTACCTCTTGTCTCAAAGGCCCCGACCAGAGTCAAGACAGCCATCACCATCAGAAGGCTCGTCAACCGGACCCCGGGACTTGCTCTACCCATCCTACTGGCACGAAGCCCCACAAGAGCAATCGTTGTCGACTTCTTCCTCCTACTTCTTCTACTTTCTAGCTAAGGAGTGGCTAACAGACGCGCTGTGTCCAGACAGAGAGTCGAAAACAAACAGTCTGACTCCCAAGTTCGACTCGAGTTCTTCAAAGTAACTGCTGTGGGGTACCCAGTACGCATCCAGAAACTTTCTACTCGAGTACTCGGTGTGGTAGACTTTCCTATTTGTCTGACTGTCTTCCTTAAGCTCTTTATTCGTCACTGTCTCTCTCTATCCACCTGTCTGTCTCTGTCTGTCTCTCTTTCTGTCCCTCTCCTTAACGAATCCGGACTTCGCTTTGTATCAAGACGAGACCTGCTTCTCGTAAATTCCAGTCGTATATCTTCAAATGCAAATGGTGGAGTATATCGTCTGCGATTTAGCGCCGATCCTAATGCACTCGGAGGAGAAGGGTTTCTTTGCGTTGACTTGAAACTCTAAGCAGAAAGTCCTTCTGGATCTCCTGTAACAAAGATCGATAGCAGAAATGGCGACGGTTTCACTTAATTTTACGTCTGAAACAACTTCAGCTGATCTTAAGTCGCATTTTCTAAAACCGTTTCGGCGCCTTTGAAAAGCTCTTAATAAGAGCGTCAAGAGACGTCATACATACACACATCTGTATGTTTGTATGCATTGTATTCATGCATGTGTATACATACGTACACACTGTCAGCGTAATTTTTCCGATGATGATTCAGCATGTTTCGGCGTGTTTGTATTGGAAGTTTCCGTGACGTCAGGTTGTTGACGTGTTTGTGATATACTGGCGGCGCCATGCGTGCAGGCGGGTTGACGTCAGCAGAGATTCTTGCCGACGCGCATTTATCACGTGGGCGCTCGGTGTGGGAAAACGTAAAGCCTACGTTGTGACGAGTCAGCGGGTTTTTGAAAAACCCACGCTTGCGTAGCAGCAGAAACTTTTGAATCACCCTAGATTGCGCAATAGCGGGAAGCATGTCTATGCTTGTCTGCTGACTTGGCTGGAAACAGCCTATATAAAGCCATTACGAATGCATTGTTAAGAAGACATATAAAAAATTTTGTAGCGGTAGTCTGTAATGTGCGCCACTGACAGTTTGAGCTACAACTGTCGCTGAAAGATTCGTGTGTTTAGAAATGTATAGTCGACTTGTGTGGTTAAATTGTTCGTTTTCCTAATTATATATACGAAAACTAAAGACTGTGTCTGTTTTCGAGGACATACATACTATATATAAACATGCATACATACATACATGCAAGCATAATATACATTCACGTCCACTTCGACCATCGATGCTCTAATTTTCCGCACGGTGTCCTGCCTATACCCTTGGAGGTACGTGGAATTAAACGCCTATAGCTTCCCACTGAAGACCGATGGACAGCAGGCGGACGGTAGAAATGAGACCCTCTAGACTTAAATGTAGACTGCTTCGCAAATGTCGAACTCTTTACGGTCTCCAGACCCAATTATTTTCCGACAAGAGTTCGGTGGCAAACGAAACAAGAGCTGAGGGGATGTTTAATTCTCCTCTGTAATTGGCTTAGGGGGAGGAACGTCCTCAAGTTGGAATGATATGTCACGTTGGCCTTGAGAAAAGTGGGTTATGGCAATTGGAGGAATTGGGGCAATTAGGGCAAGGGATCGGAGGCAATGACAGAATACATCGGGCGATATTCCAATTAAGATTGTGAACGATTGTTTCTGTTCGCTTATATAGTGTCTTTATGGAACTTCTAAAACGCGCTGAATCATCATCATCATCTTCTTCCTCTTCTTCTTCTTCATCATCTTCTTCTTTTTCTTCTTCATCATCATCATCATCATCTTTTTCTTCTTTTTCTTCATCATCATCATCTTCTTCTTCTTCTTTCTTCTGGTTGATTTCAATCTCTTAAGCTGTTATCCCATTTCAGTTGTGCATTACGCCCATGCTTACTGAAGGAAATTAACAACAATGCTAAAGCCGCAGTCCGGGCGTGCGGTGTTACTGGAAACTGGTTTGCCACTAATAGAGGCACAAGACAAGGTGACCCAGTTTCACTAAATGTCTTCATCACACACCTCGAAAGAATACTGGACAAGATAAAAGAAACTGATGCTGGAGTACTGGTCAGTGGAATGAGAATCGTGGACCTCTGCTTTGCTGATGACATTGATTTGATTGATGAAGACAAACAGCGATTGGAGTACATACTGCAAATGTTGAGCGACGAAGGAAGAAGATATGGCCTTACCATGAACCTGGACAAAACAAAGACAATGGTATTTGGCAAAAAGAACCTAACAAGAAAAATAACCCTAGATGGATTCCAGCTGGAAAATGTTGAGAAATTTACATACCTTGGATGCAATACGACATACGACCTAGACAACAGGAAGGAGGTCCTCATTAGAATTGCAAAAGCAGCAGCATCATTAAAAGCCATGGATAAGGTATGGAAAAGCAAAGCCATAAAGCTGGAAACAAAACTGAGCGTCCTGGGCACATGTATCTTTAACAGCATGTTATACGGGTGCGAAGCTTGGGTGATCACTAAAGATGTTGAAAGAAGAATATTGGCCTTTGAAAGAAAGTGTTTTAGGAAGTTTCTGAAAATATCATGGAAACAAAAAGTAAGCAATGAAGAACTGTACAGACGGATACATCATAAAGAAAACTTAATGCAAAAAAAGCTAATTCGAAGGAAATTAGGACTATTTGGCCATATATGCAGAATGAACAATGATAGGAAAATCAAAACACTATTGTTTGGAATGATGGATGGGAGTAACAGAAGAGGACGACCGCGCAGGGAATGGGCGGACGACATAACTGAATGGTGTGGAACAACGCTTCAAGAGCTGAGCCATGCCGCACTGAACAGGCAACAGTGGAAGAATATGGTGAAAATGGCATCGGACACCTACGGGCGCTGAGCCCACGGTGCATGATGATGATGATGATGATTACGCCCTATTACAACTAGGTCTACGTTTTGTGTCTGCGTTCATCATAACTGTGTATCTAAAAAATCAATTCACCGCTATTATTGAGGAAAATATTTTCAGAAAATAGTTCAATCCAGCCTTAGCGAGTCCCTCTGACCCGTGTATCGGTTTACCTTTTGACGTATGCGTCAATGACTTCTGTCAAGAAAATGGTTTAACTAAAACTACACGCTAACTTCATCATTTCTTCGCCAACAGCATCCCCTTCAGTCGCCATTCCGACTCTGACAGCAAAACTCCTGAGACTCCCACTTCTACGCAACCAACTAGACCTCTTCGCTCTGCCGCTGACAGTTTGAGGTTGGTGTTAACTGCGCGGTTATAAATGTCTGTTTAATAATATTAATAATATTAATAATAATATCAATAAAAATAAAAATAAAGATAATAATAATAACAATAACAACAATTAACAATAACAATAATAATAATAATAACAATAACAATAATAATAATAATAATAGCAACAATAAAAATAATAATAATAGTAATAATAGTAGTAATAGTAGTAGTAGTAATAATAATAATAATATCAATAAAAATAAAAATAAAGATAATAATAATAACAATAACAACAATTAACAATAACAATAACAATAATAACAATAACAACAACAACAATAATAATAATAATAGCAACAATAAAAAATAATAATAATAATAATAATAATAATAATAATAATAATAATAATAATAAGGCTTATAAATGGCGACGGAAATAGTTTTGAACTCAAAGAGTCATGAAAGCAATCGACCGAGACTACAAAACCGGGACTCAGAACCGTCTCTGGACATCACTTGGGACTAATCTAACCTAACCTAATCTAATCTAAAGACTTCTATAGCGCCGTTATCATATTGCCCAAAGCTTCAGTCGATGGTCGTTTCAAGTCAAAATCGCAATCCAATGCCATAATCCGTTGGAGAAGCTGGGTCGAATTCGGGTCGAACTGTAGAGATGGAATCAACGGATGACTCCGTTTCAACAAGTAACTAATTTTATAACAACCACGCTTCTGCTTGGTTCAATGTGTACGACAATCCGGAAATCTGTCTGTAAATCATTCTGTAATATAATCTGTAAATCCCTAAATCATTCTATAGATTAAACCTTAAATCATCCGTAAATAAATCCGTAAATCAAACCGTAAATCATTCCCTAAATCAATCTCTAAATCAATCTATTTGGAGCCTTTCTATACGAATATCTCCATATACAGCGATCCCCTATCTACGGTTTTCTTAGGAAATGTGCTTTAGAAGTTGTGGATTAAAACATGAAGGAGAGCAGACAATTACCTTTTTGGCCGCCGAAGGTGTTGAGCGACAATCTCTCTGTCCACGACGGGCGACGATCGAAGCGCAATGACCGACTGCGAATCGTCAGATCCAGGTCCAGCGTTATATGCCGAGAATTTGTTGAACAACGAGGCATAGGAGGAGTAGGAAAAGGAGGGCGAGGGACCAGCAGGTGCTTGGCGGGTTCGGCCAAAGCATGGGGCAGACCGCCCACCTGATTCGCGCATCGTAAGCGCGGATCACGTGGGTGGATCAGTCCACAGAGCGGTCAGTCCTGCAGGACTAACTCCCTGATGCGATAAGAACCACGCGAGATCTCGCGGTCAAATAAAAGGAGATCACCATCTGAAACGACTGACTATTAATAACACTGTCGTCAGAGCATTTCCAGGTAAAAACGTATGCCTTCGTAAGGTAAAGGTGATACATTTGTTTACACGTCTCCATAGAAACTGATCAACAGATTCGTACCAGTAAATAGAAGGATCTCGTGAAAATCTACACAGATATTCGCAATATACTAATAATATTTCTGCCGTCATTTTTCTGTCTAATTCACAGTTACTTGCTCACTTCAACTTCTACGGAAATTTTGGATCAGAAGCGGGAAACCTTCTAAGATCTTTCTGCAGACAGCCATATTTTAGCGACATTTTGATGTCCCTTAGAACTGCTTTAAAAATAGAATACATACATATAGGGAGCAGGTGATTGATCGATATCACGTGGTCGACAGGTAAAACTAACTGATTGGATTCGACCACTGACGAAAGGCAACTACACAAAGTACCCATAGGTACAGATTATTATTATAATTTGTATTGATGTTGTTGTTGTTGCTATTGTTATTTTTTGCCAGAGGTAAGTATTATTATTATTATTATTATTATTATTATTATTATTATTATTATTATTATTATTATTATTATCGTCATTGTCATCATCATAGTCGTCTGTCGTCGTCGTCGTTATCATTATCAGACACTTATACATATCCATATATGGTCTGTGATCCACACATTTAGAACAGGCCAGATATATATATATATATATATATATATATACATATATATATATATATATATATATAGAGAGAGAGAGAGAGAGAGAGAGAGAGAGAGAGAGAGAGAGAGAGAGAGAGGCAGAAGTATAGGGAGATGCCGAGGCAGAGGCAGAGGCAGAGAAGAGGGAGATGGAGCAACAGAAGATTTTGACTAAAAGGGACATTTTGCAGAACTAGCGTTCGTATGCTCTCCACGGGACTGGTTAGTTGCTATTATTATTATTATTAATAGGTAGTATTAGTCTTACTATAAGTACCATGGTATTCGTTTTAAACTGTGTGTCGTATAACTGAACGATTAAACCAAGCGAATCCTTGAAACCAGGAAAGAAGAGGAGAAGTTCCATTTTTCTGGTGCGCTGTGTATCTGTATAGATGTAGTTAAGGCCTCCATCGACGGCAAAAGGACGTCACTCGAGTTGTCCGTCTCCGAAAACTTCATCACTGGCATCGGTATTTATATATACATCCGCGTCATTCTCTTGACAGCTTAGATTCACATTTCACATGTACATACGTTATTTAGATAATTAGTTATTCATGTGTATATATGTATATATCATGGAAACGTATGTGTGTATGCATATGTATCCTTTAATATACATGTCAACTTTCATAAGTAATTGAGGTGACAACCATGAGGTGACTGGGAAATTGCTCAGCTTCCATCTTTCATCTAGCCCTAAGAACTTCTTTTTTCTTGTTCCTGTTCTTATTCCTTCTTCTCTTCTTTCTTCTTATTCACTGTTCATTGTTGATCTTCATGGTTTGACGTTGTCACCCGCGGGTATTCCAGCAAAGATTGTTCTTCGGAGTCCCTCTTCGTTTCCTCTCTTCCTCTCTTCCTATCTTTCTCTTTTCCTAATTTCTCTCTTCCCATCTTCCTCTCTTCCTATTTTCCTATCTTTTTCTTCTTGTCATCTCTTCTTCTCTCCCTCTCTTTGTCTCTTCCTTTTTTCTCTCTGGATCTCTTCCTACTTCCCTCTCTTCCTGTCTTCTTATCTGTCTCTTTTCCTATCTATCTCTCTTCTTATCTTCCTCTCTTTTTCTCTTCCTCTTTCTATCTGGATCTTTTCCTGTCTTCCTGTCTCCCTCTCTTCCTTTTTCCCATCTTCTTCCCTTCCTGCCTTCCCTTCTCATCGCTCACTCGGTCGTTCGCTGGCCAAACGCCTCCTTAAGACCCGTTCATATCGTTTAAACAGAAATCCTCTGTAAATAGAATCGTCCGCGCGCATTAATTAACCCAGACCCCGTTTTCCACACCTTTTGACCGCCACCCGTACGGCCGATACCTGAAGAAGAAGCAAACGGACGGCAGACGGCGCCACGAGACACGTAAGCTGGATTTCCCGTGGGATTCGGCGCAGATCGAAGACGCAAATGGGTTCATGTGGTCCAACGCGAGCGCCTGAATAACTCAAGGACCGCCGGAAGTTTAGACTGGTTCCCTGTCTTCGCACTGGATCTAAACCCGACTTTCAATAAACTCGGACAGTCGCCGCTAGGGGCGCTTGACATCGTCCTAGGATAGACATATTGGAATCAGTAGCAAAAGACATCGCCTACCACGTAACATGGCGGCATCCTCGCTCAACCGATGAACAAAATAATGGCGATTTAATAACTGCTTCTTTTTTTTACTTGAATGCACATAATAGATTAGATTTTGTTGTAATGAAAATGAATGCGATAAATAGCTTTTGATTTTGGCTCGAGCCTTCCTTCTATTGTTGCAGTAATTGTAATTTGTAACTTCTATGGCGCCGGTGTACAGCGCACAAAACGGCAACCGATGGCAGACCAAAACCCAGCCGCACTGGAGTCAAAATCCAGAAAGTCAGTCCGCTGAAACAGATGGTAGATGTGCCAACTGGTAAAGGTAGGCCTGAGTCTTAAGTGGAGACCGAAATGACATAAGAGGCTGAGCAGAACGATCAGACGCAAGGAGAGAGTAAGAGTTAAAGTGACTGTAGTGAATTGGTGAAGGGATTTTCCATTCTTTACGCTTTGTGTTGAAGCGTTAGCCACTTAGAGTTCAATGTCAGAGTTCGATTGGAAGGGCGAAGAGAGTCTTTGAAGCGAAACCGACCGTCATTTACGGAACGGTTCAACTATCCATCGGCCATCGGGCGACTAATGCCTGTCCTGGGCATATCCGGTGGGTCGAGGAATATCCGGATGCCGCGTCGTCTTCCATTAACGAGAAAATGCTGGACGGTGAGACAACCGTGAGCCATCGGCGGTGGGTGGAATCGCCCATCGTCGTTTCCTCAATCTCGATGTTCCTTGCTTCAGGAACTCCGAACATGCTGTCGTCTGCCAACTCTTGTTGAGTATCGGTTTGCATGGCTTTGCGTGTCTGTGCGAGCTTGCCACTGGTGACTCTTCTAGTTGTCTGAGCAATGTTTACTAATGGAAGAATATACTGTTTTAATGACATGGAACATAGTTAAGGCTAGCACAGGGAGCGCCGCTGAGTAGAGTATCTTGAAGCGTTGCTATGCTAATTTCTGATTACGATTACAATAGGCTAATTTGTCTGACTACAAGCACAATCAGTATGGTCAGATATTGTAATGACCTTTCGTCAAAGCTGCAATTTAACAAGAGCTACCGGAAGCATATATGAGCCGGGGATCACTGCCAGAAGCGCAATCCGTTGCATTGGGAAACAATGTTTTGCTCAGGCTTCTGTCCTAAACCATTGCAAATCTCTTGATTATTATTCACCGGTCCCTTTGCTTGAATCACCCACTGGAAAACCTTCCTTGGTCATACGATTTGGGAATATTATGGCGCTAAATAACGCCCGGTTTCCAGCAGGTTATGTCGCATATATTGAGTATTGGGAGGACAAACCGATTTCCGTGCTACGTGCCTGGTTCTCAAACGAGGAAAACTGGCAGGAAATGGAAAATTTACGGCTTGACAGATTGGTAAGACTGCCGTCCACACGCCGCCTCTAAAACAGCGCTGCATCGATTTCGGACAGGTTGATGGATGTGTCTTTCGAGTCAGCGGCTGACTGAGCGGACTGTGACCGCTGAACATTCAGACTGCAGATCATACAGACTCTGGATGACTCAGCATAGCATAACGTTTCGTAACGGATCATAGCATAACTCTCCATCTTATTCAGCCATTTTGTGTTCTATCGTTTTGACTTCTACTGTTGTTTTGTCTTCTGCCGCCATTTTGTCCTTTACCGCCATTTTGTCTTCTTCTGCCATATTTTTTATCTTTTGTCAGTTTTTCTTATGCCATTCTCTCTTTTCAGTCTTTTCGTCTTGTTTAGCCATTTTGTCCTTTTCAGCCGATGTTTGGTGTCACTCATAAAATATCAGATAACTTTAACCTTGCGTGATCGAAGCTTCGCCGCATTCAGACAATAAGCTTTACACTATTTACACTATATATACATATATATCGTACATTATATCTTCGCATAATTATATATAACATATGTATTTATGCATTAGATATTTAAATATATAATAATCTATATATCACATATAAACTATGATATAATTTTTATGTTATGTAAACAGGATGGAAATTGTTGTGGAAACTCTAGCTATGCAGTCAAAGTATGTATATGTATGTATGTATGTTTGCATGCATGTGCGTGTGCGTGTGTGTGCGTGTGCAGAGGTGGGTAGATCTGAAGGTGAATATGTGAGTGCATAATTTGTCGCAGTTTATTGGTCGACGGACGTCGTTCGGTGAACCGAGCGACCAAAGCCTTCAGTCTAGAAAAGGTACTTGTACATATGTCTGTCTGTATAGCGCCTTTGGGGAACCTCTCAAGGGAACTGAAACAATGCATGTATGCATGTATGTATGCATGTATGTAGGTATGTATATATGTGTGTATGTATATATGTGTGTGTATGTGTGTATGTATGTATGTATGCATGTATGTATGTGTGTATGTGTGTATGTGTGTATGTATGTATATATGTGTATATGTGTGTGTAAATATGTATGTATGTATGTATGTATGTGTGTATGTGTGTATGTATGTATGTGTGTATGTATGTGTGTATGTATATATTTGTGTGTATGTGTATGTCTGTGCGTGTATGTATGTAGGTAGGTAAGTAGGCATGAACGTATGTAAGTAGGTAGGTACTTATGTAAGTAGGTAGGTATATATGTAAGTAAGTAGGTACGTAAGTATGTAAGTAGGTACGCATGTAGGTACGCATGTAGGTAGGTAGGTAGGTAGGTAGGTAGGTAGGTAGGTAGGTAGGTAGGTAGGTAGGTAGGTAGGTAGGTAGGTATAGGCCAGAGTTGTTTGTATGTGCATATACGAGTGGTTGTTGACTAAATGAGTTCGGTCAATATGTGTCAGAGCCCAAAGCATTGGTATTCATTTGAGTGGGTAAGGGAGGGATTTATGTAGCGGCAGCGTCTAAAGAAGCTCTTCTGGCAATTGCCAAGTGGGTTATAAACAGATCAATTGTGTCAATGCTGTGTCATCGATTGACCGACGAAAAAAAGACGAATGAAAATACAGTTGCACAATGAGACAGTTAATTAAACGGTGTCTGATCAATGCCTGGCTCCGTCTCTCTCTCTCTCTCTCCCTGTCTGTGTCTCTCTGTCTCTCTCTCATTCACTCACTCTCTCGCTCCCTGTTTCTCTCACTCTGTTTCTATCTCTCTGTCTCTGTCCATGTTTCTCTTTGTGTCTTTGTCAGCCCCTCTATATCATTCTGCCTCTGTCTATGTTTCAGTCTCTATCTCTCTGTGCCTTTGTCGATATTCTTGCCTCTCTGCGTCTGTCTGCTCTCTTGTGTCTGTCTTTGTTTCTCTCTGTACCTCTGTTAATCCGTGTATGTGTCTCTGTCTCTCTGCTCGCCTTTTGTCTTCTGCTACATCGATAGGTTCTCCTCATGCAGCCTACTCTCTGCCAATATTTGCCAAATGGATTTTCCTCTTGCGCTTCGAAACTACGTAGCGGACCACGTGTGACGTCAACTATGCCGTTAATATTATCAGTGATCTAATCTAATCTAATGACTTTTATAGCGCCGTTATCACTGTGCCCAAGACATCAATCGATGGACGCTTCAAGTGATATCCTAATCAAAATCATAATCCATTGGAGAAGCAGGGTCGAATTCCTACAGAGGTCGGAGAAATCAGAAGTTAGGCTGTGGTTGGTTAGTAAGTTGAAACAGATGAGTCTTAAGTTTAGACCTGAATGGCATCAAAGAACTGACAGTTAAAGACATTGAAGTCACTGCCAAGTGCTATTCAGAACTTGGCAGTGACTTTCAAAGCCGAGTCACCTGACAACTCCACTATGATGACTCTGCGGCTTGACCCCGGATCATGACCTGGCACGGAAACTGACCAATCAACGTGGCTCTTGTGGACTCGATTTGATATCAGGTCAGTGAATAAGTTGATCTCCGTGACCCGACTTTTATGCGACGGTGAGAAATTTCTGAGATTTACACTTACATTTCCATTTACAGTTACATTTACATTCATTTGCATTACATTCTAAATCTCAGTCGACCGTTTTGCTATTATTGCAATTTATATTGTAAATTTCGTGCTTACGTTCTACGGTTGAAATCAATGTCTGCATAGTACGTATAGAATTATTGTAGCGCTTCATAAACGAAGGCTCCTTTGTATAAACTGAGCTTAGGAAAGTTGTGCTGGCAATGATTTTGACGGGGATCATTGAGTACAGAGCAATTCCGACATCGCTTCAATTTGAAAGATTCGTTCAAAGGCTGCCTCAAATACACGATCAATACTACATTGACGCTTTATATAGCTCCTATATATTTATATAGAGCCCGCGTGTCTGTAGACGCCGAGGTAGGTCGTAAGGTTAATGGGAACGCCCTAATTTTCGTGTTGTTTATGGGTTTTATTGTGTATAAACATTTAATGTCTCGTAACAACTATGGCCACTGATGCCTTTAGAACGATCGGGGAAGCAATCGTTGGACAAATGCTTCTAAAGTTAATGCTCCCCGAAGACATAATTATGTCATATAATATTCAACATAGTTTTACAACCTGGACTCCATTTGTTGTCGGCTAAAGGGGGAGAGTAATGAACGGGGTAAATAATTCATCGCAATGGACTAATGGTCTTCATGTAAGTTATCCCTACGTCTACAAATTGCACTCTCTATATAATATATACTCCGTGTGCTATAGTGTATATATAGCTCTAGCTCCGCAATATTCATATATATATATTTATATATGTATATATATCACTCAGCCGCTGCCTTTAGTCGGGTGGTGCCAGTTCGAAGCGTGGGTAGAGGAGGAGGACGAAGCTAATGACCTTCGTTATGATACAGCGTCGTTAAACAGCAATTGATATAGAGGTCAACGTAGCCTATATGGGCTAGGTGCGCCTCTGGGTATATAACTATAAGGGGCGCTATAATAAATGCTCTGGATGAATGAATGAATGAATGACTGAATGAACGAACGAACGAACGAATGAACGAATGAATGAATGAATATAATTAATATGCATCACTTTCCAGAGGACAGTAGTTCATGTACGTATAGTTATGCGTGAGAGAACGAAGTTTGGATTCTAGTATTAATCGAGCGACAATTTCTTAGAGTTCACCAGAGGATTTGTTCCGCATTCTGTAAGTGGAAGCCAAGTGCATTTATACGAATCGCGTCAGTTTGAAGCCCCTTAAGCCTCGCGGGGCTAACAACGCAGAGTTGCGAGCTATTTCTGTGCAATTGAGAGACGTCCAGCGCGCCATACAATCGCCGAACTCTTATCAGCTGAGTTTCCATGGAACGCCGCCACCGTTACTTCTTGTCGGACGGTTGTTTTCAATAGAGTGCATTATTCCGTTTTTATTAGATCGGTATGTGGTCTGATTTGAGGGAAACTGATGAACATATTTTGCATGAGTCGTTGCTTTTCTGTTCGTCTAATATTCAGGAATTAACGCTCGCCTATAGGCATTTTTTTTATAATAGATGTTTTATTTCGTTGTTTTTGTGTGTTTGCAAACAAACTGGATCTACACTTCTTTGCTGTGATGTGATGTGAAGGCGGACGTACCATGGAATTTGGCTTGCATAACGATTTTGCTTAGTAGCGACCATCTACTGACGCCTTGAGCAGTATTACCGTGGCGCTATAGAAGTTCTGAGATTATTATTATTATTACTATTATTATCACACTGAACATCTTTTTCATGTTAGCCAGTATTTCTTGTTAAGCGTTTTCATGTTAAGCATTTATTATTATAATTATTATTATTAGTAGTAGTAGTGGTAGTGGTAGTAGTAGTAGTGGTAGTAGTAGTAGTAGTGGTAGTAGTAGTAGTATTAGTAGTGGTAGTAGTAGCAGTAGTAGTAGTAGTAGTGGTAGTGGTAGTAGTAGTAGTAGTAGTAGTAGTACTAGAATTATTATTATTACTATTATGATCTCTCAGTATTTAAGAAATGTCCATCCAGAGAAAATGATAAATCATCTGTAACGGCTACATTATTATTATTATTATTATTATTATTACTACCACTACTACTACTACTACTACTACTACTACTACTACTACTACTACTACTACTACTACTACTATTACTACTATTAACAACTAAGCAACGTTGTATTGCCAGCGTTACGTCATAATTCGTCAGTACGCATTGTTGTATGGTCTCATATCTACCGTATTACGTAAGCGTCACGTCATGTATGCATAATTAAGCAACGTTATACCCGCCGTATTTAGTTACATCATGAACACACGATGATTACTGAACTTTATATCTTTACGAGGCTTTTCATGCCCCACAGTGCTTTACTCTTAACGTTCTGCCCCCAAAGGATTTCGCTCTGCACGGCTGTGGAAACCACCCACAAAAGATCAGTAACAAGAAGCGTTGCTGTGACGCTTGTGACGCCGGATGCATCAGCGACGGACAGATGTCGCCACCCAGCAGAGTGGCGCCACCTGGACGTCGGCGAAATCTCCAAACAATTTCTTCCTTTTAAGAGATCAGTGCAGTCAGAAGGCGCTTCAGGTGCTCGGCAGAATTCGTAGTGGAATTGCTGTACTGGGGTAGGAAGCGTCAAGCGATTGAGCCACGTATTTTGACTTCTTGTCTAATGCACTTAGCAATCTCTCCAGCGCAAAGAATAATCCAGCCATCGGCAAAGGGGCTTCATGTCTAGAACTAAATGTGCAACACTTTCATATACATATGCATACATATCATACATATACACGCACATATATACACATAAATATATCATGTCTCTATGTTTTGCAAATTCCTGTATACATAATTTATTAAAACGAGGATTATAGTAGGCATTATGCGATAAGTCTATATCACTGTTATAAACAGTATATATTATATGTATATATTATTATATATTTATATATATAATTGTATGCATAGCAATACCGTACTGTATGTGTGCAGATGAGTGAGTAGTTTGAAACTGGCTCAGGCAGGCGTATACCGGGCGCGCGCATTTTTTGGAATTTTACACGACGCAATGTGATGAGTCATCGGGTCGTTGACTTGCTTGGTGTGTCTGGGCGCACGCTGATTGGTCAACGCAATAGTGGGGTCATGTGACCATCGGTCTGCGAGCATTTATAATGTGGAAACGTCAGGCTTACGTTGCGACGAGTCATACGCATGCCTAGACAAGTCTTGCAGGTTTCAGCTTGTATAAAGAGGTAGCAAATATAGATTCTGTTCAGCACTGTTTGGATTCAGCTGATTTTTAAGTTACATATGTCGTTCATTATTGTTGACGAGAGCAATTTATAGATTCATGCGTATAGAATTTGTAATGTTGGCGACAAATGTATATAGCACTGTCTGAACTCTTCATTTAACTGAATATACAAGAGAAAATCGAAAGACCGAGTATTTTCTCGACTTAACGCTAAGCTATAGAATCGGAGAAGTCTACGATTCGAAGCTTAATCGAATGACTGATCGAGATCTTCAGAAGGTCGTCGACATACTTGCACGTGTTCGATTATATATATATATATATATATATATATATATATATATATATATATATATATATATATATATATATATATATATATATATATATATATATATATATATATATATATAATCGAAGAAGCTAGTTTTTTGGATGTAACGTCGAATAGATGGAGGAGGGAGGAAGCGAGGGAGCGAGGGAGGGAAAATGGAAGACAGAAAGGGAGAGAGGGAATAGAGAGAGTGAGAGAGAGAGACAGACAGTGTGTGAGAGAGAGAAAAAGAGAGACAGAGACATAGACAGAGACAGGGACAGATATGTATGCAATGATAGACGGACGGAGTGGGGGTGAGTAACGGTGGGGGGCGGGGTGAGGGTTGGAGAAATCGTAGAGATTCGATGGAAAAAATGGCTTTCTAACGAATAAGAGCCACTCCTAATGGATCGGCGTAGGACAAGTCGTCGCCGCCTTCGACGTCCGAAACGCATCCTCTCTCACGCAGCCGCATCCTTTCCTGTCTCCTCCTCCTCCTCCTCCGCCGCCGGTCATAGATACTCCTCGCCGGATGACTCTCCACCTACAAGGACTATATATTCCCAGTCACATCCGACGTACGGGGGAGGATTCGTCCTCCATGGATCGCCCATCCTCGCTTGGGAATCGAAGATGCTTTCATCGACTCGCTGTATTCTTCATTCGTCTGTTCGTTCGTTCGTTCGGTCAGTCGATATTTGGGAGCGGGGGAGGAGCTTTTCCCGCCTCTACACCATAAAGTCATTACGATGAAGCCAACGCTCTAACTGTTATTACGCAGATCCGCTGCATAATCATGCTGCGTCAATCGACGTCGTTAGCCAGACCAATCGATGCCTCCCATGTCCACACACACGCACACACAGGCGCACAGATACACACAGAGATATGCACACATACACACACGCGTAGAGACCCACGCACGCACGTCAGTTCGTCGTATGAATTGTTTTCATGCGTGAAACTTAATATACTTTGTACTCAGCGGTCGACGGGATGACATCAAGTCAGTGAGCCCACGTAACATAGTCGTATTCACAAAAGATACTATCAGCTCTATATGCGTAGGCCTACACGGCAGGCCTATACTCACATATACACACGTATACATATACATACATACATGCATATATACACAGACATGCATACATACATGTATGCATACATATATACATACATACACACACTTGCATACATACATACATATATACATACAGACATACATAGATAAATACATACATACACACATACATACACACACTTACATGCATACATATATAAATACATATGCACATACATACATACACACATACATACACACATACATACATATATACATTCATACATACATACACATACATACACACATACATACATACATACATACACGCATACATACATACATACATGCATACATACATACATGCATACATACATACATGAATACATACATACATACAGCACTGCATTTTAGCCTATTACATTATTATTACTTATTGTTTTAAGCCTATATTGTTTTATAGTGTATGATATCTTATTGTATTGCAAATAATTGTACATTAATTGTAATGGCAGATTTATATAGCGCCTCTTAAAGAGAGACCCATCAGAGGTGCTGCCTACCGAGGGACAGAAACCCACGATCGAACAAAGTGGTTTTCAAGCGCTTGCGGAGCATGCTCATTGCCCAAGACATCATTCGATGGTTGTTTCAACAGCGCACTTCTTGTAATCTTTGCGCAAGTCTTTCACTCATAACTAAAAACTTTTCCACATACCCCCTCTCACCTCTCCAATTCTAATCACCATCTGCCGTAGCCGTCTGACTGCCTGACCCTTCGATCTTTACTTAAAACTGAAGCTGACCTCACCTGCCTGTCGAGTTTGCATTGACTAAGCGCCTGAAGCAACGACGCGGGAACTTACTTGAGTAACGGTTAGGGTTGTCCGCATTAATATTATTGTTCAGCAACACTTGAGTTCACTGCGAAGAAATACTTAACGTCGCATTCCATACATGGGGTAAACCGTGTCTTGCTTGCGTTTCACCGATTCCTGGCTAACTCCGTCGTCAGTGCCGTAATTTTATCGTGCCTGTATAACCTTTAATTATTCCTTATTTCGAGGTTTTATTGCAAGCACGACATAGACTACATTAAGCCAACAACTAAAAAGTCAGTCACCATTACCAGAGCAGCATGAATAAATAATTGATTGCATGTTTGTCTATCATATTTTCCGGTGGCCTTGGGAGGAGGATAGCGTCTGGTCAACTGAAGCGGATTTGTAAACATTCGGGGGCTTTCTCAGTCACAGCGTCGTGCATTATGGGACTTCCGGTATGTGGTTAATGCACTTCCGGTATCAGTTTGCGGGACATGCGGCACCTGAGCGAAGAGTGGTGTTTAGAGTCGGAGCTGCGTAGTTGGATGGCGTGTGACTCTAAGCGAGACTTAATGCTGAAAGGCGTCTGTTGGAATGTGCGCATCTCATGAATGCGCTTGCGTTTCAGGCGAGAAATGTTCTAGTGACTGCTACGAAAGCACATTCGGAGTTTTCTAGTTTTATTTAAACGCTAGAAAATTATACGAGAGTCGGCAGAACATCGGCTTTCGTTTGAAAGTGTCATTAAATTATGAAAAAAAAAACATCTGTCGAATCTGGGTCGTCCATAACAGACAAAATATGATCTACGTTGGACCCCTCCCTCACCCTTGTCTGCATTTATTCGCATTTGGCATTATTCCGTTCCCCTTTGCGGTCGCCCACAGTCCTACACCAACGACTTCTGAAGCTCCATAGCCAACGACACACACACACACACACACACACAAGGCGTGGCACACAGCTTAATCTGCTCCCAGCGAAGTCCACTAACGATCTCAATGTAGTACCGACTGTCTACCGTTTGACTGAACATAAGTCTTTATGGCACTGACAATGAGAGGGTAATTATCAAAGTTCATTATTTTGTATTGTATCTCGGCTGAACAAAGCATCAGAGGCCCCTCAGTTGATGGTCGCTTCGAAGTTAAGCCACAAGGCCATGATCGTAAGCCGTTGGAAAAGTCAAAATGCATAGGCCTACGCTTATTAAGTCAGGCAAGCGTACGCGTCCTAATCGCAAACGTAAAATGTAAATGTACACTTTTTTCTATACTGACCCTATATACTCGACCATGCTCATTTTTCAATGAATTAATCGGGTGAGATCCCACACCACCGCTGCCCCCTTTGAATGGGCGCCACGCCATTTAAGGTCCCCGTGTACGGACCGTGCTGGCCTGAGATTCAAATCTCTGAAATAAGCCACCATCGGTATGTGAACCGGCATCTTCACACACAGAGGTGCCTTGAACCAATATATCTAGCCAGGCCATGAAGTTGTAAATTGGTCCAAGTCCAATATATGTGCGCAATCGATACAATCTGAGTATCCTTCGAACGACTAGGGAACACGGGATGAGTTAGTATAGGTGAGCTGAATAAACTCGTAGTAGGGTTTGTGAGTTGTGGACATGGAAATCACCCAGTGTTTGAAGCCCATTTTAACCACTGACTATGGAATGCTGTCAATTATAAAGCTGCTCAACAGTGCTCAAAAAACTAAATCGAGGTTTGATTGAACGTCTGTGATTAAACTAGCTGATTCACAGACGCTCAAGCAAAACAGACTCGGGTCGGTTCAGTTGTAAGTCGATCAAAATGCAGGCAATTAACTATAGAAAACGTCCAGTGTTTGTGCATCGGTGACATATTTCGCATCGCTGCATTGCATAAGGGGTAGAAATACCATGTCCGGAAAATATTGAGGTTATTTCGTCCATTCATTTTTATATTAAGTTTATCCAATAGCAAGATGACTCTATACTGCACTAAAATGACGCACATGGAAGCAACATCTTGAACGAATATATATAGTTCACGTAAAAAAGTGCATTGAAATAATATTACAAAATACAAAGAAATGGCCGTGACTTTAGTTCAAAGAAAAAGGGACGGAGGGCCTAATGTTAAATATTTCGAATCGCTGGATACTGTTGCCCAGTTTGATTCAATAAAATCGTGGCTACAGAAGAACTACAAAAAGGTACGAAGCTTCTAGATGTCTTATCCTTCGGGTGCCAGAAAGCCGGGAAGCGGCTAAACGTAGAATCGGCCTACTTAAAAACAACATGGCCGCCGCAGACTGCGAAAGAAATAGAGCGCTGCCACATACCGGATGCACTCCCAGTTAATAAGTAAATGAGAAATCCGCCGTAAGCAACCGTAAGTAACAGACGGCATACTTATAGTATCAGGGACCGATATGGCGGACAGTCAATAAAGGCTCGACTTATCGTTGTTTTGGTGTGTCATGAAATAGACATCCATTGTGTGAATCCTTTTGCCGTAAGTATGTAAACACGTACTAGCGTAGCTTCCGTTGTCAATAAGAATAAACGACGAGACAATTGAGAACGACCCATAAACTACACACATAAGCTACATATAAGAAGAAACTTAAACATTCACAAACTAGAAACTACATATGAGCGAAACGGAAACGGAAATGAGTCATAAACTAAGTGGAAGCTAAACCGAACAGAAACTACACAAGAATAACTAGCGCATGTATCTTTCGGAAACGTGGTGCAAAATGTTTAGGTATGATAAATCAGATATAGGTCCAAAGCGTTCACACCACATGAACTTGTCGAAGTAGCTTGGTAGCATTTCTTTTTCATGCCATTCATCCGCTTTAACACAGATGTGGCCCTCTTCCAATAGTTTTCAACATCATTTGTGTGCGTTCCACTGGGAGCATCTGCAAAGTTCTGGCTGGGTTTGTCTGTTTTATGTGGGGTTAAATTAGGTATATTCCTGTATGCTGCCCACTCATCTGAAGTGATAACAGAGCCGGGCGCAACAACCCGTTTGATGATTGGCAGTAGCGTTTCCGCGTCTCTTTTCGTCACAAATGGTATATATCGCTGTTTTGTGTTTGCGTCATTAGCACTGAAGATCTAGCCGTCAGCACGCCCTGGATTGCTCTATTGCCTGTAAGGATTTTCTTTGGGACCAAGGTGAATGGGGTGAAATATGTTTTAACGTTTAAAATGACTTCCTGGATTTATATGGAATTTGTGTGAAATACATGTTTGGTGTCATGTTCAGTATTTTCAGATGGAACCCCCGACCAACAAAAACCTTGCAACTCTAGTTTGCCAACTGCTCCAATTCCAAGAAGATGCATTCGGAAAGAGCGTCACAAAGCCAGCGCTTACTAAATTACCAGTTGGTTGTTTTTCCTTGTGTTTTCTATTAAATCGGCTAAATTCCTGTAGTTTAACAAAACCTCATTAATCCCTTCAAAACTCGTCTATTTTATCTGATAATTTTTTTTCGTTAGCTTAAGTTCTGTGAGGCAAAGCTCTTTACCGAGCAACAGGTTATCTGTGCGATCATAGCCAGTTGTTGGGGTCAGTTCGTAATCGTAATTGTAAACTCAAGATTACGGCGCCTAATGAAAGCTAACTAGCAGGAACCAGCTTACTCACAGGCGCGCAGTCGAAACGAAATCGATAGGCAAGAAGGGTTTGGTTCCAGGTCAAGATCCAATAGTCGGGCAGGCAGTTAGTCAGATGGCTATAGTGGGTGGTGTTTGGAATTGGAAAGTCAGGTGTGCGTGATTGTGATTGCGCTTTGCAGATGCGATGTTTCTTTGACTATAAATCGGGTGGAGGTCTCGCGCAGATCCTCGCTTCCGTCTTTAAGTTCAAGACTGAGCAAGGCTGGTGAGTCTTTGCTTCCTTCATTTTGATGGCATACTCTTCACAGACACAGGTTGCACTAATTATAAAAAATAATAATTTTTACTAATAATAACAATAGTTAATCAGAATTATTAGTAATAGTTTATAATTGTTAATTATTGTTATTATCAATGTAGAAAATTAATAGATGTAGTCACACTTAAGAAATAGTGGAAATGTATGGATGTACATTTCAACACACTTGATATGCATTTGTCAGAAGGGTAATTATGACTGTAGTTTCACTTTGAAACGACTAGCAACTTGTGCCTACTTCATCCATTCATTAATTTATTCCTTTATTCAGAAAATTTGGATTTTTGCAGAGGTAATGATTATGACTGTGGAACATGATATGGAGAAATGTTACTCAGATTGTGTTGTTTTTTTATGTTAAGGAGACGTTTTGATTTCCAGTCCCCATCGCGAATGGATAGAAACGTGGAGATGTTCATGCAGATCCAGCGCTCTCTGCTTCAGACGAAGGCCCTCATCCAACCGGCCATCTTCCTTCGGCCAGAGGTCGACAAGATACTGACCTGTAAACTCAAGGACATTGTGAAACGACATCAAGGCCTTATTGTTGACAAACCGTCCGATGCCACTCACGTGTTATTCCCTCCACCAAATTCACGAGAAGAAGGTACGTCTTGTGAACAAAACGTGTTACTATGACTTCATTCTGGAACAGCCTGTGACTTTGACTTCATTTTCTTGCCATGCCGCTATTTCACCAGCTGTTCAAGACAATTCTATTCAATCGCGGTCTTATATTGTTGGGTCAGAAGCACTGCTGAGTTTTCTTGAAGAGGTGCTATATAAATATACAGTTACAATTACTATCACTGTTACTATTTGTAAGGTTATATTTTGCTTTTATTTGCAAATTTTCAAGTGGCATACTGTTTACTCAGTAAAGTTACTCTCCTATGATTCCTCACTCAGTTGATGGACTTGTGGCGTGTTAACAAATGCATTACTTACTTACTCACTTAGCAATGATGAATTGTTTATGGGTTTGGCAAATAATTAAAGCAAATGCAACACTAACGCTGGCTGTAAGTGGAAAGGCTTTGAAAAACTGATATATCATTTTTTTCAAGAAAATGAGTGTTATTACTGTTTTGATATTAAATGATTCCAAGGAAATTATGAATGTCGAAACAATCACAAGAAATAAGAAAACATTTTTGTTGAATTGCCATCTTTGTCTTGTATATGAAGCCGTTACTTTTCCAGATCTCTACCATACACTTTACCAGTTTTCGTTTGCAGGTGCCACTGATATCAAGGGTAATTTACGATGATATTATGAAGCAATTTACATATCTTATTCATCTTGCTAGTCCTAGGAAACATTTGTTTTTCCTAGGAGTATTTATTCATCATGCTGATGACTTGTCTTCTTTGTCTGCAGGTGAATGGCTTCGGTTGGTTTGCAAACGTGACAGAAACCTTCTAGTGCACTGGTGGTATTTTCCTGACAGGTTGGTTATCGTCATTGCTCTTCTTTCTTTTACAAACTAGCTGCTTTCTCTGTTGGATTGTTCTTCTAGCTTTCTGGGTCATGGGAATTGAATTGTAAAACAAAAGCTGTGGTTTTTTGTGTGGAAATGGTGCAAGTTTCAGTACAGAGAATATTTAACAACGGTGACTAGATATCGGTTTTGAAATAAGTGATCAGAATCCTAATGAGATGGCGTGATAAATCTTTTCAAAGATACCATAACTACTCGGATTGAATTTCTAGTTGGATTGGATTAGACTGACAGCGTCCTTATCCCGTAAAACACAAGGCTTCCAGCAAGTAGTTTTAATGGTAATGAGCATTTAAAAAGCAGTTGGTGTTTTATATGAATTCAGTTACGATACATGGATACTGGACATCGATTATGAGGCAGACTTGGAACCGACTGCAGCTCCCGAAGGTCCATGGGAGGTAAGACTGATCTTTGATTGAATAGAATCATTATTAATAACTGATTATTCCATCGGTCCAGGTTGATCCATGGGAGTTTAAGACCATTGTAGTAACTCTGTTTCATTCATCCAACATGGTCCCGAGTTTAGCATCTCTAATTATTGTAGGATCTGTAATTATTCCGTCATGTGATGTGTATGGTTCCAGGTTAATGCTCTTTGGTTGTTGGATCTGGAAGAATACAACGAGTGGATGAATGAAGAGGATTATCTCGTTACCGAAGGATGTCTCGTTAGTTTCGAAATCTTACATCAATCTTAATAACAATAATAAGAAGAAGAATAAGAAGAAGAAAAATGATTGCATACCTTGTACATCAGATTCAGTTGCTGCGTCATTTTGAAAACTGTTGACTTTGTGTTCAGTAGTTTCTCTTAAAATCTGAAATTTGGGAACTGGTTGGACTTTGATTTGACAGGAATTGATCTGTTTGTTTGAATCATTGTCTCTCGGATTATTTCAGGGTGATGATGTTGCCATGTCAGCGACAAGTGTTTCAAAAGTTAAAATGTCGGCTGAAGAAGTAAGCTCAGTTAAATTTACAACAGTATTTATAGTATACTTCAGGAACCAAAGTGTAACTGTGAGCACATATCGTTATTATTAATGGAACCTAGGTGACTCGTTTTATTACAGCATTTTGCTTTTGTGGCAGGAACTGTTACAAGCTCTCAATTAAGAGAAAGTAAAGGTGGTTGAGTCCAATGTTATTATTCGACATGGTTCAGTGCAAGTCATAATTTAAGGCATGGGTGGTTGATTTAACAGTAAATGTAATGGACATTGTATTACTGGACATTTTGATATTGTTTTTTGGCTGTGTAAATGTATTTGTATGTGTAATTGGACATTTATATAGCACCACTTGAAGAGAACTTGATCTGGTGGACTTTATCAACTATTTCTTTCACTGTCGATTTGTTTATTTCTCAGCTGATGAACATATTGGAGATTGAGAAACGCGGTGACAAGCGACTAGATAAGAGACTGAAGCGACGTCACTCACCTTCTCCGGCTCCCACCGAGCGCAACAAGAAAAGAAAAAAGTAAGTTTCTACTGGTTTGTCTGACATCTAGTGATATGAGGTGACATGAGGTGATGAGAGGTGATACGAGAATGATATTTTGAAAATTATGGGTCTGTGCTATGGTAATAACCAGGGAATTTTGAACCATTTGTAGTTTTTGCAAGTCGGTCTTAGTGATTAAAATGTGAAGCGAGTTGCAGTAGTTGAGTTGGTGAGAAACCAGGGCATTTTGGAAGGAAAACTGAGACAATTTGAAGCACGTGAGATCTGCTTCTACGAATATCCGGTATGTGAGAGTGAACTGATTTGCCCAGTCGTCATCAGAAACTGACCTGATATAGTCAAACGTTGTTTAAGTGCCCATACTGCATCATGCACGTTTACTTCAACAAACAGCTGAAACCCCGTAAAACCGACTTAACAGGAAGTAGCAATGATTCATCGCGGTTTAGAAGAAATTACTGCAGGTTAATGAAACTAGATTCTAGACGAGATAAAACTCGTCAAAAAAAACATTTGTGGAATAGAAAGAACTCATTATCAGTAAAATTAATAATTAGCTTAGCCTGTAGAGATTATCTGTATAGTAGTTTGATGAAATGTCCTTTCTGGGGAACGACCTTGACTTCGTCCCTTGAGTACAACCTCTTTTATTCTCATGTGATTTGTGAGTTGGTGGCATTGTTGATATGGCACCTTTTTAGATGCACAGAATGGGTCACATCTGTATGTTCTTTGTTTTGCTTGACCTTTGACCTTTGTGTTTTTGGTGACTGAAGAGGCAAACGTCGTCTTTTGGCTGCGGATGAAGAAGACGACGATGCATCAAAGGATGATGACGACGTCATCATCGAGCCAAGCGTTTCTGATACAATGATTCCTAAACCCCAGTCGGTCGTAAAGCTCGTGAAAGACAAGGAACCACCTGTGCCAAAGGCTGGAACTGATGCTGAAGAAGAGGCTGAGTTGGTCAGTAGTTGCACCCTGATTCAGTCTGAAGCTGTTACTGTAAACTCAGAGTAGTGGTTAGAATGCTAAACTGTCAGCCCAAAGGTCAGATGTTCAATTCCCTGCACAAGGGCAGAACTAGTGTTTATCTGACCTATCGGATTTCGACCTGGCTTCCCCAACAGGTTATGACTTTGGATTGTGATTTTGACATCAAGCGACCATCAACTGATGCCTTGGGCATTATGATAACGGTGCTATAGAAGTCTTTAGATTAGATTAGATGCTAAAACTTCATAGCTGTGATTGCCTTTTGGGGTGACTGATCAACTGCTCTTCTTGAATTTACTGCTGAGTTTAAAGGTCAACCACCACATCCCTTTTTAGGTGGTAGACACATCCCGATTGCCAACATCAAGTGAGCTGGAAGAGAAAAGGGACGAAAGTGGAGGCACGATGGAGCAGACGCACCAGATAGTTGTTCCAAGCTACGCTTCTTGGTTTGACTACACCGCGATTCACGCAGTCGAGAGGAGAGGTCTGCCGGAATTTTTCACGGGAAAAAACAAGTCAAAGACGCCGGAGATGTAAGACGTGTTGTTCGATCATTCCGTTCTTTTTCATTATTTATTATTTTTAGGATGTGTGTAATTGTTTGAGAAGGAAAGAAAGAAAGGAGACGATAAGGTTACATCTGGATATTTGTGATTGAAGAGTAATGTCGCTGAATTACTTTGTTGCTTTCTTTCTGTGGTGTCCGCAGATTTCAACTGAACATCTCCAATGGATTATAATTTGTTACTCTGGTTTTATGTGATCATCGATTGATGCCTTGTGCATTATGATAATGGCGCTATAGAAGCTTCTAGATTAGATTAAGTGAATTATTACAAGGACCAGTACTTTGCTGTACCTTATGTTGTATGTTTAGATAGAGCATCCTCTTGTTTCTTATTCTCTTCTGCTTTGAATTCCTTTGGACTTCATGTTTTGTTTTATGTGCATTTGTTTGTATGTATGTAAGTATGTATGTAAGTATGTATGCAAGTATGTATGTAAGTATGTATGTAAGTATGCATGTAAGTAAGTATGCATGCAAGTATGTATGTAAGTATGTATGTAAGTATGCATGTAAGTAAGTATGTATGTAAGTATGTATGTATGTAAGTATGTATGTACGTGTGTAAGTACATATGTAAGTACGTATGTATGTACGTATGTAAGTACGTATGTAAGTAGGTGTGTAAGTACGTAAGTATGTACGTAAGTATGTACGTAAGTATGTACGTAAGTATGTATGTATGTAAGTATGTATGTATGTAAGTATGTATGTAAGTATGTATGTAAGTATGTATCTAGACTCTTTTAAGTAGGTCTGTGATTTGGTCTGTGTTGTTGTTTTGTCAGTTACATGTCGTACCGTAACTTCATGATCGACTCCTATCGACTGAATCCACAGGAGTATCTCACGGTGACTGCGTGCAGGAGGAACCTTGCAGGAGATGTTTGTGCCATTATGAGGTCAGGTCAATGGGTTAGATTTGTTTATAGCCTGGAATCAGGTCAGGCCAAGCCACTGATCTTTTGAAAAAGTGGAAGGTTAAATTGGCATTTCAAGAATGAGTGGTTTTAGATCCTTCAGATAGCACCTTTGAGGCTTTGAGAGAATCAAAAAAGGTTCTATAAAGATACAGAGGCGTGAATTTACCGGCAAAGTGTTCTGTTTTGCTGGGTCGAAGGTTGGAAGGCCTCTATTTAGAGATTTCTGAAGAACTGTGATCTAAGTTATGCTCATCTTTCTCTTCATCACATTTCACAAGCAGTTGAAGGTTCGTCATTTTCCAACTACCCACGCCATTCTTGAGATGCAGTCGCAAACTAGTAGATTAATAATGATAACAACAATATTATAATGTAACTGAATAAATTAATAATCGATTAATTAGATTAATTAATAATTAATGTAATTAATAGTGCCTTCAAAGTATCTCTCAGTGGTGCCCATTGCCAGCCGAAATATTACAACACATTTTGTGACATCTGAGGATTAAATTGCAAAATAAGGAAAAAACAGTTCGAAAATTCACCATTGTAAAGGAAAATTAACATCAGAAAGCGATTTGAAAAACGTGACCAATGGTTGTTAAATGTTTTTTTAGGGTGCATGCATTTCTGGAGCAGTGGGGTCTGATCAACTACCAGGTGGATGCAGAGAATCGGCCAACGCCAATGGGTCCACCCACCACGTCCCACTTCCACATCCTCTGCGACACTCCGTCTGGCCTGCACGCTCTCAACCCACCAAAAAACAACCAGGTAGATACTTCAGAATGAATTGGGTTACCAATGACGACGGATCCAAGGCCTACTGCCGTCATTTCCCCAATCTGAGTTTAGGGGGCCATAGTCCCCCCCTGCGTTCTGCCCTTATATGCCTGCTCTTCATTCTTTGCTTTGGCTTTCTAATGGCGGAGGGAGACATGATAACGGCGCTATAGGAGTGTCTAGATTAGATTCTTCAGCTCTGCCAGGGTGAATTGCAATGCATCATTCCACAGTTGTTTGTTTAATGATGCAGCCACCGACTTCAAAATCGAATGGAGAGATGGAGAAGATCCCGTCGGAGAAAAAAGAAGTGGACGAGAAGAAAGAAGGTGCTGGAAACATGTTGGGAAGCGTTGGCCTGCGCTTGGACCAATATACAAAGCAGGTCGGTTGCAATCTCCGTTTTCTTACCTGGTTGCTTATCTTCCGTCATTTTGTAATTGTAATCAGACATTTCTGTAGTTCCACTTCAAGATAAACCAACTAGAGGCACTCGGAAGATCTATGGCTGTCCTTGTTTCGGCTTGCTTATATGCACAATAGCCGCCTAAACAGGTTTCTCTGACGCATCGGAATTTGATTGGGCTGCTCTAGCAGATTACAATTTTGGACCACAGTTTCGCTTGTTTTCTGGTAGTTTTTGTTAGCACCTTCTAAAGTAAAGTATCCCATATCCCATAAGTGAAATATAGGGGAGGCGCTCATTTCTTTTTCTTTAGGGCCTTGAGCCGGCAGTAGACAAATCCCAAAGTCCTGCAGGACTTGCCATTTACTTCCCAGCTTACGCCAGTACCTAATTGTACTGCATAATGACAGAGTCACTGTGTACACAAACGACTTGCCCGGGGTTGTTACCTTGTGGAACGGGTAAATCATGTGGCTGTTACAATGTAAACCACCTTGAGAATAGATGCATTACTAATTCATGTATTTCATTTCCTGCATCAGGAGAAAGAGTCCGGGCCACGAGGTCGTGAATGGACCGACCAGGAGACGCTGTTGCTGCTCGAGGGCCTTGAGATGTATAAAGACGACTGGAATCGCGTGGCAGAACACGTCAGCAGCCGGACGCAGGACGAATGCATCCTTCACTTCCTCCGCCTTCCGATCGAAGACCCGTACCTCGAGGACGGGGCCTCGGCCAAAGGGGGCGGCCACCTCGGACCCCTCGTCTACCAGCCCGTGCCGTTTTCCCAGATCGGAAATCCGATTATGTCGACTGTTGCGTTCCTTGCATCTGTGGTCGATCCACGGGTCGCCAGCAGCGCCGTCTCGGCTGCACTTGGTGCGTGAACCACAACCTCCTCTTGTCTCTCATTCTTGTTTATGTGCTTAAGGTCAGCAAATCCAAAATCTGAGGCATAATTCAAGTGTTTACTTGGAGTTGCACAGTGGGTCATTGCATGCACTTGAAGCAGATGCTGTTGGAAGAACTAGTTTTGCACATCTGTATAAATTAATCCACTGGCATACCTCCTGGATTTAGGTCTAATCTAAGCTAATCTAAATGCCCAAAGCATCAGTCAGTGGTCGCTTAAAGTCAAAATTGCAATCCAAAATCATAATCCGTTGGAAAAGCCTGGTCGATTTCCAATATGTCTGTTTCTTTTTGCAGTGTTGGTCATGTTTGTTATCGAAATGTAAGATCGATGCACTTAGCATGACACTCAGTATAGCATCTTTAAGTACCTCGCACAAGTGCTTCATGCATGACTGTCTAACTGGTTCAAAGAAGCGCGTTTTAAGACAGTTTGAAAATGTTTGTTGTACAGAGTCAGCATAGATTTTCAGTATACCACACAACTTGGAGTGGTTCTGGTGAAGCACTTTAGTGGATTTTATTTCTTTGCATCAGACGAATTTTCCAAGATGAAGGAGGAGGTTCCACCGCCGTTGATAGATGCTCATCTGAAATCCGTGGAAGAGGCAATCAAGGAAGGTCTTCCAGTCGACGCTAACTTTGGCCTCGACAAAACAGGAATTGCTGGCACTGGACTTGAGGGAGAAGATAAGGAACCAGGTACTTTGGACGCTTCTCTTTCATAAAAGACACTGTCTAAATCAGAAGATATGTGAAAGTTAATTTCATTTGAAATAAAGGTTTTAGCACTAGATAGATTGCCTTCGCTAGGTCTTTGTCGTACATGTCCAGCGTGCTCTTAATTGTGCTCAGGTCTGTAGGCAGCTGGTTGAGGTTTGAAGGGAAGAAGATCAGCCCCCTTATGACAACCCTTACAGTGGTTGGCCATTCCTCTCCCTGGTCTCCTGATCATCCCATTGACACTGTGCAGTTGTTGTACAAAGCTGAGTTCGCTAGAGGGTGTTAATGAAGCAGAATGGTGATTCTGTATGCATTGGCAGGATTTGAACCCTCGCCATCTTGGTTAAGAGTCCAGCACACTGATCATTAAGTAAGTCATGTAATTAATCGCATGCTAGGATCAGCTAAACTTCTCAGACTGAAAGATTCTCACGTTACAGACGGATTCTTGTTGTAGGTTCTGGCGAAGGTCCACAGCAAACAGATGCGGATGGAAAAGCAAAGGACGCAGAACAGGTACAAGGTCTACATTTGGCTGTTCTGTTGCTTCTTTACGCCATTCTGCTGCGTCTTTACACCGTTCTGCTGCTTCTTTACGCCGTTCTGCTGCTTCTTTACGCCATTCTGCTGCTTCTTTACGCCGTTCTGCTGCTTCTTTACGCCGTTCTGCTGCTTCTTTACGCCGTTCTGCTGCTTCTTTACGCCGTTCTGCTGCTTCTTTACGCCGTTCTGCTGCTTCTTTACGCCGTTCTGCTGCTTCTTTACGCCGTTCTGCTGCTTCTTTACGCCGTTCTGCTGCTTCTTTACGCCGTTCTCCGGCTTCTTTACGCCGTTCTGCTGCTTCTTTACGCCGTTCTGCTGCTTCTTTACGCCGTTCTGCTGCTTCTTTACGCCGTTCTGCTGCTTCTTTACGCCGTTCTGCTGCTTCTTTACGCCGTTCTGCTGCTTCTTTACGCCGTTCTGCTGCTTCTTTACGCCGTTCTGCTGAGTATGCTCAGATGCCACATTCGTTATATAGGACCTTCTTAAAAAACATCTGAAAGGGTGAGACGTGGATTTCTGATGTGTCTTTAACTAACAAACATTTAGCAGTTTTCGGATGAGACTCTGAGCTTTTGAGCAAGTATTTAGTTTTTACATGTTACTTGTAACCTGAAAGGGTAACTGAATTACATAGGTTACCAGTTACACGTAATAGTAACTGAAGGACACGGGTTGCTAAAAAGTTACAGATTACCTTGAGGAGTAATTGAAGTCTGTATCAAGACATCGTAATAGTTACAGCTTGTAGGAAAGCAGACGGCACCTGTTTCTGAATGACTGGCAGCTGAGGGTTTGTAGCTTGACCTGAGATTGACAGCATTTTCTGTTGCTAGGCATCAGAATCTAGTCAGAAGAACTCACAGGATGCCGAGGCTGATGACAGGTGCAAGGAGGAGACTGCAGCAGAGAAGACTTCGCATGCAAAGGAGGTTAACATCTGTTAATGTACTAATCGACTGTTTTCGTCTGGAAACTTCTACAGCTTTATATTTATTTATTCTTGTCTTGTCTTCAACCGTCCTGGAGCTGAGGATTGGCTGCACCACGGACAGTGTTGTGCCATCTGCTTCTGTTCCTCGTCTCTTGTAAAATACGTAGATGGTCATATTTATTCTGGCATTCTCAGTGATCACCTCACAATCTGTGCATTTCGGATGCAGTGGGTGGCACTCGTAACTTGGCTTCTTTTCTGATTGCTTTTTGAGGTTATTAAAAGGTGCTATATAAATTGTCCTTTCCATACATACAAACAGATGTAGGTAGTTCTAGGCAATGCATCTTACGGGTCATGTTTTGATTTTGCGTTTAGGAAGGAGACGGCAAAGAGGCGGCTGTCACAGGATCCACTGGTCCAGAGACTGGTTCAAAAGATCTTGGTCAAGATGCTAAAAAGAAGGATGCTGAAAAGGACATAGTGACAGCAGCAGCAACCGCCTTAGCAACGGCTGCTGCTAAGGCAAAGGTAGAGATGAAAGTTTCAGAGGGTAACCAACTGTTAAATTGCAGAGGATAAATTTCCCGTAGGAGTCGCATCAAGTCCCATGCTAAACAAAGCTGTTCTATAGCGAGAATGTGAATCAAATTTAGAATTCAAGTTTCTGATATATTATTTTCAGAGTTTGTGTTTTAACGATGACATTATCACAATTTTTTTACTCAGGATTGAAGGGATCCCTCGGAATTTGATAAAAATATTTCTATGTGTTTTGGAGTGGCAAATCGTCGCTGTTGTCCAACTCTGAATGCTCCCTGTCAGGCAACTGCATTGAAGCGCTGGAGGTCTATGGCAATGCTCGGGAAGAGAAACAAAGTATCGCTTATTTTAATTGTCACTCGTTTTGGGGCCAAACATCTACAAAGACAGTTGATGAAGGGCATGCCATCTGGATTTGGAGTGTTAAAGGCCAACGGAATTTTTATTATCATCAAGGTCCATTCAATCCATTGGGATTAAAAACTTACTGGAGAAGAGGCAAAACATCTGGAACGGCAGCTACTCGTTGAGTTCTGGTATGAAGAATTTGCTGTGGAAATCAACTGCATTGAAGTGTTGAATTGTCAGTTCCAAGCATCGAGAAAGATATTTCATTGAAAAGGATATGTCATATTATTGATGGTAGTTACAGTCACAGCGTTTGCTGCTGTTGCAATTTTAACTTCTGAGGGATCATTTTAACCTAGGGTAAATAGTGATAATTATAATAATAATAATAATATCATGATATCAATAAAATAATAATAATTATTATTATTATTATCCAGTATTTCTTGTTAAACGTTTTCATGTTAAGCATTTTCCACTGTATTGAATCCTTCAATGGACCGTGACCGTGCGGATCGGACGAACATCCTGCTCCTCCGACTCCCTCCTCTGCGTCGTCGCCGTCGTCTGCTTCGATGGCGGCTGCGTCATGGGCTTCGCTGGTCCAAGCGTCGGCATCTCTTTGAACTTGACTCACCGGCTGACCTAGGTCAGGCGTTGCGGCTCCTTGATCTTGAGGACCGGTTGGGACCCGTCGGCAGGGTCGTATTATTATTATTATTATTATTATTGTTATTATTATTATTAGTCATGTTGTATTGTAAAGTGTAGTATCTTGATGTGTTCGATGCATATTGTAACTTGTATTGTAGCTGGTATTGTTTTGTTGTTTGGCAGCACATGGCGTCAATGGAGGAGCGAAAGATCAAGAGTCTTGTTTCGCTTCTTGTTGAGACGCAGATGAGGAAACTGGAAATCAAACTTCGTCACTTTGAAGAAATGGAAGCGATCATGGATCGAGAAAGAGAGTCGGTCAGTGGCCGCTTTGATCGAGCTTCGATCTTCTCAGTAATCGATCCTGACGCCATATCTCTTGACAAGACACTTTTATCATGTTGTGATTCTCTGCTTTAAAACCAGTGATCTGTAAGACCAGTGTGAGTGGCAGGCACAGTACAGTTAAGACAGATCGAGCCGGGTTAGTACTTTGGATGGGTGAGCATATGTAGAATACCACACCACTTGGCGCCCACTCAGCCTTCCATTCTTTAATGGTCAGTTAACGACTTCTAGGCACGTTGAAGGCTGACGAAATGGGTTCCAACGTTGATTGCTGTGGTCTTGTTTGTGCCTCGGCCAAATGAGCCTTTGATCTTAGGACCGCACTTCTGAGGAGCTTCTACCTTTTACTTTACCTGTTACTTTTACCTATACTTTTTGCCGTTACCTTTGTTGTTACCTTTTACCTTTACCTTTTGGTGATGCTGTTTTCTTGCAGCTGGAGTTTCAGCGCCAGGAACTGCTACGAGAGCAACAGCAGTTCCACTTGGAACAGCTGAGAGCAGCTGAACTGCGTGCCAAGCAACTGGCGGCCCAACAGCAGCAGCAGCAGCAGCTGGGAACTGAAGTTCAGGGCCATGGATCTACACCAGCTCAGCATGAATTGGGTTATCATGCTAGAACCATTCCATTGTGATTGGTTTATTGATGGATGGTTGGTTGATGGGTTTTTGGTTGACTAATTGGTGTTTTGCTGACGAATGGTTGATGATAGGTTGTTGATTGATGGGTGGTTGGTTGATTGATTTGTGTTTGATTGATGGATGGTTGATTGATAGATGGTTTGTTCATTTGATTGGTGGATGGCTGGTTGATGGATGCACAGTGCTCATAGATGTATTCTGACAATGGTTTGCAAATTTCATCCTGTGCAGTGGGATTCAATCTCTGGATGCTCAGTCCTGGGTGTTGTCAACTTTATTATTTCTGCCTCTATTAAGCACCACAGCCTAGTGACAAAGCTTCAATGAGTGGCTCTGAGCAGTTATTTAAGGAGGACTTGCTCAAGGTCCCTACACAGTAAGTGTCCAAGGGAGAAGGCTTGAAACTTCGCAATCCACGTTTACCAGGCGATCTCTGATCCCGTTTGGCTTCAGTGTTGTCCTGGTATTGACATCGAATTTGTCTGCGTTTAGGTGGAGTTGGAGATCGAAATGGAGCGGGCAGTTCACCAGCCGTCCCTTCGCCGTGAATCATTGTTTACAAGAGACTGAGAAAGTTGTTGTCGTTGTCTATTGTTGACTTGTGATGCATAGCGAATCAGTTGATCTTATCGAATGATTTGATTCGTGAAGTGTAGGCCTTGTTAACACGTCTCACGCTTGTGTGAGAGTTTCAATGTTTACAGATAGCATTGCCTTGTGGTTCAAAGGACTTGATGTTCAAATGGAATTTGCCGTTGAACTGTTGTGTCTGCCTCCTAAATTACGATACTTTACCGATGAAATTTGATTTGGATCGGGAGTGTCCTTTGCCAGTTGACACTCGCAGACCCGTAATGCATGGCGTATGATGTGATTTTAAGGGTTTTGATCGTCTGCTCCCTCTGTGTTGGTCTTTGGACGCGACCGTGCATTTTCATACAGTACAGTCGGTAACATGCATATTCATAAGTTAGTAGTATGGATATTCATGAGATAGTAACATACATATTCATGAGCTGTTTTTAAACTATTTGTCTTACATTATGTCACTCCTGAACTGCAAGATCTTTAGATTACTGTTGCATTACGTGTATTTACATACGACATTTACGTTTTACAGTTACATTATGCTGTGTTATTGGCAGACATACATGTACAGTAGTTTTCTTTGAATGTTTTCTGCGTAATGTATTTTTCTGTACTACTCGTAACTGTAAATTCAAAATTTATAAAGCACTACTTAAAAGCTAAACGCAGGGCACCAGTTTATTCACAAGTGCTGCGTCAAGTCAGTGGGGTTGTCCAAAGATGTCAAGAACCAAGTCTGGTAGCCAGGAGAGAAAGGGAGAGGCACAGTTAGGGTGGATTGTGTTTAAGCAACTTAATATTCAGCTTTTCAGATGCATCCCTGCACCGTCGAATGACCGACTCTTGTCGTTGAAATTGTGATTTCCAGACGTCTTCAGCGCCAAAAGATAAGTCGCGGAGACCAGCATCTTAACAGGCACGCAGTCAAAACAAAATCGATAGACAGGTCATAGGTCAAGTGAGGTTAAGTTCCGAGTCAAGATCCAAAGGACAGGCAGTCAAACGAGTACAGGGTCGTCAATAAAGAGGGGAGTGGTTGCCCAATGTGGACAAGGGGCAGAAGTCTACGCCCAATGCAGACGTCCACGTCGACATTTTGTACATATATTATTTCTGTTCAACCGTTGCCTAAAACGCCAACTTCAGTCAGGCAGTAGACAGTCTGTACTGCGTTGGATCTCATTGGAGTCCCTTTGCTGGACAGACAGCATCAAAGTACCCCACTCCACAGCACATTTAGCCCTGCTAGATCAACAGGTAGCCTAATGTTTGTGTATGTATGTATGTATGTATGTGTGAATATGTATGTCTGTGTGTTTATACATGCATGCGTGTATGTATGTGTATTCTAATCTGATGACTTCTATAGCGTCGTTGTCATTAGTGTCTGATGTTTAAGAAGAAGGCTGTGCAGGCCACGCATAATTTATGACCGATGTGTACTCGTTTGCCACCTCTGTACATCTCAACGGCCACACCCAGTGTTGTCGGGACGCAGCCTAACCACTGCACGAATGCTCAGCTGATGCTGTTGCTGCTGATGCTGCTGCTGCTGATACTGTTGCTGCTGATGCTGCGGCGGCCAGCCTCGTAAAATTTTGATGCAAACAGTCGCTGCTGCTGAAGCTGAAAAGGGAGAAAGAGACAGACAGAGAGGACTGAGGGGAGGACGCGGGGTGGGGTGATTGGGGTGGAGTTGACAGTCAGAGGCCGAGATGAGAAGATCCAAAATCCTTTGCATTTAACCCCACCCTTTTGAGCAGTTCTTTCGACAGGCCCTTAAAAGGTGTCATACAAATGTGTGTGTGTGTGTGCGTGTGTGTGTGTGTGTGTGATTGTCTAGGCCTATAATTATCTAGGGCATGCGGAGCCCATTTGGGACCCTTGGAGGGCGAATATGGGTCGCAGCGAATGTTTATGGACCCGCATTAAGGGTACGTTGTTCGCAAATCTCTACGGAAGCCTTCGCAACATTCGCTCCCGCTGGACTGGACTGAATTTAGCCGCTGAAACTGTGAAGAATTTTATCTCCGCCAAGACTGAGTGAAATGGGTCATTTCTTAAGTAGAGAGGCATAGGGTCTGGCACGCAGAGAGAGACGGCTAGAAAGTCTGTCTGTCTGTCTGCTCTTTTAGGAAGCGAGTTCTGTCTGTGGTCTGTCTGTTATGTACATCAGCGACGTGTCATAAATTCGTCCCGTACGGCCGCCCTTCGCTCATCGAAGAGGCGCATACCTTGGGCTAGAAAGACACGCGCTCTACGCAACGCGCTGCTTTACCAACGCCTATCGGAAACACGCCCAACTCACACGCGTACACGGCTGTCGTCGCTTGCTGAGAAAACTCGAGCAGACCCTGGCACTTGCTGAGGCGTAGAGTGAAACCAGCTGCTCCGGCAGTTCATGTGGATGTTATTCCGTGGCGAAGTATCCTTAGGCCGTCTTCTTGGGCTGACTTAGGCTGTCTGGCTTACTGCAGGACTTAAGGTCAAACTCCGAACGCAGTGAGGGTGTGCACAGATAGTTTTCCGCGGGATTCTTTATACGCTGATAGCGCATACCTGCCTCACCTTTGAAAATTGACGAGCTGAACATGACCAGTTCTAGCCAGTTCTCTTCCTTGCCACCAAAAGTGTTTGATTAGTGTCTTATCTTGTCTTCACCCGTCCTCGAACCGAGGATTGGCTGCACCATGGACAATTTTCTGCCATCTACTTCTGTCCTCGTCTCCTGTAATTACTGGTCGAACGATAATTCAGTCAGCGACTTAATGTTATCGATCCATGTCATCTTGGGTCTTCCCCGAACTTGGTCAGCGTAGAGCTGCTCTTTCATGAGCCGAGTTCAGATTCGAGCCCAGTTCCAAAAGTTACACGGGTAATCGTAAAATCGAGATTTCTTCAAAGACCAAAGAAAGCTAAGTCAGGGGAACCAGTTTATTCACAGACGTTTGGTCAATACAAAATCGATAGGCAGGAAAGGTTAGAATTGGTTACAGGTCAGGATCCAAGTGTCAGACGGCTACGGTGGTTGGTGTTTAGAATTGGAGCAGAAAGAGAGATAAAGGGAAGAGGAGGAATCAGGTTAAACTTTATGGAAGAGGAGTGTTTCAGTTTGGAATGAAAAAAAACTGCGCAGAGACTGCCTGCATTGCTGAGCTGGTGATCGTAGTCGTAAACTCGAAATTTCTAAATCGCTACTTAAAAGCTAAGTGCAGGGCACCAGCTTATTCACGAGCGCTGCGTCAAGTCCTTGTGGTTATCCAAAGATGCATGTCAAGAACCAAGTCCGGTTGCCAGGAGACCAGAGAGGAGGGGAGAAGAGGTTAGGATAGATTGTGTTTAAGCTGAGAGATTTGGGAAGACTGATCCGGGTGGGATTTCTTGAAAAGGTGAGACTTCAGTTTTGAATGGAGTAAATGAGGAGGAGTAACAGAAAGAGTGAACGACGTAAGAGACAAAGTAGCAGAGAATTTGCGAAATTCAGGAGGGAGATAATAGGCAAAAATAGGCAACCAGATGAACGCATGCGGTGGAACTGTTTAGAATCATCAGGTTCAAGCCTGACAAATGTGTCGCAGAAGGCAACGAAATCGAAGCTTTGAATTGCTACAGCAAAGCGTAGGTAGAGATAACTAGTTTCTTATGATCTCCGGAAATTTGAGAAAGATGGCGCCCTAAGCCCGTAATAAAATCCAGCCCAGAGCCATTAACGGGGTCAAAAGTCTCGAGTACCAGCGGTGCTATGATTATTTATTTTTCTCCTGAAGTACATCTGATCTCTCTGGAGTTAAAAACTTATTGGTGAAGAGGAGCAGCATCTGGAACGGGGGCCGCTACTCGTCGAGTTCTGGAACGAGGAATGTGTCATGCCGAAAAAACTATACTGAAGCGCTGAACTGTCAATGCCAAGCGTTGAGAAAGATATGTCGTCTCTTTTTTGCTTTTCCAGAGATGAAAGCCACCGCCAGCATCATCATCATCATCATCATCATCATCATCATCATCATCATCATCATCATCATCATCATCATCATCATGGTTATCATTTCTGCATTTATTAAGGGCCATTATCCAATGACTTAACAACAGTCGAGTGAAAGACTTGCTCAATCGTATCTTAATCGTAATTCCGAGATTTCTACAGCGCCCAACGAAAGCCGCACCGGGGGGACCAGCTTATTCACAGGCGCTCAGTCAAAACAAAATCGATAGGCAGGGAGGGTTCGGTTCCAGGATCAAGATCTTGACACAGTAACCGTCTCAGAGGAGAATGCTTGAACCCGTACTTTCCGCATTACAAGTCGAGCGCTCTTACCAATAAGCTACCGCGTCCCGAAGAAGGAGAGGAATCAGAATAGATAACCGCACAAGCAAACAAACGAAAGCATTCTGCTATCTAAGAAATGCAAATCTCAGAATGGCTTCGCCGAGTCGGCTACAGAAATAGAAAGGAGGTAATCTCTGCAGCCAGCGGAATTATAATTCGATTCACAGACGTCTACATCCAAGACCGAAATCACAAATCAAACTTGTCTAATTAAGATTCCCAGCCAGGTGTACGTTGCCCTTGTCCAAGGGCTGATCTGGGTGTGGGATAAATCTAATCGCCCATATTGTAAAATGAGCAGCAACAAGACCATGCGGTTGCTGTAGAAACACAAATCTTTACATTTGATCATACAGACGGCTTCTCTGCAGCTAGCAGAAAATTGTAATTATCTGCGATCAGTAGCAGAAAGGGAGAGAAAATTTGCATGGGCCAGAATCGTAGCCACACCCGATTATCTGCAACGCTGTCGGGACCTGCAGCCATGCATCTGAGATGCCTTTCAACCCCAGCTGCAACTAGGCTCCGTCGTTTGCGACTGTTTTAAGTTTTTTTCTCTCTCGTAAGGCAGGTGACCTTGCGAGTGGGCGAAGATTTATCGCTAGACGGCGCTTTAGCTGGAGAAGACGGAGGGGGAGGAGGAATGGGAGGTGGTTGCAGAGGAGAGCTGGTTGCAGATGGGGTTGGAGCTGATGGAGTGGTGAAACCATAGATAGGAGGGGCTTTGGAGGCGTAAACACGCCGTCTATCGGTTCGTTCTGTCTGCGAGAGAAAGAGAGAAAGAGAGAGAGAGAGAGAACGAGAGAGAGAAAAATCTCCATCGAAGTGGATAGGACCTTTCAGAGCGTCGTCGACTGCGATGTATACTTGGACGAGGACCAAGTGAGGAAGCAGTGGAACAATTAAAGCCTTGACTGTCACTTGAGGCGGGGCTCTGAGCTTGGAGGAGGAGGAGGGCGACCCCTGAGGTGGAGAAGAGGAAGAAGTCGAAGGGGCAACGCCGGGGCGTTTCACGCAAAAACCGAGGAGAGAGGAGCTAGGAGATAGTTGTTCTCACGATGAGGATCCGAGGATTACTGTCCGGTTGTCTTCTGTCTTCGACGATTCTTCTTGTCGTCGTCTTAGACTGCGTTAACTCTCAGGGCCGCGCCACGTCTGCGCCAGGTGAGCTGAAAAAGGAGCTACATAAATGTATAAATACGCGCTGTGTAATTATCTGTGAAGAGCGCTAAATGTATACCTTAAGTAATTTGTAATTTCTAACTTCTGTAGCGCCGGTGTCTTATGCACAAGGCATCGACCGATAGCGCACCAAAATCAAGACTTGATGATGTCAATATCCAGACAGTTAGTCGGCTGAAACAGAGAGGCCGCCTGTGGTAGATAAAATTAAAGTATCCCATACCCCACAAGTGAGACGCAGGGGAGGCGCTCATTTCTTTAGGCCATTGAGTCGGCAATGGACGAATCCCAAGGTCCTGGACACGGGGTCAATGCATCGTAGGACTCACCGTTTACTTCCCAGATTACGCTGCTACCAAATTCAACTGCTTGGTGACAGATATAAGCCAAGTAAAAAGGCAAGTCTTAAGTTGCGATCGAAATGATACAAGAGAGACTGTAATAGAACGAACGGATGCGGAGAGAATCCCAAAATTTAGGCGAAGCAGCCGAAAAAGCTCGTCCTCCAGAAGAGTCGGTCTGAAGCTGGAACATCGTATCAGCTCAGGATGGGACTTCTTTGGTTGGGCTCTGCGTGTTAGTAAGTGAGTTAGTAAGTGAATAAGTAAATAACTCAGTAGCCTAGGTAGTCTTTCCCACGTAGAGCATCCGCCGCTAGTTCCATCAGGACAAAATCCTCAGTTTCTTCCCGTTAGTCCCGGAAGCAACTGCCAAATACTTACCCATATTATTCGCCAGAGAGCGCCAGCATTCACCATCGCGTACATACAGTAGGAACACTCTTCTGAGAAGTTTACATACCTTGGATGCAATACGACATACGACCTAGACAACAGGAAGGAGGTCCTCATTAGAATTGCGAAAGCAGCAGCATCATTAAAAGCCATGGACAAGGTATGGAAAAGCAAAGCCATAAAGCTGGAAACAAAACTGAGCGTCCTGGGCACATGTATCTTTAGCAGCATGTTATACGGGAGCGAAGCTTGGGTGATCACTAAAGATGTTGAAAGAAGAATATTGGCCTTTGAAATAAAGTGTTTTAGGAAGATTCTGAAAATATCATGGATACAAAATGTAAGCAATGAAGAACTGTACAGACGGATACATCATAAAGAAAACTTAATGCAAAAACTAATTCGAAGGAAATTAGGACTATTTGGCCATATATGCAGAATGAACAATGATAGGAAAATCAAAACACTATTGTTTGGAATGATGGATGGGAGTAACAGAAGAGGACGACCGCACAGGGAATGGGCGGACGACATAACTGAATGGTGTGGAACAACGCTTCAAGAGCTGAGCCATGCCGCACTGAACAGACAACAGTGGAAGAATATGGTGAAAATGGCATCGGACACCTACGGGCGCTGAGCCCACGGTTCATGATGATGATGATGACTCTTCTAAAGCCACGATCAACTAATAAATGATTGCGTTCTATTGTTAGGCCATGTGCAGCAAATACAGACACAGTGTAAATCTGAAAAGTCGTAAAGTACCTAGACTGAGGAAACGGTCTGTAGACCAGCCATACAGAGCCAAGCACTTGAGACTCAGTTAGCTAAAACTCTGCGCCTATCCTGCCTAGGCCTCTGGTTTCCAACTGCCGTATATGCATTGTTCAGCCACAGGAAACAACGTACGTGACCCAACTTTGGCTGGGACTTCGGTCAAGGCTATCATCTAAGATGTACCCAGTGACCTGCCCTAATTTCTCCAACTGGTCAAGCAGGTTATCTCTGTAACGGTTTGGACTTGCCACCATAGACGTATCCAATCTAATCCAATCTAATCTAATCTAGTCAGAAACAACACGAGCAAGGCAGATCACTGATAGCCAAGTTCCCTGGACTCAATTTGGGTCCATATGAATAGCCCCCCCCCCCCACTTGGCCACCACTATGCGGCTGTCTAGTTTGGTTCCAGGTCCAAATCCAAAGCCCAAAGCCGCAGGGAGGCCAAGAACGACGCTGTTGGACTGGGTGATGGATAAGGGAAGCGGATGGAACCTCAAGAAATGACAGAAAACAGAGAGGAGTGGCGTCTTTGGATTCATGGAATGACCTGAGGAAAGAACATTGAAGAAGAAGAATCCAAAGGTGGACAGGCAGACGGCTGAGGTGGATGGAGTTCGGAGTTGGAGCTGCGAAGAAGAAGAAGAAGGGGAGGATACGGGATCTCTGTCAGCATGCCTATAGAAATGTTATGGGACTCGTATGGGTCCTATATGGAAATATGGGTCCCATGTGGGCCCCATATTGGATGTTGGCAGGGACAAGATTCGTTCAAAATGCTGCTTTCAATCCTGAATTGGTTGCATGTGGGGTTTGAGTGGCATGGTGGCAGACTGCCAACGCCTTTCAGCTCTGCGTGTAGCGTGTGACATTTTTACAACTCGCTGTGAAGCCGTTGTGGCCTTTAAGGAAAGGTTTTCCGGTGGCTGGAATGTTGTTTTCGTATTTGCACAACGGCAGAGTTCCTTCATCCACTGTCGCCACCTAGCGAGCTCAGATATAAAATGAGCTCAAACCGTTGCAAGAACGGGCGACGAGGGAGAGGACTGGTCAACCGCCTTATATACCGAGGCTAAGCAAAGGATGTCGCTAACACTTCGATCGTCCCCATGGCTGCCTCTCAGAGTTGGCTTTAGAACTGTTCTTCTATCTTACCTTACCTTACCTTACCTTACCTTACCTTACCTTACCTTACCTTACCTTACCTTACCTTACCTTACCTTACCTTACCTTACCTTACCTTACCTTACCTTACCTTACCTTACCTTACCTTACCTTACCTTACCTTACCTTACCTTACCTTACCTTACCTTACCTTACCTTACCTTACCTTACCTTACCTTACCTTACCTTACCTTACCTTACCTTACCTTACCTTACCTTACCTTACCTTACCTTACCTTACCTTACCTTACCTTACCTTACCTTACCTTACCTTACCTTACCTTACCTTACCTTACCTTACCTTACCTTACCTTACCTTACCTTACCTTACCTTACCTTACCTTGAGTTATATACCTATCATGGGCTCGCTGATCGTGTATTAGGAGCGGTTGTTTTGGAAGTTTAAATTGCGATTCGGTTAGCCTAAGTTAGATTAGCTTAAGTTAGTTTAGTTTAAGTTAGATTAGCTTAACTTAGATGAGCTGAAGTTAGATTAACTTAAGTTATATTAACTTAAGTTAGACTAGATACTATGCAGCTTCATTCTATAGTAGGCTAATCGGTTAAGTGTGGTGGTTTATGTTGTCTATGGCAGAGTATTGGTCCCAAAATAGCTGGTAAATAACGAAGGGTTTCCGATGGCTTCGAGATAAAAAATGATGGGGTCGTAATTCACCTTTAATTAGTGAATCGATGAATCTTGAAAGAGAACCAGTTTTTCCCAGCATCAGCGACGAACTGTGGATTGATTGGCGCGCTATGTAGCCTGTCCCAGACTCCCAGTCTGTATCCGATGCCTCGAGGGAGCTGGCGAGGGTGGAGCCAGACTTAGACCTTGGTGTTAAATCCTAGACTAAGCAACTGGAGAACGTCGAGGGTCGTATGTCAATGGTTTCTTAGACGTCTGCTCCGACTATATTCGGAGTATACACCGTTCAGACGTGGAACTAGAGCGTGTAGGACTTGCGGAGTAAATTGGGTTTGTTTACTGAGTAAATTGGCGGATATAAAGTAGTTCGACTTAACGGGATCTATTTTTACATTGAAACGCATTGCATGTATTTTGAACGTGGTGTCGGTTTATAAAAACAACGAAGAATACGAGAAATATAATGTTTGCCAATAAAAGAGCAATTTTGACATTGGCAATGACACTCCTCTTCCACAAATCCTAACCTGATTCCCCTTCTTCCCCTTATCTTTCTCGCTGCTCCAACTCTACCCACCATCCACCGTAGCCGTCTGACTTTCCTTGGACCTTGACCTGGAACCTAACTTGACCTCACTTGCCTATCGATTTTATTTTGACTGAACGCCTTTGAATAAGCTGGTTCCTGTGACATAGCTTTCTTTGGGTGCTGTCGAAATATAAAGTTTACGAATACGATTAGTAAAATGAACCTTGTGGGCAGAGTCACATAAATCACTTTTCCCTGCATTTACAGTATATTCATTGAGCTCAAGACTTCCTCCTGTTCTCGCTCTAAACCGTAAATGCCCCGAATTTACTCTGAGCATAAACGGAGCAGACGTAAACGAGGCCAAATGAGGGCAGTTGGTTAGCGCCGAGTTCCATGGAATGTTAGATTACTACTCTGTGGATTTATGAGGCCGGGGGGGTGTCGTGGTGGTGGTGGTGGTGGTGGTAGTGGTGGGGAGTAGAGAAGGCAGAGATCAGAAGAAGTCACGAAGTTTTGTAGTGTTTACAGATTTTTAAGTCAACGTGAGGTTGACTTATTAAAGATTTGTATTGGCTTACTGGCATCATGGGTGCGCGATAGGCGAGTGATTATCCTTTTGAACTGTCAGGCGACAGGTCAAGGGTTCCAATCCCCGCCAGGGCAGAAATAAGTTTCGATAGTTCAACTCCACCTGCGCTCTCTAGGGAACTCAACTATAATGAGTACACTGACCGTTCACTGATGAGGCGGCGAGGGAAAGTATTGGCAACCCGCCCTTATGTGCCGAGGTCAAGAAAATGAAGTCGCTAACGTTTAATACCCGTGGCTGCCCCTTGGGGCCAACTTAATAGATTGATCTTTTAATTCTCTTGTCCCATTTTAAACAATTAATAAATATAATATAAGTTTGAGTTCATTGTTTCTTGATTAATAATCAAACTGAAATCTAATTAATTTATTGGCATCTGCTGGGAAATGTTTTACTTCATGCTATTTACAGCAAATGAATGAGTCTGGGATACGTAGAAAGTAACGAAAATGAATCAAATAGTTTCGTTCGCCTTTAGAAAAGCGCGCACTAAATTCCATGGCTGCGAAACGCTAAGCCGGACCTGGAATTGTTCCATTTCGTCCGGCTGTATTTGTTCAAGAATTGTTTACTACTCCAAAATGCATGACAAAACTCGACTTGTTGATTACCTATTTACTACGATTCAATCATATTATATTACCAAAGCGCCAGTCACAATAAATCACGGTAAAGTCACACAATCATGCTTTCGCAAAAAAGATCGGTTTTGTCACACAGCGGGTTTACTTCTTCATGCATGGCAACGGCAACGGCATTATCGCTCGAGCGTCTTTTGTACGCCGTTCGTAATCGTAATCGTAATCTCGAGATTTCTACAGCGCCCATCGAAAGCTAAGTCGCGGGAACCAGCTTATTCACAGGCGCTCAGTCAAAACAAAATCGCTGGGCAAAAGGGTTCGGTTCCAGGTCAAGATCCAGGAGTCAGGCAGTTCGTCTGGCAGTCTTTGCAACGCATCGATGACCATTGAGTGAAGCAGTTTAAATCTATCTTTTTGAATCATTTAAATTGTTTTCTCTGTAAAGTAACAAAGACTGAACTGCTTTGCTTCTTTTGTTTTCAGCGACGCTCGGGAAGCTTCCTGTAAGTATTCTTCAGTGTTAAATTCAGTATTAAGCGAATCGCAAAGGATACGACTTCGGTTTGCAATATGTTTTGCTGCAAATGTGTAACTGTATGGGCCTACAGAGTTTCAGCGATTCATTTAATGGTTTAATTGTGGCCAAGTCATGACACTGGAAAAAGTACATGAATGCTGATGCATAATTTGATTTTAAAATATGTCTTTAGGTCTACTACAACTACAGAAATCCCAAACGAAAGAATACTGTTGGTAATGAGACAACCCACACTACCATGCAACCTTCAAAGCCTTGGTTTAGCTATAATACACCGTATGTCCCTGGCAGTCCTTAGAAAAAAGCTGACAAAGATGCTAGAGCATGACTTCCTCCCCCAACAGATCGAAAAAGGTGCAACATCAGAAAGGGTGAAAATGTTTCTTGTGCCGTCTTTAGTGGAACAGTAAAAAGTTTGGCTTTGTGTTCAAGATCACTCTAGCGCCTTTGTTGAGTTCCTAAAACATGCTATAAATTGTTCAGACAGATACATACACGAATACATGCATATATATATAAATAATATAAAATAGTTAGCGGCGTATTTTTTGTGTAGGTTGTTAGTAATTTTTTATGAATTTTTAAAGAAAAAGGTGGCACCAAGTCGAACTCCAAAACCGAAAAATGCTTCGCAAAAAACTACAAGTTCGAGGCGGGACTCAAAGGTACATCTTCGCTAAAGTCAATGATAGTTATGAGTTACAAAAATTATGTAATTTTTATTTACTGCAGTGTTTTGAGGTTAAAAAAATTGAAAGATGTTTGAAAAATAATAGAAAGATGCTTCATAGATTTAATATTATTAAACTTAGGGACATTAATTTTGAATGGACGTCTTATAGAGGTGCTGTGTAAATGATTGTTAACATGACATTGTGTAAAACTGTATGACGCCAGCTAATAAACTGATTGAAAATGAATTGGATTTCTGTGTGTTTTTTCTTTTTGGGTTTTCACAGCCTCGTCAAGTTACTCTTCCAATGTCACTCGGGGATTCCGGCTTAAATAAAGAAGTACGAATATCATCATCGTCATCATTATGACTGATCCTAACATCAGTTTTATTGTCATCATAATCAGTAGCGTTATCTTCATCATTGTTGTTACCGCTAGTGATATCTTTATCATCATTGTCATCATCACGATCACAACTATTGTCTCTTGTCATCATCGCCATCACTGCTACCTTTGTCATGATCAATATTCAACATTGGTGTTGTTTTCTCTGTCAGACAGGTATATTTATTTAAAGGGTCCTTAACTAAACTTAGAACTTAAGGTAAAAGGTGAAGGTAAACAAGGTAAAGCTAACACACTTGTTTATACATGCAGAGATGCCTCAGAAAGTCTTTGGCTGTTGCAGAGAGAATGAAAGAAGAGTTTTTTGTTCGAGCATTGTTTCAGCCTCTGCTCTTGTTTTCTTTAGGCCGCTCAGGGTTATGATCCACGCTCCGTGCAAAACACGGAGAAAGCCGGAGACCCAGGAGGATATCCCGGCTACAGACCGGACGCCTATGCCTCACAAGCGGTTTGTCTCCTTACTCACTCACTCACTGCTCTTCTCAAACACACTTTGCACAACATTACATAACTATCTGAGTTCTCGGTTCTGTTATTGTTCTAATATTTATTGTGTTCTTAAGAAACATAATGCACTGAGTTACGTTTGATAAGAAATTGGGGCCAAGTCTTGTGTGAGCTTTTCATCTTGCTCCGGTTGCATCGTTACCGTGAACTTATAACCGTAGCTTTACAAGTACAGGAAACTATTGTGTTTTGTGTAATTGTGGTTCAGCCATGCTAAGACTTAATCTGTGCTGGAACACCTGTAAAGTACCGGGAATTGTTCACTGGCTTCCTTCCTGGCTTCCTGGTAAAACCTTTGATAGTGTCTTGCGAGGCAGTGGTCCCCTCTCATCGAAACCCTTGCACAAGCCTACAACTATTGGAATGCGAAGGCTATTATCCTTACCAGACTGATAAACGATGGTACTAACATTTCGTAACCACTGCAGTCTCTCGCGATTGGTTTTAGGGCTTCTCTGCTCCTCCTTCAATTGGATCGTCAACCGTTTTGATGTTACATAAGCCACCCTACAGAGCGGAACTTCGTATATCCCCGGGGCAGTTTTCTGCTTGGCTTTTTCTGCACTATTTTCTGTGCGGATGTTTCTGTTGATTTCTTAAACAGTTTATGCATGTGGCCTCAGGAACAAGAACACAAATAGTTCCTTGCACTTTATGTTTCTCCCCGAGGCTTAATGAACTGCTGCGTTCCACTGTGTGTTTGTTCAACAGAATCTGTTTTGGCTGTTGGAACTATCGGTTCCTGATTGTGTTTTCCCTTTGAGCCAAGTCTCTGTTTGCACTGATAGGCTTTGCTGGGTTTTGAAGGCTTAAACTGGCCTCCGATTGTGACGTACCGTGGTTTGCTCAGAGGGGACCACCGCCCCGTCCTTTGGTGCAGAGGTTCTGTTTAGAAGTCGCTAAGATAGATTAGATTGGTAGTATAGTTTTTACACTTCATTACATTTTTTTATTGTTTTGCGTGCATTGTTTTTTGGAAAGTGTAAACATTTATCTTGTGCTGATAATGATTATGTACCTATTTACTCACATTGGATTGGTTCAAATTGGTGCTACTGTTCTTTAAGATTAGATTAGTTTAGATTAGATTAGGTTGCCAATTGCTAATCGAGTTTGGTTGGGTGGTCAGTTAAGCTTCAGATTCACACGGCTCGGTTTCAGATTTTAAGACTATGGTTCAGTTTTCACAGAGCAAATGTTGATTGCACAAGTATTGGAATTGAGCGGATTTGATTGTATTAAAAATAGGCGAGAAGTTACCAATTTGAGGACAAAACGAGCAGAGTTTAAGAAATCATTATGTTAATTTGTTTATGTGGGGATGGCATGCAGCGGCTTAATAGCAATCAGATGCCCAATCTCTTGAGATAATTAGCCTTAAGCTGTGCGTCAGCGTTTGGAATCTTTCCATTGTCTTGTGAGTTTATTTGCCAGGTGCAGCCTTTATGTGGTTCATCATTATTTAGCCAATAACTTAATTTCCATTGGTTATCCACCAATTTAAACTTCATTTCCAATTGGTTATCCACCAATTAAAACTTCATTTCCATTGGTTATCCACCAATTTAAACTTCATTTCCAATTGGTTATCCACCAATTAAAACTTCATTTCCATTGGTTATCCACCAATTTAAACTTCATTTCCAATTGGTTATCCACCAATTAAAACTTCATTTCCATTGGTTATCCACCAATTTAAACTTCATTTCCAGTTGGTTATCCACCAATTTAAACTTCATTTCCAATTGGTTATCCACCAATTAAAACTTCATTTCCATTGGTTATCCACCAATTTAAACTTCATTCCCATTTGGTTATCCACCAATTTAAACTTCATTCCCATTTGGTTATCCACCAATTTAAACTTCATTTCCATTTGGTTAGCTATAAATGTAAACAGTTATTGGTTAACCTCCAGTTTCATTTGCATTTGGCAGTAGGCCTAATAAACCTAATTGTAACTTAATTTGTAATTATTTGGTCGTAAACCCAATTTGCAGCAATTACCTTACCTGTAAACCAATTTGCCATTGTTTAGCCATGTGAGCTAATTTGTTATTGTTAGGCTGTAGACTTCATTAGCCTTGGACTTTTTGCACCATTAGCCATAAAACTCGTTCGCCATTAGTTCCTGCCGTAAAATTGAGTTCATGCGAGGTTTGGCTGTCTTTCAACTCACAGCGCCAGACGTTAGGGCAAAAGTTTACTGAGGCTGTGGTTTCTTGTGCCACGTGGCTGCGGCGGAGTGATCTGGAACGTTTGGCGGACTCGTTTTCTTAAGTGGATGTGATTCGGTTATTGGCTGGACTACTGCAGATGTTTTATGCTCCGCGTGTGCTCGGAGCCTGCTCAAAGCGGTTAAGATATGCAGATTACAGACTCGGCGTTCCATAGTCGGTTTAAATATTCTTGGTATGTCCTGGGAGAGGATGTGCAACACACCCAGTTGGTGGTGATTGATTGACAGGAGAATGAGCGGCTGTGGTAAATGTAAATGGGCATACGTACATATACATGCATATATACATATGTATAGCCACATACATCTGTCTGTGGACCCAGTACCTGTTGAGGAGAGGATAAAGTTCGATATCCTGCTCCTCATGGGCAGACTTTGTTGGTTGTTAGAGCACAGACGTACATCATGAAGCTCTGTGTTCCAGTTTTGAGTCAACCAGTCAATCGTTGCGCTCTGCTGCCTGTGGAGACACCCAGGAGCCGCGCTTTTGCTTATTTCAGAGATTCGAATCTTGAGTTAGGACGGCCATTGCAAGGGGACCTTAAATGGCGTGGCGCCCATTTAACCGGACAGGGTTGGTGAAGGATCTCACCCGATTCATTCATTGAAAAATGAGCAGGGTCACGGAGGTCATACGATCGCTATGGAAAAACGTGTGCATTAACATTTAGATCAGATCGAACCTATTGTGCCTTGTCCTATTTTGACATTTTTCCTGGAACAACCTTCCAAAAGCACAAATGGTCTGTTGCGTTTGACTCTGTTAGCAAACATTTTCAAACTGTCTTCAACGCCCTTGTTAGATCAGTTAGAGAGTCCTGCATGAAGCGTCTTTGAAGGTACTTAAAAGGCGCTATATTAAGCGTCTTCATACGTACAGATTCATACGTACACACACGTACGTACAGACATACATGTGCCAAAAAATGTAATACCAACAAAAATAAATTCCAATAATAACAACACAGAAAATTTAGAAAGCAACAGAAAACAATGGAATGTGAGAAAGACAGACATGCAGACAGACAGACAGACAGACAGACAGACAGACATGCAGACAGACATGCAGACAGACATGCAGACAGACAGACAGACAGACATGCAGACAGACACGCAGACAGACACGCGGACAGACAGACACGCAGACAGACACGCAGACAGACACGCAGACAGACACGCGTACAGACAGACATACAGAGTGATGGCAGTTGTGCAACATGGCAGAGGAAATGTCATTGCAGAGAGCAAAGAGCGGAATGAGTTGATTCTTCTTTCATGTCTGAAATATCCATCCAGACGGCCTGAGGTATTTGCCGTCTTATCAACTACAGACTGTCGTAAACAAAGCCCTTGCTCTACACGTCTGCCGTAAGACAGGACTCGTGTAAACATGTGTGTATGTGTGGTGTATGTTTATATGCTGGTATGTATGTGTTTATGTATGTGTGTCTGTTGTGTATATATGTAAATTTGCAAATATGTATGCATGTATGTGTATGTATGTGTGTATTAATGTGTATGTATCTATGTATGTATATGTATGTATGTATGTATGTATTTATGTATGTATGTATGTTGTTATGTATATATACATCTGGACGTGTATACAGCCCCTTTTGAGAACCTCTCAGTAGAGATAAAACTTGGTTGTCTAACAGAACTTAAGAGTTGTGACGTAAGGCCATCTGAAAATGTTGATTCTAACAATAATCCATTTGCTGAAAGATCAGGTTTTGACTGAGCAGAAGTGTTAAGGTTCAGTCGTCAGTGACCATGTGTTTTTGTCGTTTTAGGGTCCACCTGGACCCCGTGGGCCGCCTGGGTCTCCCGGTCCAATGGTACGTAAATGCCCAACTCTGACTTTCTTCTCTTTCTTGTTGCTTGGCTGGTCCTGTCTGTCATGTCTGTCTATTTGTCTGTCTGTCTGTCTGTCTATCTATCTGTCTATCTATCTGTCTGTCTGTCTATCTGTCTGTCTGTCTGTCTGTCTGTGTATCTGTCTGTCTGTCTGTCTGTCTATCTGTCTATCTATCTATCTGTCTGTCTGTCTGTCTGTCTGTCTGTCTGTCATGTCTGTCTATTTGTTTTGTGAAGATATGTCGATTAGTTTATGAAGTTTGCGGAAGGACCTTGACAGTCTTACTTAAGAGGCTCAAATCTGCGTCAGACTGTCATCGTCATCTTCGTCATTATTATCATCATGATTGTTATCATTATGAAAAAAGTTGGCCATCAGTTTAATCATCATTATCTTAATTGTCATGCTTGTCATTGTCATCATCATTATCATCATCTTCATCATCAACTTTATTAATCATCAGCTTTATAATCAACGTCATCATCTTAATCATCAGCATCATGATCATTGTCATCTATATGATGATCATCTTCATTGTATCCTCATCATAATCATCATTATCATCTGCTTCATCATCTGCATAGTCATCTTCACGGTTATCATTATCATCATCTGTTTCTTCTTCTTCTTCATAATTATCATTGTCATCATCATCATCATCGTCATCGTCGTCATCGTCCTCATCATCATTGTCGCTGCCTGCACTGTTTCAGCATTTGATGTATTGAGAGTAAAGTAGCTTCCACAGCAGTTGCTTCGTAGTGTAGCATTACGAAGAGCATATGTTGCTTTTGTTGTCTTCTGTTGTTGATTTGTTGTGTTTGCTTAAGTGTAGTTGGTTTGTCATTATGCAGGGTCCTCAGGGCTACCAGGGAGCAAGAGGAGAACCGGGTGAAGCCGGTGCCATTGTAAGTAGTAGCTTCAGTGCAATCAATTGACATTGTAAATCGCTCTAGAAGTGGCTCCCTGCTGACGATGGTTCTGATTGGTCATTACGTTACATTTCAAATCATCAACTGATCTGATGTTACGTAGGGGACCGTAATAGATGTAAGCGTAATCGTAGTCTACGGATTTTTTCAGTTTAGAAAAGCTAAGCTGTCAGAACCAGCTTAATGACTGTCGCTTGTTTTCGATTGAGATTCAATGAAAATCACTTTTTGTCCCAGGGACAGTTTTCTATCCTATGTTTTATGATGGTTTCTGTTTGGCACTGATAAATCCAACGGATGAATTAAATTGTGGGAATAAATTTAATAATACATTAATTGGTATTTATGTTCTTGACCAATATTTAGTTTACAGCTGATTGTTTATTGATAACGTTCGTTTGAACTCTGCCATTTCTACCTCATGAACCTGTTGAATTTTTGTATCTTTTGGGTCAGTAGAGGAAGAAGGAGAAGGTGATGATGTTGATGATTTAATGTGTGAAATGAGCTAAATAAATGTGACATTACTGGTCATTTTAGGGTCCACCAGGGGGGAGAGGCTCCCCTGGGCCGCCTGGACATCCAGGAAAGGATGTGAGTATTGCTTTCTACCTGTATTCATGAATTTCGCCTTTCGAATCAAATCTTTTTTGTCTTTTTAGCCAAAAAACAAACCATTTCATTGGGCAGTGAAAGGGTTAAAGTAAGTTGTGATGTATAAGTTGTGCTTTTGCTCACAGATACCATCAAACTGTTGCACTTCTGCAACCGGGATTCGAATCCTGGTGGCATAAAGTGTCGTATGAAAGCGCATAGATTGCGTTGTTAAACTGCATAACTTTAGAGGCTTGTGAGTGCCTCCTTAAACCAATAATTAATTACCAGTGTCTTCTAATTGAGACGATCAGGTGGCGAGGGAGAAAACTGGCCACCTGCCCCCCATACGATATGCTGAGGCTAAGAAAAATGACGTTGCTAACACTTCACACCCGTGGCTGTTTCACGGGATTAGCTCAAGGGGGACTTTGTTACACGAATATTTTCCAATCACGCATTTATTTCCCAGCCTACAAACTAGAAGCAGCTTCTATGGCATTGGAATTCGACCCGGCTTCTCCAATGGATTATGATTTTTTGACCGCCGTTCTAACTGAAGTGACCATTGACTGATGCCTTGGGCATTATGATTAGGGTGCTATAGAAGTCTTTAGATTAGATTAGATTAAATTGGAAGTGGTTGTAACTTTGTTTTGTTTAGGGTGATGATGGTCGTGATGGTGACACTGGACCAAAAGGACCCCCTGGTCCTGCTGTATGTACCACTTACGTCTTACATCAAGATACGTCGTGTAATTTAGTCAATTAATTAGCAATTCATCATGAATAATATTTCAGAAATTAGTTTTGTTTTGAACGTAGATATTGAAATGTGTGGCTGATTTAAGTTAATTATGCAGTCCTTTGGTACGATATATTTCTGAAGGTGCTATATAAATCTCTACATACATAGTGCAGTGGTAATGATATATTAGGCAGTACTTTACGGCAAATGACGTTTGCTTCACGTATTCTGTGTGTGTTGATTGGATGTCTTTCATAGGAGGGGTTGTTGATTTATCTGATGGTTGATTTTTGACGCAGGGTCTGCCTGGTACACCTGGAATACCTGGACTAGCTGGAGCCAAAGGACACAGGGTAAGCACTTGATTTACTCCTCCTCATTGTTTGCCTTCTTGTCCTCTTCCTCTTCCTCATCTTTTTCCTCCTTTTCTCCTCCTCTTTGTCCCCCTATTTTCCTCCTCCTCCTTCTCCTCCTTGTTCAACTCTTCTCCTCATTGTCCTTATCCTTGTCCCTCTGTGCCTCTTCTCCTACTCCTCCTCTTCCTTCTTGTCCTTCTCTGCTTCCTTCTGCTTATTCTCTTTCTCCTTCTTCTTCTTCTTCTCCTCCTCACCCTTCTCCTTCTCATTCTCTTCCTCCTCCTCCTCCTCTTCCTCCTCCTCCTGCTCCTCCTCCTCTTTCTCCTCCTTCTCTTACTCCTCTTCCTCTTCCTCCTTCTCCTCCTCTTTCTCCTTTTCCTTCTCCTTCCTAGTTTAGTTGCATCTGCTGATAAACTGCTGGAGAAAATTTGCTGTTATGTGATTTCACGGCTTTCGGCTGAATGTTGTTGTGTGCTTGTAGGGCCTTCCAGGTGGACCTGGAGCTAAAGGTGACCTGGGAAGACCTGGAGAGAGGGTAGGCGCTTCTCCATCCTTCATCTTTCTCCGCTTCTCATTTTTCTTATTGGCATTTTCTTTTTTAATCTGTCGTTTGAAGACTGTTTTATTAAATTCTTCATTGAAAAATACTGAACATATTAAACCAGGTCGGCCGCTAAGCATTTTCTTCATTTTAGCTAATTATTTATTTTCACTAAACAGTGATTGTATGAGTAACCAGTGAAGTTGTTGTTTTGATTGTTTTATTTGCAATTTTCTTTATTATTAATTCATTTTGGCCAAATGCCATTTTATTTATTAATAATCGAATTTTAAAAATCCTGTTATTTACAGCAGCACATATATTCTTTGTAAGTGACTGTAGTTTTGTGGGTGCGTTATTTCTTTTCTCAGGGTTCCGATGGTCCAGCTGGACCAGCAGGACCTCCCGGAGATATGGTATGTACACATATCGATATCTGGCAATTTATTTAGCGCCTTTTTAAAAGACAACTGTCATCTGTAATGTTGCATAACTAGACATCTATGCAGCACATTCTTAGTACATTTCAAAGATGCTGCTCTGTCTAATTGTACATCTGTAAATCAGTTGTCATTCGGGTGTAGTGTATGAATGTAGCGGATCATACAGCACCTTTGAGAGCCTTGCAATGCAGGAGTGGTACAGGTGTAGTGTTAATTATGAGTTAATTAATCATATGTTTGTTTTGTTGCCTTAAATTTTGTCACTTGTATGGAAATAATGTGTGTCTGTCTGATTTGGACCATTTGGTTCAAATCTCGGCTCAGGTACGAAATGAAATTATAATCTGGGGTAAATCCTGTGATCCATCAAATTTTGTCAAGGCTTCTTCAACAGATCACAACTTTTGTTATTGTTTCACTTGATTCAGCCATCGATTGATGCCTTATGCATTATGATAATGGCGCTATAGAAGTCAGATTGGATTAGATAAGATTAGATTAGATTTCAGATGAACTGCAACGAGGCCAACTTGGCTGAAACTGGTCGTTAGTTGAGTTTTATTTGGAGAACTTGAGTTTCTGAGTTAATGTTGTGTTACTTTTGCTCAGTCGGCAGTCTGGAAGTAATTGCTGTTTTCATTAAGGATGGTGTGTTTTCAATTTTGAACGTTTTGGATGTTCTTGCAGGGACCAAGAGGCTTGCCTGGAGATCGAGGAGTGGAAGGAAAGGAAGGGCCAACGGTATGTTGCTCGATAAACTTACTTTCTTACTTACTTTTGCTCATAAACATACTTCCTTCTTCTAGCTCGGAAACTTTCTTCCTTACTGTTGCTCGAAAACTTGCTTGCTTGCTTACTTACTTGCCTACTACTTGCCTAATTCGACTTTACCCTTGCAGTCTGTGATGTGTTTTCACCTGCTGGGCTGGATTTCCTCACGGCCTGTCTTAGAAAACACCCAAATGGACGTATCTCTGCTTGGCCTACTTGGTGCGTTGCATGGAATGGAGCGAGATTAGGATAAGCTGCCTTCGTTTGCCAGTTTGTCTGGAGTCTTATCTGTCCAATGGTTAGGAATGTCTACTTTAATTTTATGACTTAAGGTACAGGAGCTGAAATATATGTCTCTTCTAGAGTCTCTGTTGCTTGTAATTGTAATCGTAATCAGAAATTTGTATAGCGCCGCTTCAAGAGAAACTATTCAGAGGTGATCTCTGAGCTAGGTTTAATTATATGAAATGTCATTAAGAGCAGAACATTAATTGAGGTCTTTGATTGAATCCTGCTTCCCAGGATTCAGTCTAAGAGACCTTCTGCTGTTCAGCTGCTGTGGTAAGTAGCTGAGTGGTTAGAGCGCTTGGCTTGTAACGTGGAGAGTATGGGTTCGAGCCTCCTCCCTTGAGACGAATACTGTGTAGGAACATTAAGCAAGTCCTTCACTCGCAGTTGCTTTGCGCCTCAGATTCAGATTTACTGACCTTGCATGCGTAATAAATGTGACTCAATAATAGTAATAATAGTATTAATTATGATTATATAATAATAACAATAATAATAATAGCCAAGCCACAGTAATTCAGTAAAAGGCAAACAAAGTGTTCCCTTTGCCTATGGACTCTGAATGTGGTGTTGGCCATGATGGGAGTCAATTGGTTGGGCAGTGCGTGTATGTGGAAGCCTGCCACTGGTGACTTCTGTAGTTGTCTGAACACTGTTTGCTGAATGGTGACCTTTTTGTTCTTAATGAACTTCAACACAGTTTAGGCTGGCATAAGTAGCACTATTGTGAGGTAGGAGGTACTTAAAAGGTGCTATATCTAGTCTCTAGATAACGAACTGTTTGTTGTGCTACTGGGGAGTTGCTATAGAGGTGTGTGAGAAAGCGCATTACCCTACAACATCTTTTGCTGTCACTTTGTTAAAAGCAATCGTTTTCTGATAGTTTCCTGTTTTTGTAGGGTTCTCGTGGTGGAGATGGGCAGCCGGGCCCCCCTGGTCCTATTGGTGCAGCGGGACCCCCAGGTCCACCGGGGTTTCCTGGTATACCTGGAGCCAAGGTATGAACTTCTGACTGTATTTTGCAAATACCATCATCATCAACAGTAGTGTGCCATCTCCCTGGTTACCGTTGCCGTTTCTGCCACTCACTGCCAACGGTCCCCGTCTTGGGTTCGTCTACACAGGCTGTGTGTAGCCCGAAGTTCAGCCGGCAGAGATCTGCCTCCGCCGTCGGGGTCCATGTGTGCTTGGCCCGTCCAACTGATCTCTTCCAGATCCTCTGTTTTGCAAAAGAACAAACTCATCCAGAGTCAGGGACTTGCACCTTGAAACGTGTTCGATTTGAATTACTTGTTAGAGTGCATGCGATGTCTCTCTTACACACACATGTCCCTGTCCAACCCTGACCACTGAGACTTGGAACTTTGGTGTCTTTCACGTCCTGACCTTCTTAGAGTCTCTGATGCTGTTGCTTTAGATAGGTGTTGAGTTCTGCAGATTCATTCAAATAGTATCTTGACTTCTCTGAGTTTCAACTATGGCACCCAAACTGACCCACAACTTGACCTCTATTGATCTGATTTTATTATCAAGCGCAGGTGAGACAGATGAGCTGGTCTCCGAAACACAGCTATTTGTGATGATAAAAAATTTCTACAGTTTACATTACTTACGGTAAGATTGCACAGTTAGTTACTCTTCGTTTCTTTGTTTTTTATTGTACGCTGTGATTAGTTGTGTTTCTGTTTTAGGGAGATCAAGGTTTGTCGGGTGAGAAGGGACCACCAGGTATTCCTGGGCCACTTGGTCTCAACGGTCTGCCTGGATCTCCTGGTGAACCTGGTCGACCGGTCAGTCAGTCAGTCTCTCTCTATCTGTCTCTGCCTCTCTTTATGTGTATGTGTCTCTCTTCTTCATTATCTCGGTTTTCTCCATTTTCTACGTATCTGAACTTCTATCTATGTATCTCTGTCTTCTTGCCAGAATCTCAGTCTGATTGCCCATTTATCTCGCTATCCATTCCTCTGCCTGTCTTCTTCTTTGGTGAGGAAATAAAACTTCGGTTGACACTTGAAATAAACGTCCTAGGAAGAAAACTGCAATAAATTCAGTCACCTGACCCTTAAAACAGTTATACTAATTCTAGAAAAACTGCCTTCTGTTCTGCTGGTAATTTTTGCTGAACTAAGCAAAAACATTGCACTTGGCTGCGGTTGCTTGACCTCTTGACCTCATGACACCTAACAACCTGGGCTCTTCCAGATTTCTTTCAACTATGTGCCGGTGAATAATCTTGTCTCCATGACTCAGGTTTTGCGTGGCGCTGAGAAATTTTGATGATTTAATGCTCAGTTTACATTCCAAAGTAGCTGAATTTTGTGAGAAGTTCTTTTCTTTTGCATGTGAAGCAATTTTCTGCTGACAAGTTCAACTACCATTTGCTGACGATGTTTCTTTCGTCTTTTAGACAGTCAAGCCGTGCAGTTTCTAATCTATTTTTCTAGTTTTTCTGTAAAACCACTACATCAGCTGTAAGTCTGATGTAACGTAAAGAGAAGATGTGCTTGTGAGTGTGTGTGTGTGTGTGTGGTGGCGTGATGTTTTGAGTTCTTGTGTGTTTTGCAGGGTCCTGCAGGAGCAGATGGGTCACCGGGTCAGAGAGGAGAACGGGTAACACGACCTCATTTCTAATCTTCTTCTAATCCTCTGCTCTTCTTAGCTTTTCATCTTCTTTAGATTAGATCTGTTTCGATCAGTTGTCGTTTCAATGATAAGAGCAGTTGTTTTCAGTTGTTTGCTGCATGACCTCGTGACATAACATAATTTAATTTAATGCAGTCCATTAAATGTATTGTCACATAATGTACTGTAACTTAACACAGAAGTTGTCGTCTGAATCTGGTGTTTTGTGTTCTTAGGGTGACCCTGGAGGGGCCGGTGGGCCTGGGTTTCCCGGACCCCCTGGTGCATCTGGGCTGATCGGAAATCCTGGACCAACTGGGCCCAAAGGAGATCAGGTAGGAATCGTGTGCTTCACTGGCTTCCAGTTGAATGGATGATTAAGTTTAAGATTGTATGCTTGACCTTAAAAGCCAAGAATACCAGCATTCCAACACATCTTAATGCTAACAATAAGTAAACAATGATGCTGGTCATGTTTCACTTGCGGTGGGGACCTCATGTTTTTGTTGTTTGTGGTGGTGGCGGTGGCGGCGACTACGACGACGCTGATGATTACCCTATTATTAGAATCTCTGAAAGGCACCGAAGAACTATTGTTGGTATGGTGTTGATGTGAGATGTATGTCGTTATCATAATCTAAATAACTTCTTAAGATAAGAAAACAACCGGTAAGAAGCACGGGGCAACACAGCTTATTCATGACGCGTCAAGTCAGAGGGGTTGTCCAGAGATTTCGTGAGATGAACAAAGTTTGGTTGCCAGAAGACCATAGAGACAAGGGTTCAGAGGAGCTGTTATGTATGTATGTTTGTATGTGTGTGTATGTATGTATGTTTGTATGTGTGTACAGACGTATGTCGAATGTATGTGTATACAGAGTCTGTATGTATCAAAGTACTTAAGAACTTGAAGAACTGTCGTAATCTCTGGTTGTCTTTTTGTTTCTGTGAAGGGTCAACAAGGCCAGGCGGGTTATCCGGGAGAGATTGGTGCCAAGGGATCTCAGGGGCAGCAGGGCGAAAGAGGAGAGCCTGGCAAAGCGGGTGAAGTCGGAAAGAGGGTCGGTTGGCAACATAGAAACTACTCTAAACCCTTCCAATTACGTCATCTAAATTACTTCCGTGATCTTCTGCTCTAATCCAATCTAATCTAATCCAATCTAATCTAATCTATTCTAATCCAATCTAATCTAATGCAATCTTATCCAATCTTATCCAATCTAATCCAATCTAATCCAATCTAATCTAATCCAATCTAATCTAATCTAATCTTAGAGCTTCTACAGTGTCACTTTAAAAATGCATGAGGCATTAATCATCGTTGGTCAATCGTAATTGAAAATTAGTAGATTGCAGGCCGCATTCTGAGATGATTGCATACCTAGGATGTTGTGAATGAAAGCAAATTGCATAGCAAGCTGTCAATCGGGAATTCTTTAGAAGTTTTGTTTGCAAGTATAAATCCAGAACACAATGTGTGTATAGCATAAGATAACATTGACGTAATGTAACATGATTAACATACCAGAACATAACATTACTTGGCATAACATAAGATTCAGAAGACATTAATTTTCATATTTTATTGACAGTTTCATTAATAAATAATTTATATATATTTTTCCAATTACATCCATTTCTGATTATTGTCATGTAGTAAATGAATATATAAATATGATGTTATGTATGTCTCGCTCCTTACATTTATATAGCGCCACTAGAAACATGTGAAAGGTGTTGGCTAGATTGTAGTTTAGAGAATTAGTTCTTAGAGTTTATGTTGCCCATGGGTTCTTAGGATTTTACTGTGTTACTGAGGGGGTGTAAGGTTTTTGCGAATTGCCACTGTTGACGATGTTTCTGTTGACTGAACTTTTCAGGGCCTGCCAGGTGGAGTTGGGCCACTAGGGCCGCCAGGACCTCAGGGAGAAAGGGTACGTACGCTGGACTCAGTCCATCCAGCTTTTCTCGTTCTCATAATAACAATTGACCTATCCAATTTAATGCATTTGTATGGTACCTCCTCTGTCTGATTCTATGCACTTGTTGTAAATCTGTCTTCTCTGCTTGTTAATTCTGTGCTTTCTATGCTATTCTGTTGATTGCATGCAGGGGGCGCCGGGTGAGCGTGGTCTGCCCGGTATGGAAGGACCGCCAGGACCATCCGGGCAGCCAGGACCAAAAGGACCAGACGGAGATTCAGGTGAAAAAGGTCCTCAGGTAACAATAACTGTCAAGACTTACCTTTTGTAGAATCTTTTGTCTCCTTCTATCATAGGAACCCCCCCCCCCCGTCTGATGAGTGACTTCTATTTAATCTTTCCTTAAGACAACCGCTGTAATTTGTAATACAGGAGTTTCTCGTTACCTCATCTGTTCACATGTCTTCTCTTGCACCGTTTCTCTAACATGGTTTTACATCTCTAAGCTAATCTCATTTAAAGACTTCTATAGCACTATTACCATAATACGTAACGAACTGATGGGCACTGGAAATTAAATCACAGTCAGAAATCATTATCCACTGGGGAGACAAGGCAAGATTCTGATGGGGCAGCAAAACCAGACGTTCAGCTACGATGGGTAGCCAGCTTTAAAGAAGTGAGTCTTAAGTTTAGCCCTGAATGACATCAAAAACATCAAATCTAAGTGAAGTCCTAATCAGAACAGAATATCAACTCATTAGTCAAAAATCTTGAAAAACATCTAGGCTGTCATCGTCAGATTAAAGCTGATTCTCTATCCAGATAATTATCCCAGTGCAAGATAATCCGTCCACAGATGTCGTCATGGTATATGATAAGATGACTGTGCTTCCTCTCGGAGCTGAGCTTCTTGAAAGAAGAAGCTCAGCACCGAGAGGAGTGGCGTCATCGGACGTTTGAACCTGCCTGAGGGCAGAGAACCAGAAGAAGAGGACTGTGCTTCAGTAAGCTATTGAAGCAAGTTTTCTGCTGAACTCTGCGGTCTAAATACTGTAAGGGATTGACCGTAGACCTGTAGACAAGTAGAGGGGTTTTACTTGATTTTTACTCTGTTGATTTAGGGTGAAGCTGGGCGACCTGGAGCTCCTGGACTTATGGGTCTGAGGGTGAGTTCTGGATTTCTTCAGTCAACTTGAGAAGCTTTGTTGGATTCTCTGCGTTCAGATATTGTTCTACGCTAGAACTTCATTATAACGCGACCTTTAAAGTATAACGAGGTGATGTTACGCTGAGATCCGCTTTGTTTACACTGGTTTGATCCTGCAGAGTGAGCTCCATTTAATGACCCTCAACAAATTTTTCATGCAGACTTGGCTCTGTGACTAAGCAGTAGAATTTGGTTTCGGCGTAAGCACGGAAAGGACAAGCTTTGCAATGCATTGGCCTTTTGTCCAGGACCTAGGGCTTCATCCGTTGCTGGCTGAAGGATGAAGATCAGGAAATGAGCGCCTCCCCTACGTTCAACCATGGGACTTGGGCGTTTCTTGCATGACTCTTTCTTGGCCCCTATCGCGAACGTTCATCTGCATCTCAGATTCGGATTTTCCTGACTGCCCACAGAATAAACGAACTTATGATGTGAATAAATAAATAAAGATAGTTTTCCAAAGCTGAATTTTCTTGGATCGCATTGTATCAGAACTTGTGTTAGCTAATAGAGCCGTTTAAAGGGGGTTCCATTGTATTTGTTGGCTGTTGTGCAAATTGACGCGAAAGAAACTAAATGGGGTGAATTATAGGAAAAGGTTTTGGTGAATGCCTTCAATTATTAATCTGTTTTCTTGGTGTTTTCAGGGTGCGCCCGGCCTTCCGGGCAACGATGGGCATGAGGGCAAGGCTGGAGAACCGGTAACAAGATCTTTGTTTGATTTTATAATAAGTATATTACTATGCTGCCTACTCAGCTGTCTATGGTTAGCATGATGGACCACAAACTGAGAGGTCAAAGGTTCAAGTGCTCGCCAGAACAAAAAGATATTCCAGCATTCCTGTTTTGCTGGTGCCACCTAGCGAAGTGAGGTGTAAAATGGGCACACTTGCCATCTCACTGTTGGTAGGAAAATCAGACAGCAAGGGAGACGTAGAGACTTGTTCAGTGAGGGAGATTTTTTGTGTTTTGGTGAGGAATGTGGTTTGTCTGTCTGCAATCTGTTTAGCGTGTGGACATTAACCCCTGAAATCCAAGACCCACTTGCTGATGGATCTACACTTTATGCCGCAATAATGGTTTTATTTGATGGCTTTCATTTTAGGGCAAACCGGGGCAAGATGGAAAGCCCGGCGAACAAGGTCCGCAGGGACAGCAGGGTCTACCCGGATTCCAGGGTCTGACTGGAGAAAGAGGAACTTCGGTTTGTACTCTAAGATTTTAAGGGTTTTTATGGAACAGTTGCCATAAGAATTTTAACTACTTTCTCATATTATTAACCAGAAAGAAGTTAATAAATAATAATTGAGCAATATTTGCATTCATATGAACTTGTCCTTTCTAATGGTGTCATCTGACGTCATTTAGACTTCAAGAAGTTTTCATAGAAGTTGCTATAGTTTTCTGTTACATTCTGTAAATTATGTTCTTTTGTTACTGTGAATAATCGATTTGTGTCACTTCTTCTGGAACTGGGTATTATATTGTGAGTGCTGAGAGGATTTTTATTCAGAGCTTGTTTGCACTTTCAGGGTCAACCAGGGAAGGATGGAGGAATTGGACCAATGGGACCTCCAGGTAGCGCTGGCGAGAGAGGCCGCGACGGAGAAGCAGGTGCTCCCGGTTTGCCCGGAACACCCGTAAGTCGAGCATTTACAGTTTACGTGTCTAAGAGCTGCTGTAATGTAATGTATGTTGCATGATGGAGTGTAGTTTGCGTCTTGCCGCTGCCATACAGGCCCAGCTGCCTTGTTTGCATTGGATGTTCAGACTGATGATCTTTCGCATCCGGGTGGGACAGTGTAGCTGTAAGTGGCAGTGCAGACTAATCTGCAGATTAGCCTAATCTAATCTAATCTAATAAATTCCAAGAACTGACTGGTGATCCATGCTTCAGAGTCAGATTTACTGACTCTTCCTATGTAATAAGTGTTTTCAATAGAACAACTGTGTAAAATGAAGCAGTGCTTTAAAAGTTTCATGTAACGTGTCTGTTTTCTAGGGTGAGGCGGGTGAGAAGGGATCACCGGGTGACAGAGGTCCTCCAGGATTCCAGGTACATCTGACATCTTTTACCAAGCTGCGTTACAGCCCATTGTTTGTATCATATTGAACTGTCTTGTTTCGTAAAGAAGAACATTTTTGTAGCTCCTGTCAAAAGTTTTGTGCTCTGGCACTGATGTTTATTGAACGTACACTTAGTATGATGAGATAGCAACAGAATTTTAGTGCATTTGACGTGGCACACCTTTTGAAAAGTCGGGAGTTTGTGTTTTATGGAGTGTTGCATTAGATTAGATTGCTTCTGCACTTTAGTCTCAGCTTAAGACTTGACCTTTTTCAGTTGGAATTATCTCCCGTAGGCTGCCTCTTTCAGCCGACTGACTTTACGGATATTGACCTACTGTGGCTTTATTTTGGTGTGCCATAGGTTCATACCGTGTGTATTAGACATTGGCACAATAGAGGTTTCTAATTAGAAATACAAATATAATGTTCTATGCTGCATTGTATTAGATTGCATCGTATCATATTTAATTGTATTATATGGAAATGGGCTGAAGAAACTGTCTTGCTCTGATACTGGAGTGTGTATTTTCAGGGATTGCCTGGGAATGTGGGACCAGCTGGTGAGGCTGGGAAGCCGGGAGAAGCGGGGCCGCCCGGTTCACAGGGGCCAATTGGACAGCCAGGACCAGCTGTACGTCTCTTGCATTGCTTCAGAATTGCAATAGTTCCATACATACATACATACCTATGCACACACATGCATATGGATACATATATGCATATAGATACAGTACATATGTGCATATAGATACATATGCGCTGTCACTACTCATCGTAAGTTCTCCAATCGTTCCAATGACATAACATACCTCTCCTCAGAATGACCTCCCACCTGAATTCTGTCAATGATCCTTTCATCCACCCCCCCCCTTGTCATGACGCCAGCATCATCTGTCTACCTCGAAATGAAAATCCCATCTCTTCCAGAAATCTTTCTCTGACCTGTCCAGTCTGCCGCCTTCCCGTTTCTTTCAACTTAAAAACACAACCCACCATGACAGTTCCTCTGTCTCCTTCTTCTTTGTGGTCTCCTGGCCACCGGATCTTGTTCTTCACATATTGTTTATCAGGACAACCCCTCTGACTTGACGCAGCACTTGTGAATAAGCTGGTGCCTTGCGCTTCACTTTTAAGCATCACTGTAGAGATTTGGAATTATGATTACTGCGATAACACCTTCACTTTAGCACTCAAGTGTGAAAGCATCAGAAATCCCTGATGTCAGTTTTCAGCAATCAGGTTTGAACACGTCTTTGTATGTATGTTTCTATTTAGCTAATTATGTAGCGCCTTTTCAAAACCTCAATAGAAACATTAAACCTGTATTGAAATGGTGCTGTATGTTGTATGATCCACTTCTGTGCTTGACAGGGTGAGAGAGGACCCTCTGGCGAAGGTGGACCGATTGGGCCGCGAGGTCTTCCTGGAGAACGAGGACCAGCTGGCCCGGAAGGAAAGCCTGGAGAAACAGTAAGTCTCCACAAAACCATCTAAACTTGGAATGGACGCCTTGTGAACTGTGTCTCTGCATTACAATATGACAGGAATGTCTGACTAGAGGTGACTTGTTTGGTACAGATGTGTCTGGTTGTTTAAAGAAAAGCTTTTTGAGTGCTTCTTTCCTCAAAGATGATTTCTGCAACCGAAGTGACATTGGTGGTTAGTCAAGTTTGTGGGACATAGTAGCCTGTTGGATAGAGTACTCGGCTTGTAACGTGGAGAGTTTGAACTCCCATCCCTGTGTAGGGACCTTGAGCAAGTCCTTCAGTCACAATTGCTTAGTGCCATCTGTTGATGCTTAGTCATTAGATAATGGCGCTTAATAAATGCAGAAGTAATAATAATAATTAAATTGTCCTAGATGAACAAGTTATAGGCGTAATTGATTGGTTTAATTTGAATAAATCAGGTGATGATCTGCTGATCTGGGTTGTTATTAGGGTAAAGCGGGTGACAAAGGAGAACCTGGGACAACGGGACCAACTGGCCAAATCGTAAGCAGCTTATCACAATCTACAGGAGACTAGAGTTTATCGTACTCATCATCATACTCATCATTATCATAATCCTTCATCGTCGTCGTTATCATCTTCATCATCATATTAATTGTCGTCGTCTTAATTATCGTTATCGTCATTATCGTTATTGTAGGGATCAATGCCTCTCCTAGTATTGAGTTTCCAATTTCTCCTTCTCTAAACAAGTCATGACTTGTGCGATGCTGACCAAAAAAGAGTCATGATGCTAAACAACCGTGAACTTGGCACCCTGCATCTTTCATCACCTCAAGCATCTTCAGCAGCCAGCTTCTTCGTTTTCTTCTTGCTCACTTGTTAGTTCTGTTAAGCAGCAAAAAGCAAACTTACATTCTTATTTGGTTACTGAAGTTGAACTTCTGTACCTTGTGTTGTCTCTTAATTGTGATGGATAACATCATTTTATTTCGTGTGTTGTCTTTAGGGTTTGCCAGGCGAGAGAGGGGCGTCGGGATCTGCAGGAGCCAAGGGCGACGCTGTAAGCATTCTTCCCTCTAACTCAGACGAGTGTTTTCTTATGCTTAGGCGCTTGCATTTATGTGGGGCCACTATCTGCTGATACTACCAACAGCTGGTTGTCGGCAGTTTGTTGTTGATCTTGGTGTCAGCCAGAGAGAAATTTCCTGCATTGGGTAAATTCCATGCAGTTTGTAATTGTAATCGTAAGCTCGAGATTTCTACAGAGCCCAATGAAAGCTAAGTCACAGAAACCAGCTTATTCACAGGTGCTGATTCAGAACAAAATTGATAGACAGGAAGAGTTCGGTTCCAGGTGAAGATTACATTTATTTTCACTATTGCTATTTGGTGGTTTGTTGCTTTTGAGCTAAGCAGCCGAGAACATGGTTCTCTGGTTATGGTACTTGGAACGTGGTTCCCTGGTGCTTAGACTCAGAGAATGGTAGCTGACTGATTGGAGTGTCTGGTTTTCTGTAGGGTCTGCCAGGAGGCAAAGGAAGACCAGGAGAACCGGGAAAGAATGGTGAAACAGTGAGTACTTACATTAAATTCGTCAGTAGACTTTGTGACCTGTCTTTCAAAACATCTCAGTATCTCCCGATTTATACTGACTGAAAGAAACATGAAAAAGTCACTGCCTTGTAAATGTAAATCTTTGAAATTTCGTGGTGCCACACAAAACCACGTCAGAGAGATGAGCTTATTCGCAAGTGTTCTATGAAATCAAGTCAGCAAAAGCCACGTTTGGTTTGGTCAGTTTGGTCATGCGATCAAAGTTCTGTAAGCATTGTCAGTTTGCAATTTCTTACAATACTTTCTGTCACACTTCTGAGCAAACTGTGTGTCGGTTCAGGATTTCAGGGCTAATTCAGCTCAGGGGTAATATACGAAAACATATATTAATTATTAAATATCATTATTAAATTTATTACAGCTTGTTTTTTAGCACCATATTCTGTTGAAGAATGAACTTGCTGGCAAGCTTGCTTATTTTCTTATTCGTTCGTTTTTACCCGGTTTCTCCAACGGATTATGATTTTGGATTGCGATTTGACTTGAAGCGAGCATTGACTGATGCCGTAGGCATTATGATAACGGCGCTATAGAAGTCTTTAGATTAGATTAGATTTGTTTAACCTCCCAGTGTAAGTTCAAAATTGGATTTCTGGGGTCTTGTTTGTACCTTAGCTCAATGATCCTTTAACCTCGAACCGTGCGTCTGAGTTCTGTTGGAGACATTTAAACAAGTGTTACCTTTACCTTTGTGCTTCTGAGGAGTTTCTATAGATTTGTGTAACAAGCTTTTACCTTTACTTTTACCTTTTATCGTCACTCACTTAATTGCTGAATTACTCGATTGTTTTTAATTACTGAGTCATTTGCAGATGACTTTATCTCTTAGTTAATTAACGCTCTTTGCTGTTTATTTTTGCAGGGCCCGAGAGGTTTGCCTGGCTCATCGGGGCCTTCAGGGTTAACTGCCGCCAAAGGTGATCCAGGGTTCCCCGGGCCAAGAGGGCCTGACGGTAATTCCGGTCCGCCGGGCGACAGAGGTGAACCTGGAACTGTTGGCTCTGCAGGGCTTCCGGGACTAGTTGTGAGTTCGCTTCCTCTGTCGTCAGACTTTGATATGTGTGTGTCTTGCTGTATTCACTAAGAAAACACAGCAGTGAAGAACAGAAACTCAGCCAGACAAATCTAAGAAAAGTCGCCACATAAAATTTGTTCTATTTACTCTTGATGTTCTTGACACAACGATTGTGTTGGGTTCTTGGTGGCTGGTGCAAACTTTTGGAATTCTTTGCCCAGTTCTGTGCCTTCTGTCAGTTTTTAATGTCACTCAGGTCTAAACTTAAGATTCATCATCTCTTTAACTTGCTTATGAACCGTAGCCTAAGTTCTCATTTCTTTGACCTATCAGGGTTCAACCAGGCTTCACCGGTGGATTACGATTTCTGAATGGGGTTTCACTTGAAGTGACCGCTGAAGGATAGGATACCTAGTGCGTTGGATAACGGCCCAATCGAAGTCATTCGATTGGATTAGATTCTGTATTCATTTCAGGGATTATCACCATACGAAACAGAGATCCTTAGATTAAAATTAATTATTAAACTGTCTGGTTTTTAACTATTTATAACTATTTATATTTATACTTTTGACTATTTATAAAGATACTTATAGTACGTTTAATTGCAATATTGTCCTCTTGTGCCGCTTATGACAAGAGAGAAGACAGTGTGCAGGACAGACAGACAGACAGACGTACAAAGACAGACAGACGTACAAAGACAGATAGACAGGCAGACGTACAAAGACAGACAGACAGACGTACTAAGACAGATAGACAGGCAGACGTACAAAGACAGACAGACAGACATACAAAGACAGATAGACAGGCAGACGTACAAAGACAGATAGAACGGCACAAACAGTTGGACAGACACTTAGTGACATATGTTGTGTGTTGTTTTGTTTTAGGGTCCTCCTGGACCGGCTGGAGACAGAGGAGATCCTGGATTCCCTGGAGAAAGAGTAGGACCGTCAACCAATATGACGAAAATGAATTGATTGAATTGCTGGCTCATTGATTGAATGACTGACTGATTGATTGTTTTGTTCAATCATTCATTCATTTCATAGTTTTTCCACTTGTTCATCTATTATGTCGTTCAATGGTCGTTCTGTCTGTCTGTCTGTCTGTCTATCTGTCTGTTGGGCTGTGTCTGTCTGTCTTTCTGTCTGCTTTTATTGTCTGTCTTTCTGTCTCTGTCTTGTCTGCATGCTTTGTGGGACTGTCTCTGTTCTTTCTTGTCTGTGTGGCTTGTCTTTCTGTCTTTTGATTGACTGATTGACGTGTTGATTGGTTGACTGATAAGCCTGTCAATATGAAGACGCTTTAGAAGTTGTAAATACCCTTTCAGGATGTCCACGTGATGCCTGTTTATGACCGGCTGTCGTTGGAGTTGTTTGCTGGAGAGAGATGTTCACTTGAATCCCAAGTGAATTTGTTGTCTTGCTGTTTGCTGTAGGGTCTTCCAGGGCCTCAGGGTCCAGTGGGGGAGAGAGGTTCAGTTGGGCCACAGGGCAAAGAGGGCAGCCAGGGCCAGCCGGGTCCTAAGGGTCTCGTCGGCTCGATTGGTGAGACTGGGCCAACAGGGGCCCCTGGAACCCCTGGACCAACCGGTCCAGCAGGGGGCCCTGGGCTGCCTGGCCCCGTCGGACCTACGGGAAAGGAAGGACAGAGGGTGAGTTCAAAGCTTCTTTCTTCTCTCGTTGTCGCCTCGTGGTCTAGTGGTCAACATGCTGGACTGTCAACCCAGAGGTTGGAAGTTCAGATCCCCTCCAAGTGCAGACATTTCTAGGTTTTTGTTCAACTGGTGCCTCCCAGATATGAAGTGAATACCCTGACCATTCACTGCCGGTGTGAAGATCAGACGGCGAGGGAGAAGACTAGGCCACCCACCATCATATGCAAGGCTAAGAAAACACAGTCACTAACATTTCTTACTCTTAGCTGCCTCTTCTTCTCTTCGTCCTCCTTGTCTTTAGATGGACCATTATGTAGTAGGCTGTCTGTCCGTGTTGACCACACTCTGAAGCGTAAGACCTGAGACACTACTGTAGCAAGAATGCTGGCAGACATACAGCAACTGGCGACTCATGATGTCGTCTGCCACCAGGCAGTTTTGTCTGATTCTTTATCTCGTATAAAAGGCAACGTCTGATTTGGCCACAGTGACTGACTGTGCTTTATTAGCCAGACACTTATGTCTGAGTGTTCCTACCACATTAGTTCCTACAATACTTTTAACAGTGTGGCCTCTGGAGAGTATGCATATATCTGATTATTTATGTGGCGCCTTTAAAGAACCTTTCAATTGATTTAAGAATGTGTGACTTCAGTTTAGATGGAAATAATTGTTGATTTTTGTTATGTGTTGTCAGGGAGCGAGAGGAGAGCCGGGTCAGTCGGGAAAGTCGGGTGAGGCTGGGCAGCCGGGAGAGCCTGGAAGAGACGGAGAGAAGGGAGAAAGAGGAGAGGAAGGTCCAGAGGTGAGTAAGGCACTCGGAGAAACACGTCTGGCTTCACATTACCATCATCATTTGTCTGATCTCTCTTGAGATGTGTGACTCGAGCTCCTCTCTCTTCCCCTCTCGGGGGGAGGGGGGTTTGCAGGCACCTGAAGACTGTACAGTTTAACAGTGATTTTACTTGTTTGGGTTGGGAGCGCCCCTGTTGAGTTTATTCTCTAAGAGGTGCTTTTAAAATCTTAAATTACAATTACAGTTACAAAATTACAATCATTGTCATCGTCGTCATTTATGCTGCAAGGCTGCACAGCAGTTTTGTCACTCTGTGTACTGAAAGGATGGTTGAAAAATATAAATTCATCTGAAAATACCGATAAGTCATGGAACCCAGAAGACAGGTTACGATGGTTAAGTAAAGTGAAACAGTTGAGTATAGAAATGTTTGATTTGCGAAATGATTTAACTGATGTAGATGTGTGTGTGTGTGTGTGATTGTAGGGTCCTGCTGGTTCAGCTGGTACCCCTGGCCAGCAGGGGGAGAGGGGGCTTGTTGGGCTGCCAGGAATGAGGGGTGAACCAGGGCCATACGGTCCACCCGGTCTAAAAGTAAGTATGTACGAGTTTAAGCTATTTCTGGTTCTTGTTCTTGTTCTTCTCTGTGGCTTAAATATTCTGCAGCGACTGAAATCAAGTGGTTGGTTTTATCAGTGTTTAACGCAGGTGCAACTGTTCATGGAAAATGCTGTTTAACACTGAATTTCACTGAACTACAGTCGATTGCACTGAATAACACTCAGCTGCACAGAAGTATAGTGATTTTTTAAAATCATCATTACATGTAACTTGTTAGTTGTTTGATGGAGTTGGCTTTGTGTGCTTTTGTCAAAGGGTGAGCCTGGTCCACCCGGAGATGAAGGAGACGTGGGCGATCGGGGTCTTCCTGGAGAGCCAGGCATTCCTGGAATCCCAGGTCTTTCAGGCGAAAGAGGACAACCTGTAAGTCAATTCACTACGATCTACTAATTGTGCAGCAAAGTAGAGCTCCCATAGTGGAACGTAGCTTTGAGAACTTTTCATGTTGTACTTTCTGTAAGTACTTTTCATTTTGTACTCTCTGTGAGTACTTTTCATTTCGTACTCTCTGTGAGTACTTTTCATTTCGTACTCTCTGTGAGTACTTTTCTTTTCTTACTCACTTTGAGTACTTTTCATTTCGTACTCACTTTGAGTCCTTTTCATTTCTTACTCTCTTTGAGTAATTTTCATTTCGTACTCTCTTTGAGTACTTTTCATTTCTTACTCTCTCTGAGTACTTTTCATTTTGTACTCTCTGTGAGTCCTTTTCATTTCGTACTCTCTTTGAGTAATTTTCATTTCGTACTCTCTTTGAGTACTTTTCATTTCTTACTCTCTTTGAGTAATTTTCATTTCTTACTCTCTTTGAGTACTTTTCATTTCTTACTCTCTTTGAGTAATTTTCATTTTGTACTCTCTTTGAGTACTTTTCATTTCTTACTCTCTCTGAGTACTTTTCATTTCGTTCTCTCTGTGAGTACTTTTCATTTCTTACTCTCTCTGAGTACTTTTCATTTCGTTCTCTCTGTGAGTACTTTTCATTTCGTACTCTTTGGCCCTTGAACCAGGAATGGACGAATCCCAGGGCCCTGGACACAGAGTCAGTTCATTGCACCACTTGCCGTTTACTTCCCAGCTTACGACTATGATTTGTGGTAGAGACAGGCGTGCGAAATGCTTGTCCAGGGTTGTTACACGGAGTCTGCTGAGGAGGCTCAAACCTGCAGTCGTTGGATTACAGACGAAACACACCACCGAAGAGACTGCTCTGCTGTGTACATCAAACTGTAGATAGTTTGGAAAATGATGCGGCGTTTGTGCAATTCAGTTGTGCTTGCCATCGCTTACCCATTCACTTTTAGTTTGCATGTATCATTGTGTGTACATGAACTTTTATTTAGCACTGTTTAAGAGGTTCTCGGAGGAGCTATATAAATGGCCTGCAGTGATGCACTGGTTTGATTCTGTTTTGTTGCTTGTCACTCGCCTAAATGTGTTGTCTTGGGATGACGTTGTCTCATGTTGTTGTGATGACGTCTTCTGGTGTTGTGTTGACATTGTCTCGTGTTGTTGTGATGACGTTGTCTTCTGGTGTCGTGTTGACATTGTCTCGTGTTGTTGTGATGACGTTGTCTTCTGGTGTCGTGTTGACATTGTCTCGTGTTGTTGTGATGACGTTGTCTTCTGGTGTCGTGTTGGCATTGTCTCGTGTTGTTGTGATGACGTTGTCTTCTGGTGTTGTGTTGACATTGTCTCGTGTTGTTGTGATGACGTTGTCTTCTGGTGTTGTGTTGACATTGTCCCATGTTGTTGTGATGATGATGTCTTCTGGTTTTGTAGGGCAGTGACGGACAGGATGGTCAGCCGGGTCTTCCCGGTCGTACAGGTGAGAGGGGTGCGCCTGGTCCAGCTGGACCTCCAGGACAACCTGGTACACCTGGCACTCAGGTAAGCATGCTCCTTCAGAATAACAATTGTCTTCTCAATTGTCTTTCTCTGATTCAGATTTCATTTATCCTGCCTGGTTCTTCAGACTCTGCCAGAGTTACAGATTATTTACTTACTCATTCACTAGCTTGCTTACTCTCTTACTTACTCACTCGCCAGTTGGTTTATTTTTGTGCTTACTTACGCACTGACTAACTTGCTTACTTTCTTACTTAACTAACTTGCTTACTCACTAATTTGTTTACTCTCTTACTTACTCTGACACTCCCTTTTTTGTTTACTTTCTTACTTACTCGCTTACTTCACTCAGCCTCACTCGCTTAATCGTGGTGTGCTTTATTAAAATCGGATTCACTTATTTTTTCACCATCTGCACTGACCCTTTTCCAGGCGGTGTTCACTTTTCAGTGCATTTGATGCTGGCTTATTTGACTGCTTTCTACAAGTTTCTTATGGGACTTTTGTGTTTTAGGGTCTGACTGGGCCACCTGGGTTGCCAGGGCCGGTTGGAGAGCGCGGAGAGAGGGTAAGACACGCCACCCTCACCATCAATCAGTCTTCATAAATCTTGCTAATCATTTTGGTTTCTATGGCTGACTGATTATTCACGGGTAAATAAGTTAACAGGTAGATAGGTAGGTAAGAAACAGAATCTTCGTAGCATTTCTGAGGTTAACCAAACGACAGCTAACGTCGAAGTGAGGCTCAGCGAAGTCGTATTGTCCGTTAATTTTAAGGTATGATACTTGTCGGTCAGACCAGTATTATGGATGGATGCTGGCTTACCAATTTGTATGGGTGGGTGGGTGGGTGGGTGGGTGGGTGGGTGGGTGGGTGGTTGGGTGGGTGGTTGGGTGGGTGGTTGGGTGGGTGGGTGGATGGTCCGGTTGGCTGCTCTTGACTGAAATGATGTGGTGTTGTTTGAACAGGGTGAGCCGGGAATACCTGGAATAACTGGTCCCACTGGACCTGTTGGGCCACGGGTACGTCTTCTCTAGAAAGCCGCTTTTTCGGATTTCACTTGCATCATCATCATCATCGTTGTCATCAGCATTATCGTTTATCGTCATCATGATTTTCTTATCATTATCATGTTTGCTTCATCATCAGAACTTATCGTCATTGTTATTATTACCTTGATCATCAGCAACATCAACAACATCATCATTATCCTCATGATGATCAAGATCACCGACAGTTCTTTGGTTCTTATTCTGGTTCTTTGTGTTCTTGTTCTAGGGTTCTCTTGGTGAGCCTGGAATGAAAGGAGACAAAGGAGAACTGGGAGAAAAGGTCAGTTAATGAAATATTCTGTAACTGTAATTCTCCTGTAAGAGATCAAGAGATCATTTGTTTGAAGCGTCTTAAGATGCTGTCAGAAGAGCTGTGTACCTGACCATCAGGCAGAGGGGAAATCTGTCATCTTCTTGTTGCAGCCGAGTATTTTAATAATTTATGCCACAGTTGCTATGAGGCTGTGTAATAAATTGTTATTATATGTTTGCTTGGATTGCAGGGTGACCCTGGCTGGCCTGGATTGCCGGGAATGCAAGGTGGTCGGGGATTTCCGGTAAGAGCTTTCGTTTCTTCCTAGACTTTTCAGTGCATGTAATTTTGAGAAATTTCACATTCTTTGGTTTGCAAGTTGTTATTGTTGTGGTGGTCGTGATGGTGGTGATGAAGGTGGTGGTGGTGGTGGTAACGGTGGTAATGGTGGTAGTGGTGGTATTGGTGGTGGTGATGCTAACTATTGCAGGTGGCTATGACCTTACTGATGTATTTTAATCATATTTGGCATTTTTTTTAGCATTTTCAATTACTATTTGATTACAGTTATTTGAAAGATGTGTCTTAGCGGTGTGTTTTATGTGCTTTTTAGGGTGACCCTGGATCCCCAGGAACTGCTGGACCCCCCGGTCCAGATGGAGCAAGGGTAACTGATGTTGACCTTAAGACAGATCTAACGAATTTTCAATCACATTTAAATATATTATGTTCGAAATACTTAACAAATCAGTGGGTTTTTTAAATAAAATATAAACTTATTTGTTGAGATTTTACCATTTTCATTATTGTTGTTGTTGTTGTTATGAAATTCAAAAATATCTCAAATGGTTTTTAAATTTTTCTGTGTTTTGTTAATATGGAGATGTATTTTCCTGTTCATTTCTTTCCATTTGTCTGTCTTTTGTCTGTCAGGGTGACCTTGGTGAGCGAGGAAGTCCAGGTTCTCCAGGGAAAGACGGAGCTCCGGGCTCAGCAGGAACCCATGTACGACCCTTTCACTTTCATCCATTTACTTACCTCAAGTGGAAGCAGGAACTGGAACTTTGTCCAGACTTTGCTAATTGGAATTTCCTTTCCTCAATATTTGCCAGACATTTATTAATTGGACATCGAGTTTGACTCGGCTTCTCCAATGGATTTACGATTTTTGACTACAGTTTCACTTGACAGGATGACCATCGATTGATGCCTTGTGCATTATGATTACGGTGCTATAGGAGTCATTAGATTAGATTAGTTGCAATATCGGTAATTAATCAGCTTCTAAGAAGGATTAATTGCCAATCAGTCGACGTGATGCAGCTTCTGTTTTGCATTCAGAAATTATGATGGAGTATGCAACATTGCAATACATAGATTCCACGTTGCAGTGGAATCTTCTGGCATTAACCACGTGTTCACTGTGCATAGGTAAATGTCCTCGATAAACTCTCAGGTACAGTGGTGCACGGTGGTCAAGTGGTTAGCGTGCAGGACTCTCGATTGTAAGGTCGGCGGTTCAAATCTCTGTCAGGGCAGAAATTGTTTCAAGATTTTGGGTGCACTTGCTCCACCTGTTGAACTTGGCTATAATGAGTACACTGGCCGTACACTGTCAGTGGGAAGTTCAGGCAGCAAGGGAGAGGGCTGGCCACCCAACCTCGTATGCTGAGGGTCAGGAAAATGAAGTTGCTAACACTTCATACCCATGGCCGCCTCTTGAAGCTCACTTTGCAGAACTGCTATTCTTTCCTTCTACCTCATACCTCACTCACCTCAGCTGTTCATTAACTGGAGTTTTCGGAACTGTATCATCAGTTCGTCTAGCAAGAAGCGCATGTAAGAAGTTCTTAACAGGTTCTGTAGATATGCTCCGACACGCACACACATCCACACACGCACGCATGTATACATCGATTGTGGCTAGTGATAAAGGTGCTAGAGAAGTCATTGGCTCAGATGAAAGTGGCTGTTACTTGTGTTGTTTCTTGGTTTTTCCAGGGCCCGAAAGGACCTCCTGGTCCCAGCGGACGACCGGTGAGTATAGGCCGATCTACGCGGAACTATTCTTAAATTGAGATTCTCGTTCTAAACAGATGGGCTTATTGCTAAGCTGGCAGTGCCTGATGCTCGACTGTCGATTGAGAGGTCGGGGATTCAAATCCTGCTAGGATAGGACAATACTTGACGATTTCTGTCTCACTAGCGCCGCTTAGCGAAATTTGTCTCTTTGTGGGAAGATCAGATAGCGAGGGAGGGGTCTGGCCACCCACCCTGACGTCCACATTGAAGTAGCCAATTGGTTAGAGCACTCAGCTTGTAACGTGGAGAGTACGAGTTCGAGCCTCCTCCCCTGAGATGGTTACTGTGTAGGGACCCTTACGCTCCCAACTGCTCAGACACATCGACTGATGCTTAGTCATTACATAGTGGCGCTTAATAAATGCAGGTATAATAATAGTATTACAAGGTGCAGTGACATTCTTTTTAACCTTTGGTTATATTTTATGAAAACAATTTAAGATGTATGGCTTTTTGTATGGCTTTTGAAGCAAGGGATGCCTTCGATATCGTTGTAATAAAAAATATGTATGTCCCGAATGAATAAGTAATTGTAGCCAAACCATTTTGTTTGATCAAGAGGCTGAGTTGATGTATGAATTGAACATAAGTGAATGACTGGTTTCTATTGTTGTTCCAGGGTCCTCCTGGGCCTCCGGGGCCTCCTGGCCCTCCGGTAAGCTCACTTCGTCTAGCAGCTTCTTTAGACACACTGAGCCAATCATGTGTATTTCAGCAGGCTCTAGTTTGATTGTGTTGTTGGTTTTAAGGCTTCTAATGACTGTAGCAGTTTTTCTAGAAACTCTTCTACTGGGAATTATTCTTTGGATCGACATGATGATGTCGAGTGGGTGGCTGACTGGTTCAATGGTTGCCTGTAAAGCCAAGTGCTTGGGTTTGAGTCTTTCTTAGCTCTTAACATGCAGCTCCTGCCTACAGCTGTCAGATAGCATTTCACAGCATATTCGAGTGGTTCTTTAAAAGTGCTATTTAAATGCTTCGATACATAGATTATATAGTAGTTGTCAATTTATATAGCGCCTCTTACACAACAAACTCCTCAGGTGACGCTTCCCATATAAGAGCCTTGAGGAAATGGGGGAGTTTTAAGGCAGCGAGTTGCAACAGTCCTACTTCCCACCTGAGCAGCCTGAGAGCTCATATGGAGTAAGTGGAAGACTGTTCCAAAGTGCGAATCCACGTCTGCAAAAGCCATACTGTGCCGTGGACGTTCTGTCAGCAGAAACCGCCCCAGTCGCTAAGTACTGATATAGTTACATAATACCTTACATGAATGCTGACTTACGCAGTTACACATGCACACGCTGTATATACATACCGCCGGTACATACATACAGCTATGCATGATTTGATGGCTGATGTTCTGTTTGTTCAGGCATACTTTTCTGGTGGTGCCCCTGCGTTCAGGGATGACTGGAGCGCAATCGGTTACGGTCGACCAAAAGGACCTGATCCATACCTGGTAGGATCCCTCTTTCTCTTAGATCTTACTTTCTGCCTCCGAGGTTTACTCAAGCTCGTCTGTCTCTTCTGCTGCGTTACCATGCGTCGTCACAAGTGGTAAAACGAGGTGGTAGATGGTACTGCAGTGCATAAAGAGAACCAGTTGTGTCATTTCGTGTGATGTGTTCATCGTTCTTCAGCTGTTTGTTTTGAATGACCGTTTGTTTGTTTGTTTACAGCAGGGCGATGATCCAGCCAAAGAGTCTAAGTCAGATGACGTCAACAAGGTATAACAACACTTTCTTTGTTTCAATCAGTTTGTTAATTATGTACATCCTAACATCTATAGCGTGATGTTTTGCCAAATATTGGTTTCCCTAAAGGAGACTCAAGTGGCAGATTTTATTCTAGTTACCACAACCTACCAGATGGTATGTTTTGATGTGGTAATTGGTTATAGTCGTAATCGTAATTCCGAGATTTTTACAGCGCCCCACGAAATCCACGTCATGGGGACCAGCTTATTCACAGACGCTCTGTCAAAATAAAATCGATAGGCAAAAGGAAGCAAGTCATAGCATTTTAATTAAATACTCTACAGTTCTTGGCTTAGTGTTCTATGGAATATTGATTTCCCTAAAGGAGACCCAAGTGGTATGTTTTAATCTAGTTACCACGAATTCTTAGATGGTATACGTGTGTTTACGGCATATTAGGAAGATCAACGAGCGATGGTGCGCATTGGACGGTTCGTAGAATCCGTGAAAGACGCGCAGGGAACAAAGTCTGCTCCCGTCCGATCCTGCAAAGATCTTGCAATTGCTCATCCAGAATTGGAGAACGGTCGGAAATAACTTAATCGTCTCAGTTCTAACAGTTCACATGTGTACAGTATGCGTTAAGGCACTTAATGTAGATACTCTTACAATCACTTCACATGTGGCTCTTAATTTTGATCAAAACACTTGTGGCATAAGGTCCGTTGAACTTGTGCGCTGAGCAGTCAAATGCAAATTGCCTGACATATGCTATTTTATATGTAGACCTAAATTACATGTAGGAGCGGAATTTCTGCTCGTTTTTAAAGAAATTTTTAAGACGAATTTGTGGCCAATTTTTTTTTCGCCATTTTTTTCAATTACTTAGAGGAAGAGAAGTGGCAGAACTTGAGATTTCCAGCCTCTCCTGTGAGGATCTTTTTGAATAGCTATCAGGCTTCTGCTTTTGCTGGTTTTTGTCCAAGCCACACACAACTACGAACTCCTTTTGCCATGGCTGCACCACAAGATTTGAATCTCGAGATATCGCGGTCCGCATACAGGGACCTTAGTCCAGTCAAAGGGGCAGCGGTGGTAAAGGATCTCACACGAATAATTCATTGAAAAAATTAGCAAGGTCAAGGAGGCCATACGGTCGCTATTTACATTTACACTGAGTAAGGGTTAGGTAATTAAATCTTAGGATGGGAAAAGACCTTCAGTGGTTTGTGGAAATCGTGGCTTGTGGTCTCTCAGATGCAATGGAGTTATAGGTAGAGGGAGACTGGGTTACTTCAATGGTCTGGTGCAAAGGTGCCACTTATGTCTCAGATGGATTAAAGAATGAAAGATACCTATATTCTTGCTATGATTCTTTTAAATCAGGGCAGATAAAGAGGAAGCAGTTGCAAGAATGTTACAGTACAGAAGAAATTTGATATTGCAGTACTATTATTAGCCTACTATATCGGTAACTGTTGTAAAAATATGAAAACACAAGTTTTCTGACTGGCGAATTGCAGGCGTCTATTGGGTCGATCCAAATCAGGGAAGTCCTTCTGATGCATTTGAAGCGTATTGTGATTTCAAAGAGAAGCAGACGTGTGTATCAGCCAAACCAGGACAGGTCAGAATTCTGCGTCGTCATCATCATCGTCATCATCATCGTCATCATCATCATCATCTATGCCTAGTATGACTCCTAACTCTATGGTTTGGAGTGGCAGAAAGACTTGTGGGCAGGAGCAAAATATTTTGGGAAATGTTATTATCTTCGCCATCGTCACCTCTTTTGTCTAGATTGATCACATGTGAATTAACTGAGTGTCTAGACTAAGCTAATTGAGGTTTTGAAAAACCGAAGGAGCAGGACCCCTGTCAGCCACTGCGATGCTTCAGAGATGGCTTTTGCCTTTCAATATGACGCCATTTTTGTTAACTGGCAAACATCTTTTTGGAGTGCAAATAGAATGTAGTTTTCTGCTTTTGATTGATTTGGAAGGTGTCCAAAGGATCTTGGTATTCTGGACCACGACGCAGGATGTGGTTCGGTGAAGAAATACAGAACGGCTTCGTGGTAATAAAATAATTTCTTTTTCTTATGGGAGATTGTTGAACTTAAATTGGTAACTTAGTTTCTTATTCGTTTGTGGGAAATTCTCGAAAACGCAGTCAGTGTATAGTCACTCGTTTATTTTTTATTCGCTTCTGTCAGAATGTGCAAGATGTGATTGCAGTTGAAATATCTTCCAGCCGAACTGCATACACTTAGGAATTTTGTAAAGTAAGACGTAAGTCGTAACTATCGATTTAGGCGTTAAAATACATTCGCAACCCAAAATCTACTCCAATCTGGAAACTTCTGTAGCGCCTTTATCTCATTCGATTAGCTTATTGAAACGCAGAATGGGTCTGTTAATGGTTGGTCCTAAGCAAACACCGCTATTCACAAGACCTGAAAGACCTGTCTACAGAGGATTAGCAGTCGGGAAAAGATGTTAGCCCAAAAGTCAACGAATAATTACACCTAATCGTTCAAGTATATAGATCTTTTATGTTAAATAACACTTAGTGACCCTTTTGTAAGTTGATCTGCAAACTGGTGTCATAATTGAGTTGATGATGTCGTTTTAGTTCACGTATGCGGCTGATACATCACAGCTTCAGTTCCTTCAGATTCTCAGCACCACTGTCTACCAGAACATAACGTACCACTGTCGCAAGTCAGTCGCCTTCTATGACGCCGTCGCAAAGTCCTACAAGAAGGCGATCATCTTTGCTGCGGCTGACGACCACGAATTGGTTGGAGCCACGCGACCAAAGTATCAGTACACGGTCTCGACTGACGGATGCAAAGTACGATGATGGCCGCCCCTTTCTTCTTTCCTGATCTTTTATTTGTAGTTTATAATAACGACAGTTTAGTTAGCATCATAAGTAGTGAGCTACTTTGAGGACGTTTTGCGACAAGATCTGTGAGCCAGTTGTGCATAGAGGCTTTCTTTTCTGACTTGGGTTTCGTCTTCTGTCTGTTGTTGTGACTTCTGCCCCTTTCTGCGGTTCTTTAACGGCGCTGTATAAATGTTGAGATACGTTCGTATGCGCATGCGTACGTTCCCACATCGCCTATCGTCGTTCCTCATCTTCGACGTTCCGTGCTTCAGAAACTCCAAACATGCTGTCATCTTTCAACTCTAGTTGGGAGGAACCTGTTGGTTGGGCTTTGTGTGTGTGCGTGAACTTGCCACTGGTGACTCTTCTAGTCATCTCGGCAATGTTTACTAATGGATGAATGTAGGTTCTCTTGAAGAGGCGCTATACAAATTTTCAATTAAAATTACAGTTCTGTATAGTTTCTAGGCTAAGATGTTACTGAAAAATGCCCAATATGTAACTCTGATTTGAGGATGAATCAATATTTGTGTTTCTCGTAGAGTAAATACTGTGACAATTATTTAACGCCTTTAGATCGGTTCTAGACAGAGTTTCTGTCAGAGTTTTGTTAGTGGGATGTGTGTGTGGATGACCAACAGTTGTCATAGCATCGTTTTGACTGTGCTTGTAGAATCGGAAGAGAGAATGGTCGAAGACGGTCTTTGAGTTCCAGATGGACAAGACGACACGTCTTCCGATCGAGGACTTTGCCCCGGCTGACATCGGCGACAGCGATCAGGCGTTTGGCCTCGAGATCGGCCCCGTCTGCTTCTCCTAGTGGCGCCCTCTGGACTCGCGCCCGCCGCCGCAGAGTCACCCACTGACGTCGTTCTGCATTTATACCTGGTGTTAATTACTTAATTAATCTGTTGACGATCGACTGATTTATTAGACGAAGATGATTTACTTTAATGTGGAATTTATTTGAGGTCACGCAGGAACCAGGATCAAGGCGGTTGCCTGGCAACGCAGTGGTACGGAATTTCCCCCTTTTCTATAATTAGAATCGCTGATGATGTTCGGTTCATCGCTGTTGGGGAGTGACCCGCGTTTGACCCTGCTTACTGGTGACCTGAACATAGTTGATATTTTAACGTAACTGCCAGTGACACTGCCATCTACAACAATATGCATTTAGACGATTCGTGGTATTTATTTTTTACACGTTGCCGCTTGTTCTGTAGTTTCTCAAACGGTCTTAGGATTCTTCTCGTATCTACCATCGATCTTTTGCACGGTTTCTAAGCTTAGAGCATTCGTAATCATTTGCAAAGCGTATTTTTTAGTTTCATCATCGATTTGGATGTGCGTGAAATTCAGTTTTCTGTGTATACGGCTGTTGTTATCGCGAATGCTGCCATGACGGCTGTTGCTAGGGCGACTGTTGTCATGGTGGCTGCTGCTGCTGCTGCTATGACTTATGTCCGTAGTCTGCTAAAGGTGCGATTAGCAAGAACAAGAATAATCACAGTGACCGACTTTTATGTGCTCTGAAAGTAGGAACAGTAAAGGTTGCCATGGTAACTGCTTTGGGCAATTGCTGTTATGTGGGTAGCGAGGAGAGCCCCAGAAATGACCCTGATTATAGAGGAGATGGGATTTACATATCTGAGTGTGTAATCATAGGAATGATATCAATGAAATTATTTTCAAGCGTTTGACTTTAGTCCCAATGCCCAGTCTCATAAATACAGTGGACAACGCTTATCGAAACGTTTTACACGAAATACTGGTTAACATGAAAAGGATATTTCGTTCGTTCCACTGGTGGTAGTGGTCTTGACTTGTGGTTTTTACGATGGTACTGTGTGTGCTTTGTGAGTGCGTGCCCTGACTGGCTCCCGTACTAATCGTCTTTCGACGCCTGTTACGCATATGGTTTTGCCTGCTTTCTGAATGCAGAAAATTGAAAAATTCCCAGTTTCGATCACGTGCTGTATTTGGCGGTGAACATGACCACGATTCGAATTACGCGCGTTTTAGACCATAACAATCGACCGCGGTGTCACGGTGTATGGTTCGGGCTCGCCCTTGAACATTCTGCGCACTTGCAAGCAAATGCACAGAGTAGGCCGATAGGGCCAGGAGTTGTTAAAGATAGCGGCAGTTGTTTACTACTCCAAACTACATGACTGAACTCGGCGGCTGTTTTGCTTACCTATTCACTTCGATTCAACGAGATTGCCAAAGCGACAATCATAATAGGTCACGGCAAAGTTACGTCACGTGATCAAGCACGCGCAGAGTGGCAGGTCCCTGTGGCCTACAGGTGGTTCATCAGGTTACATTTGGTCCATCGGATCGACGGTCCTTACAGCAAAGAAAGAAGTGATGGCATAAATGTGCACCGGAATTCGTTGTTCAGGAGTTGACAACCCTGCGCCAGGCCTATCGTAATCGTAGTTCCGAGATTTCTACAGCGCCCAAGAAAAGCCGCGCCGCGGAGACCACCTTATTCGCAGGCGCTCAGTCAAAACAAAATCGATAGGCAAAAAGAGTCTAGTTCGAGGTCAAGATCCAAAAGAGAGACAGCGTGGCAGCAACGGGGGGTTGTGTTTGGGGTTGGAGAGGAGAGAGAGATAAAAGGAAGAAGGGGTAGTCTGACCACTCAGTCGCTTTGAGTTTGTCGCATGCATATGTCGGCCCCTTTGGGCTTCTGTACCTTCTGCTCCTGTGCTGGCCGTTTTGCGTCACGCGTGGTTTCATTTGGTTTTCGAAGGCGGGAAATTCGGAAATTTCCCAGTCTCTGGTGGACCCTGTAGGCTTAAGCGCAGAGGAGTTTAAACTGATCTTAAACTTAACCAATAATTTTTCTTCGCATGGACCAGAGGGACCGCTGCATTGTATAGGGCCCTGTTTAGGCCTACCTACCTATAGGCCTGCTATTTTTAGTCTTGTTTTATAAGAGTACTTGAGCCATTACAGTTGACGTACAAACATCAGCCAGCTTGACAGCGAAGAGAGCAAAGAAAATTCCGGCATAATAATTGCAGGTCTACCGCAGAAGGTATTTTGTTGGTTCATCTTAAGAAGGGCGAAATGCATCGTGCGTTAACAGATAAAACAAATTTACAACAGAGGCGTTTTACTTATGACCAGATCACTAACGCGCTGTTGAACAGATATTATGCAGACTGTGTTCCTGTGGATCGCGAGAAGAGCACTGTGGTTGCAGAAGAAATTCTGCCATGCATAAAAGACTTGCTGGCCGAAGTTAATGCCCAAGATAAACGGTATGGAAAGGAGATGATTCGCGTCGGTAGCTCCACGCAGGGACTGAGCGTCAACACGAAGGGAGATTTCGACTTCAGTGTAGTCTTTAAGCTCAACCCGGAAGAAGAAGGAGATCATCCATCAAATAAGCTCTTCTGGACCAATGAATCGAGGCCTATGAAATATGGGTTTGAGGATTCCGACAAAAACGACACATCATCGCTACGTATGGATTTAGAGATTGTCGAGAAACGAGAAAGCTTGCAACATCCAGGACCCGGATATGGAAGGATTCAGCTCCAGTGGCCATATTCAGGCTTCGAAGACCTTCAGTTCAACGGAGACTTAATACCATATCTGGTAAAACGCAGATTCAAGAGCTTGCTACAGGACGCCATCGATAAGCTTGGACTGAAAGGTAAAGTCGTTGCACTGACTTAGGCCTACTATAAATTATGAATGGCCTAAGATTACTGTTCCTAATTTTATAGCAACGACGACAATCCGTCCACATGGCCTCGCCTTCCGTTCTTAAGTGTAAATTGTAGGCTACCTTTTCAGTCGAATTGAATCGAATCGGTTCGACGTACCATAGCCTACCTACCAGTCGACCGACTGACTCCGACTGAATCCGATTGATCTTTATAAAGGTCGTTTTCCATTTCTCTAAGCTTAAACACAGCCGACCCTAACAGCTCCTCTCCCTCCGCTCTGGTCTTCTGGCAACCAGACTTGGTTCTTGACATGGCATCTTTGGATAATCCCACTGACTTGACGCATAGTTGCACCTCGGTGATAGCTTACGGAACATGTAGACTAGCTGATCTTCTGGTGCTCAGCAGCTGCCATAGGAGTATCGTACACTCATCTGATCTAATCGAATTCGTGATTTCGATAACGATCCGATCCGCCTGAAGTGTTCAGTCTGAATACTTTTCACCGATCGCCATGCGGCAGTCCAGTAGGCAGGCTGACGTTCACCGAACCTCAATCAATCAAATCAAACAAATCAATTAACCAAATCAATCAATCAGTAAATCATTGATCAATAAAAGCTTTTATTGAACACCAAAGTATTATTTTTAATAGTAGGCAATCGTAATCGTAAACTCGAGATTTCTACAGCGCCCAACGAAAGCTTGGTCGCGGGAATCACCATATTCACAGGCGCTCAGTTTAAAAAAATCGAGGGGCAGGAAGGGTTAGAATCGGTTCCAGGTCAAGGTCCAATAATCGGGCAGAGAGCAGACAGACAGTTACTGTGGGTGGTGTTTGGGATTGGATCGGATGCAATATAATGAGTTGTCAGCATAAAGTTCGTGTAGTCTAACTGTCCTCATCAAAGGACGTCGTGTCGTTGCAGATGACCTGAAGTTGTCCAGAGACGCACATGGTCCTGCGCTGACTTTGACGACCAAAGTCAAGACGAGTAATGGCGATTTACATCCGGTCAGTGTTGACTTGGCCGTCGTCATTCGAGCTGGATTGCCTTTCCTTCCCATCATCGGTTGGCCTGGGCAAGGTACACACTGGCCACCACAGAAGAAGGTCGCAACCATTTGTGGTAAAGGTATCAACCTCGTTGCTAAGAAGCAGTTCTTTTGGCAGCTGAGCTTTGCGGAGTTGGAAAAGGAACTGGTCAGCGAGATAGACACAGACGGCGGATGTCGTAAGAAAGTTCACCGCATCATGAAATCCGTTTATTACACCATCTGCAAAGAAAAACCCGTTCTTACGTCCTACATGCTTAAGGTATCAAGTTCGTAATCGTAATCGTAAACTAGAAATTTATAGGGCGCTAATCAGAAGCCATCAGATTATTCACAAGCGCTGCGTCAAGTTAAAGGGTCGTCCAGTGATACCGTATGAAAAGTTTAATGGAGTGGATTTGAATTATATCGATAGAAGGGCGAAGACATACTCGAGTGCAGGGGACCTACTTACAAAATAAGGGAGTTCTGCGAGTTCTTCTAGCTCCCCTAAACGACGCTTACACCATATGGTTATTAACATTCTTGATATCTGTGATAGGACGTTGATTTCTTAAGAGTGACTGTAAATGCATGTTGAAGCATCTTCAACACGTTTTATTAGATGTACATAACTGACTTTAATACAGCATAAACCAACTCCTCGTTTTAAATTTTTAAAAACTCTGTTTCCTCTGCCGGTGATTACAACCTTTCGAGGCGGCAGAAAAATGGTTTTCCGCTCTTGTTTACCTATGTATTTCCCAAGAGTCTTCGCCTTTGGGTGAAGGCCGACTCGTTTATTGGGTAAAATCTTAGTAGGCCTACACAAAGTTTGGAGGGATGTCCCCCACTAAATCAGCCACCGTCTCTACATGTTTAATGCTTTATACCCAGTCTTTGCAGTATTTAGTTCGTGTATTGATACCGTGACATCATAGTTTTTCCAAAGTGAGCTGATGTTTACAAGCAGACAAACAGAGAGGCAGACAGAGAGGCGGACAGAAAGGCAGATAAAGATAGAGAGGCAGACAGGGAGATAGACAAAGATCACTAGGCATTCTTAGCTTACTATGTCAAATTTTCTTCTACTATCGATGGGTCGAATTTCCGAGGGAGGAAATCCAACGCCCACGAGGGAAGTTGGCATAGATTTACGAGGCACTTTTGCCTAAATAGGCATACTTTGTTGTAGATTTCTTGTTATTTTAGAATGTTTGGTTTCTGGAGTGCGAGAAGTATCCTGATAACTTCTTCTGGGACCCAGAGTATCTGGGGGAAAGGTACAAGAACTGTCTCGATAGTCTTTTCGTCTACGCTGGACGAGGAATACTGCCACAGTACTTTGATCGAAGAGTCAATCTGCTGAGGGAGAAAAATGTGGCAGACGATGTTGGAAAGATCATTCGTTTTGATTTCGAAGAAGCCGTCCAAAAGAAGCGGAAGTCTGAAGATGCCTCAGTCTTCCAACCACCCCCAAAAATTCCGAGGTTGTAGTCCCGAAAACGGATGCAACTTCATAGGTGTTACCTTCAACGGGCTAAGCAAACCTCCAAAGTAATTTGTGCGCTATATAACCAGGCTGACAGTCATCTTAGTTAGATGCACATTGGGTCCATATAACTGGACACCATTCTCGCCAGTGACACAATGCGGCCAACTCTGGGCCCTTTCAACATGGTTGTCTAGAATATGTTTGTCATTGTGTGGACCGCGCCAATATTTTCAGCATTATTTTCCGCATTAAATTTCCATAAATGAGGCGGGTTTTTGACTTTTTGAGCAGCTTTTGTCATCCGTGGGAGGGGTCAGTAGTATGATCAGCGAAATGCATAGCCTATTGGCTAATTGGACCACAAACTGCCGAACACTTTAGATTAGGCCTAACATAGACTGCATGCTCTAACCGAGTGGAGCCAAATGTGAAATCTTCAACATAAACCAGAGATGTGTTGCTGCACGTTTCTTTGGTTTTTCATTATAGACAGGCTCAAATGGGTGAGTGGGTGGGAGGGAGGGAGGGAGGGAGGGAGTGAGTGAGAGAGAGAGAGAGACATAGACAGACAGAGAGACAGAGACAGAGAGAGACAGAGGTTTGTGACAGAGGCACTTGTGCCCAAACACCTTGCCTAGGGTCAGTCCACGGAGTCGGGTTGACAGCACGAACCTGCAATTCTTATCCGACCACCTTCTAGCTCCCCTAAACTACGCGTATAACCTTCAGAATATGGACGAGCGATCTAGAAGTTTACAATAAATGGTAGTCCTCATTGGCTACATTGGTAAAAAGCGTGCGTCAAGTCGCCTTTGTGCGAGAGGTTTGCATACCGATCGTGGCTTATTTTAGAGATTTTAATCTCGGGCTAGCACGGGGACCTTAAATGTCGTGGCGCTCATTCAAACGGGCAGCGGTGATAAAGGATCTCACCTCATCAATTCATCGAAAAAGGAACAGGGTGAAGGCCATACGGTCGCTTTAGAAAAACACGTACAATTATATTTACGTCACATAATCGCGTGTCCCCTATAGGCTTCCGTACCGAATACCGCTCCACCGACAACAATTCTTTTGCGCGGGACGAATAAACTGCCGAATTAGCGGACACACGACCAATATGGCCGCGGACATGCGCAGTGTCAACCGACGCATGGTTTTGCGTGGTTTTACGAACTGGGGTAATTGGAAATTTCCAAGTTTCGATCTTATCTGCTTTAGTCAGTAATTTATTTAAGCCACGAACTGCGCATGTTTTATTTGATAAGAATCGACCACATTGTCACAGTATATAGTTTGTGAGCGCTCTTGTCATTATGCACACCTGCCTGCGTCAGGAGTTGACTTGTAGGCACAGACTTAGTTAGACTGATCACACTGAAGAAATACGCTGACTTAGGCTTTCGCTACCCGAGAAACGCTGAACTGGCGATATTGGCCCCAACGACATAAATAATCTGTTGCAGATTTTGCCTGTCTGCAGCTGGGGCTCATAGTTAGAGAAGGCATACGCTACTCAGTAACGGAAGAGACGATATCAGCTACCAGCCCGGCATACATTGTCTGAGATAAACGAAAAGGCGTTGAGAAGCATAGCGAATGTATCGTATTATCCCGCGATGGAAACTGATAACGCGGCACTGAAGAGGTATTTCGATGACAACGTTCCGGTGGAGAAAGAGAAGACGACACGAATCCGAGAGGAGGTTCTCTCGGACTTGGATGCGATGCTGGGCTACATTCACAGTCAGGATCAACACTTTGGGAAAACGGCCGTTCGCGTCGGCAGCTCCACGCAGGGACTCGACGTCAATACGAAGGGCGACGTCGATTACAGCATCGTATTTAAGCTGAACCCGAACGAAGACGAAGATCATCCATCAAATAGGCTCAAGTGGAATTTTACTGGTCGTTCTAGGTATTATGGGTTCACTGATCCAACAAAAAACCACACTTCGTCGCTAAGCGAGGATTTAGAAATTGTCGAGACACAATACAGTCTGCCGTTCCCTGAGCTCGGGTATCAATGGATCGGTGACTTCACTCGCTTCGACTCGTGTTACTCCGGCCTAGCAGACTTCTTGTTCAAAGGAGACTTGATCCCGTTTCTGGTGAAGCGCAAGTTCAAACGTCTGCTACTGGAAGCATCCAAATGTTTCGGACTGAAAGGTAAGCTATAAACCAAGTCCTTCATGGACACCAATACGTACAAAAGAAAAAAAGGTGAGATCGCAGTGTCCTGTCGCCGTAGCAATGAAATTGTAATCGCAAACACCGCAGTATTTCAGCGCACAAAAAGGCAATAATCGTCGGAACCAGCGCTTTCAAAGACAAAAAAAAAACAAAATCGTTTTGGCAGGTATGATCAGCTTCGGTTCCGAGTCAGGAAGGTAGAGAGGCAGACGGCAACGATGCAGTTGCAACAAGGAAGATAAGGAAAAGATGTGGGTTAAGGCTAGGAGTTAAAGTGTTGTTTTCAGGTTTGAGTGAAATTCCATGCATAGAAATTGTAAAGAAGCAGAGTTGAGGAGTGGAAGGGGATTCCAGAATGTGAGGGAAACTTTTCTGCATAAAAACTGGCATGAAATTGGAGTTTATCATCATTTATGAGAACATTAAATACTCAGGACCAGACCATCTCTGCTTATCGTCGGCCTCTGAACAGAACACACCGACTTGTCATTTGGTACATCGGTTATTGTTCTTCTGATTGTATGCGTATGATTATGTGTTTGTAGATGACCTGAAGTTGTCCAGAATTATCCATGGTCCTGCGCTGACCTTTCAGGCGGAAGTTCAAACGAGCGATAGCGAAGTCCATCCGGTCAGTATTGACTTGGCCGTCGTCATTCGAGCTCGACTACCATTCCTTAAGGAAATGTGTTGGCCTGTTCTGAGTAAACTCTGGCCGCCACAGGACAAGATCCAGTCCATCCTGAATATGGGTATTAACTTAGTTGCCAAGAAATCGCTCTATTGGCAGCTGAGCTATGCGGAGCTCGAAAAGGAATTGGTCAGAGAGATCGATAAAGTCGGTGGATGTCGCAAAAAAGTCCATCGCATCATGAAGTCCGTGTACTATACCGTCTGTAAGGAAGACGCAGCTCTATCATCCTACATGCTGAAGGTATGCAGCCCAGTCGTATGCTTGTTACTGTGGTTATGGTCTGGGTGTGATTTGTGGTTTGTAGCATGCAGTGGGAGGAAAGAGGCATAGGGAAAATGCATAGGGAACATAGTAGAATTCAGCTTAGGGCGTAGATGCACTTTAAGGTTAATGTTTGTAGATGCCCCTAATTTTGCTTCTATTTAGACCCTGTCAAGGTGAGCTCGTAATATGTATATTTTAACTGTGAAACAACTGTCCATGCATTTTCAACTTCAATCTTAATTGAAACAGTTCATCGTCGTTGCTGTAACTTACTTATCGCTCCTCAACGATCCCCGAGTCCCAGTTCTTCTCGCGCCACACCTTTTTAGTTCAACGACAGTTCACTGATACACACACACACACACACACACACACACACACACACACAGAGTTTCAAGACCTATTCACGCGTTATGCAAAACCTGTGTTTCCTGGAATCTTACTTCGTAAACGTAAACTCGAAATTTCTAAAGTGCTACTTAAAATGTAAGCGCCGGGCACCAGCTTATTGACGAGCGCTGCGTCAAGTCAGTGGGGTTGTCCAAAGACGTCAAGAACCAAGTCCGGTTGCCAGAAGACAGGCAAAGATAGATAGATGGACAGATAGATAGATAGACAGACAGACAGATCGATCGATCGATAAAGAGAGAGAGAGAGGGGGAGGAACTGCTAGGGTGGGTTGTGTTTAGGCTGAGATAAATGGGAAGGTCACATCAGAATGCTTTGTGACAGGCCTAGTACTTTATTTTTTAGAATGCATGGTTTTTGGAAATGGAGAAACATCCGGATCCCGAATCGTGGCAACCGAAGAACCTTGCCAAGAGGTACTTCGGTTGTCTCCAGAGTCTTTCGGAGTACATTGCTAATGGAAATTTGCCACAATACTTTGATCGACGCATCAATCTGCTGAAGAAGGATAAAATCTTGGATATCCAAAAGGATGTCGACAAGATCCGAAACTTTTCTTTTGGTCAGAGGAAGCGCCCAGCCAATGATTCCTTACCCTACCATCCCCTTAAGAAATTTAATGGCGCAGCCCCCAACTGGAGATAAGTCTGTGTAGTATCATGCTGTCGCGGCCAGAGTGTAGGCCCTCATCAACAATTGGAAGCTGATTCATTACTCTGTGAAACTCTGTTGGTTGAGTGAGCTCTACGTGTGTGTGACAGCCTCTGCTAGTGGTAGCTTTCCAGCTCGATGAGCATTTTTTGCTAAGAAATGACCTTCGTGGTCTTAATGAACTATGACATCACTTAGGCTAGCAAGCACAGCTCTTCATCGATGTATGCAAAGGCGCTATATAAGTGTTGATGCATACATGAACCAATATACATACATACACACATATACTTGCATACATAGGGCATACATAGATTCATATATACATGCAAAGTAACAGTGAAAAGCAGGCTATCTGCAGCACAAACATTAAATGACTTGAGTAATAAGACCGGAGAATTTTAAATGACATTCGAATTTAGGTCTATTCAGTTGCCAGGAAGTTGAAAATATAATTGCATTTGTTATTGATAAATTAGGAAACAGAGGCCTATTGTTCATTCTTTAACAATAATTCAATTATATCATTATTTAATTCCAAGGTTAGGTTTAGGCTACATACATGTTGAATACAGGTAATAACAGCAAACAGTACTCGTAAATAATTTATTAACTTTACAAAGCACCCACCCACGACTATTCTTCTATTTTTTCCATTCAACCACTAGACTGAAAAACGTAAACTCGAGATTTCTGAAGCGCCCAACGAAAACTAGGTTGTGGGAACCAACCTATTCTTAGGCGCCCAGTCAAAACAAATTCGATAGGCAAGAAAGGTTCTGTTCCAGGTCGACATCCCTGAGAAACTTTTTGGAGATTTACGTTTACTATTTACATTTACTGAGCGCCAGTGGCTAATCTGGTTATCGCGACTAGCTTTTGTTGTGCGCTTTCGAAATTTTAACATGGATATCTAAGAACAGCCTAATGCTCTACTGCTTCCAATTTCTGCTTCGGCCTTTCACTCAAAACTGAAAACGTTCCTCTTTCACAGATCCTGTCCTGACACCCATTCTTCCTCTTATCTCTCTCTCTGCTCTCCAACCCCAAACATCACCCCCCGTAGCTGCAACGATGTCTCTCCGTCTGACTTTTGGATCTTGACCTGGAACCGGACTCTTTTGTCTATCGATCTTGTTTTGACTGAGCGCCTGTGAATAAGCTGGTCCCCGCGGCGCGGCTTTCGTTGGGCGCTGTAGAAATCTCGGGATTACGAATACGAATTACGAACGAATAATGCCCTACATAGATCTAACTATATTTATACTACAGCGTTGAACCAGTCTCTTGACCCAGTTATATCCAATCAGGTTGGACCACATACGTTCATACAGCTGCCGAGAGAAATGCCGGCAGATAAATATCCGACGGAAAACGGGCGGAACAGTGTTGTTATTAAAGCGGAAAAATTCACGTCACAACAGATGGGAATTTCTGATAAAAGGAAGACGTTTGTCGTCTGTTTTGTTGGAATCTTCGTGTCCTATTTCGTCTTCGGTGTTCTCCAAGAGAATATGTAAGCAATCAATCTTATTTTGTTACACGTTGCTGTTTTGACACGTGACTAAGTGGACATGTGTATCGCCAAAAATGCCTATTCAAAAATAAATTTCTTCATTTCGGTGCATTATTTTTTATTAAATTGCACGGCCTGCTAATCATTCAAACTGGCAAACGGATAAATTGAGCGCGTTTGCTTATATTATATCTATTCGCCCATTACGTTGAATTTTTGCGTTGAGTTTTCTAGAACAGTCTGCGCTATATAATTAGCTCCCTTACTTAATTATTATTTGCAATCGTTTGTGCTATATCGCGGAGGGTTGCTAATTATTCATATTCGCCTGTAATTGGACGAGTATTGGAAGGGAGATCGTCCTAATTAAGGAGTGCGCTGTAATTAATGATAATTAAGCGTGAATGGAGGGGTGTAAAAGCGGAGGGATAGAAGAGTACAGCTGTGGACAGTTGATTGGCCGAGCCACATGGAAAAGCAGCAGCCAACATTTCTATTGATACAGTACAAACACCGTTTAGAGACTACATTCTGCACAAATGCCCTGCATACAAAGATGTATGCATGTATGTATACATGTGTGTATGCATGTAGCTGTTTATCCAGCGCCTTTAGAAAACGTGAAACATGTGCTAATACATGACCAGTATAAACCGTTTTTAACTACTGACTTACTTCCAATTTATCACATGGTATTGTTGTAAAGGTGCCCACATAAAATACATGTCCAATTGGTTTAAATCTGCTTTTTCCAATCACACCTTCAGTTTCTTTGCTTCATCATTTCCAGAACAAATAATCACGGTTTTAGTTGTACATTGTGGAAAAGGTATCTGGGTCAGTCGTGTTCTTCAGCGAGCATTGTACTCAATGACCCTGAGCTTGACATACGATGGTGATACCTGTAGACATCACACAGCCATACAATTTCTTCACATGCAAAAGATATAATCCTGGTGTGATTTGACAATCTCCCACCAAAGAGAGATTTTCTCGTTGCATTTCTGTCTGTACTGAATGCTTTTCTTCCATTAGTTCAAACTCTTTCCCCAATACAAAATTTTGCCATATGCTCAGCACACTTATCCTTATGCACAACTGCCTTCTAGGCTTTGCTCCATCCTACTTAACTTCTTTTTGTATTCCAGTTTCCTCGTTGCCTGCCCATGCCTCCCTTCGCTCAGCTACCCGTGGTATCTTGGTAGTCCCTCGTGTCCGCACTACGACTGTTCAGTCCAGGAGCTTTGCCTTTGTTGGCCCTTCCAGCTGGAACTGCCTTCCTCTTGACCTGCGGCTTCAGTTACTTAGTCTCTCTCCTACCCAGTCTCGCAAACGCCTGAAATCCTTTTTGTTTGTTCAAGGCGGGAGCGCCACTGTTTCCTAAGTGGCGCTTTATAAATGTTCGTTTACAATTACAATTACACCGTGGATATAAACGTACGGAATCAGATTTGCCTTAGATGCTTCTATTGAGGCTTGAAAACAAGTGTGGCACCTTTTTGCCTGTTTTTGCCTTTTATGTGACGCAGATTGTGACATGCTGCTTACTGGGAAACTACTCGGAGACTTAAACCATCTGTGCATGCATTTGATTTGCAGATTGACCAAAAGTTCACTGACTGTTTTAATCTGACCATTCCACAGACAAGGGCAGCTCTAAATTGGGCGTGCCTTTTCCGTTGCTGGCTCAGGACTCTGGAACTCTCTTCCGGCTAATGTTTGCTCTGCAAATTCTGTGTTGACTTCAGATCTTGACTAAAAACTTATCTCTTCCTGACTGCTGCTCTGAGTATTATTACAAAGGCTCTAGGGATATTCTCAGAGTAGTATTATTGTTATTTCTTGGACCCATCACGAGGGGCTTTTCTAACAGATTGTGATTTGACTACAATTACATTTGAAGCGAACATTGAGTGATGCTTTTGCATTATGCTAACAGCACTTATAGAAGTCATTAGATTTAATTGTTATCATTATTACTGAAGTGCGCATCAAAGAGACCTCTTGCTCCTTGTGTGTTTGCTCTTGAACAATGCAGTGTTTTGCCTTTTTGGTGATTGGTCCACTTATCAGGAATCGCCTCCTTCTTAATCTGCCTATACCTCTCTCTGCGGGTGATTCACTTAGCTTTTATCAAAACTTGAAAACTGTTCTCAGAGGGTTCGCTGGGAGCATCTCTGAGTCGGCTTCTTAGGGTGCTCCTGTATAAATGCTCTGAATGAATGAATGTATTATTATTTGTTTTCCTAGGTGAGTGTAATCCCCAGGAATTTTATAATAATAATAATAATTAATAATTATAATAATAATAATAGTTATTGTCAGTATCGTTATCCTTATTTTATTTAAACTTTGCCAACTGATGAAAAGTATAACATACGCCATCTAGTGATTGTGGAGAAGAACGCCATCTGTTGAATGAGTGACTGTTGGTTAAGTGGGAATTGTTGACGTGTTTGAACAGTGACCAATCAGAGGGCCAAGTCTGTCTAATGTGTTAGGGTCTCATATCCTGTTAGAACAACTCCTGCTGCCTGTTAGGGTTCCTGCTGCTGCTGCTGCTCTGCTGCTGCTGCTCTGCTGCTGCTGCTCTGCTGCTGCTGCTCTGCTGCTGCTGCTCTGCTGCTGCTGCTCTGCTGCTGCTGCTGCTGTAGCAGCCAGTGGAGATGGTGGCGCTAGCAACCGGATTATCCAACGAGGGGAGAATAGTTCCTAGATGACTGTGTGACAGTCTTCATCCTGTTTCTCTCCATTGTTTTCCATTTATTGCTATTAAGGGTATGGTTAACGTCCTGAATTAAACCCACATTTTATGGATTCAAATCCATATCAGGGAAGAGATTTCAAGATCCCGTTCAATCTGTTCCCCTAGCCAAGTTGACCTTAGAATGAGTACAGCAACTGCACACTGTCAGTGGGAAGATCAGATGGAAAGAGAGAAGGGGGGCTCTCATTCTCATATGCTGAGGCTGAGCAAGTGAAGTTGATGGTATTTTGTAACCGCTTGGGGTTTGGCTTCAGGGACTACTTTTCGTCTTCTTCTGCTCATCTTATGTTTTTACTCATTGCTTAGTTTTCTGCTCATGTTTTAATAATGTTTTTCAGTCTGATCTGTTTATTAATGCATTAACTTGTCAGCCGGTCATCTTGTTCCTTGCTCTTCACAGAGCACCTTTGCAGAAGTTTGGTGCTGCTTGATCTTCTGTATACATACATACATACATACATGCATACATACATACATGAATACATATATATGTGCATACATACATACATACATAGATACATACACACACATACATACTTACACACATACATACATACATACATACATACACACATACATACATATATACATAGATACATACACACACATACATACATACATACACACATACATACATACACACATATACATACACACACATACATACATACACACATACATCATACATACACACATACACACATCATACATACATGCATACATACATACATACACACATACATACATACACACATACACACATACATACACACATACACATACATACATACATACACACATACATACATACATACTTACATACATGCATACATATATATGTACATATGTACATACACTGCTACATGGAACTGCTGTTCATCTGTCTTGGCCTCATTTGGGTCAGAGTTGGAACCAGGTAGTCAGTCAGGCTGTAAGTTTCCCGACTGTTTGCTCTTGCTGAGTGAAACTGGGTCATTGATGAATGTTTGACAGGAAATGCCTGGTTTCCTATGCTTGCAAATCCATAATTACAGCATCTGGTGAATCATCGTTCATCAACGACTCAGTCTAGACTTCTACAATATGTGGAGAATCTTATTTCTGCACTTCTACAACTGTTTGGAAATGAAACCACTCCTCTTCCGCAGATCCTATCCTGATTCCTCTTCTATCCTGCTGACCTAATTCTAAACACCATCCAGTGTAGTCATCTGACTGTCTGCCTACGATTCCTCGCTCAGCCAATGGAAATATGGCGTGTTAACAAATGTCTTACTTACTTGCCTCTTGGATCCTGACCTGTAACCAAACCCTTCTTGCCTTTCGATTTTCTTTTGACTGAGCGCCTGTGAATGAGCTGGTAGCCATGGCTTAGCTTTCGTTGGGCGCTGTAGAAATCTCGAGTTTACGACTGCAATTAGTTCATCTCTCTTCAATCTGGATTTTGAGCATTTTAAAGGAGTTTGGTTTCTCAAGCTTCCTACTTATAGCCTTTTAAGTGGACTGGTTTAGAAGGCGACTCTTGGGTCGGACTTCCTGTTCTGGTTGCTGGTCGGTTTGGTGTTTCCAAGCACAAGGTCATTTTCTGCCTTTACCAGACCTCCTGTCTTACCATTTTTCTTTCCGCAAGGATTGGCTTTAGGACATATCCTTTTCTGTTGCCACCTCTCACAGCATGTGCTGTTTTTCTCCCACTGATTGGCCTTTTCTCATTTTGCTGCCAAGTACCTCCTTTCTTACCACCAGGATGTACCACCAGACGTATTGGATTTCTCTGCCACTACCTCTCTAACCATGTGCCAGTCCTTTTCCAAGGGCTGGTTTTGAGCCTTTCTCTTTCTGTTACCACCTCTCTGACCACCTTAATACCATCTGACATTTTGGATTTTGGAGTCCCTTCCTTTACCATCTATTGATTTTCTCTCAAGGATCAGTTTTCCATATACCACCTCTCTTACCATCTCTTACCACCTGACGATGAATTTCTTGGCCACAACATCTTTTACCATCAGCTAATATTTTTCTTCCAAGTATTGGCTTTGGTATGTACCTCTTTCTGTCTTTACGCTTCCTCTCTTACAACCGGAATCAGGTAACAATTATTGGGCTGTATTTTCACTTCCATGTGGCCACCAACTGATGATGCCTTGCGCATTATGATAACGGCGCTATAGAAGTCAGCTGATTATATAAGATTGGAAAACATCTGTGGTGACTAATTATCATTAAACTGAGGGGAATGGCAGTAATTGGATTTTGAGAAAATAGTTTCTTTTTAAAAATGGCATCATGTGGGAGTCACGATGCATTGTGCGTGCATTTGATGAATTCGCTTTTAGGTTAAATGAAAAGCAAAATTTTAAATATTTGTCACGCGTTGTTTCGCGAGTAATAGAATTGGTTGGGCGGCAGAGGCCGACGGGGTTTTTGGTCTTCAGCTGAGGGATCTAAGTGCCAGAGGCGGACTGGATGAGTGCCTGTCTTGTACGTGGGAAGTTGCAGGTTTGAAGCCCTTTCTTTTAGAAGGTCCCACTCATACAACTCTTTACACACAGTTGTTTAGTGACTTTGATTGGTGGACCGTTGTTAGGTAGTTGTTTCATTTGACTCTGTTCAGACGTCTATCTGGGATCAGCAGGTGGTGGTGATGATGATGATGATGATGAGGATGGATGATGATGATGATGATGATGATTGGTGACAGTGGCAGTAGTAGTAGCAATAGTAATACTGAATGAGAGGGAGACTTTTGTAGTACTTAGTCGTTTAGCTGGGATTGCGTAGTTCAAAGTCAGATAATTCTTCAAAGCCCTGCGCCGTTGCTGGAGTTGCCTTAACTGGCGGTTGGTTGGGCCACATGTTGTCACTGCAGTTTTAACACTGGTTTCTTAATCATGCACGGTCGCCCATTCAAGTTTTTGCAGGGCTTAACTTTGCTATATCTGGAAGCGTAACATAAAACATACAGAGCCTACAAAGTCTACAGATGCAATTTAATGTGAGTTCTTTTGAGATGTCGCTGTCCGAAAAATGCGTATTTTCCGAGAAAGATTGTTCCAGAAGGATGGTCGAATGCACGAGAAAGTATTTTCTCGTCTGTCAATACGACCGCTTCTCCACTCGCCCACTTCTTCAGCTTCTCACTCAAAACTGAAAATGGAACTCTCAGGCTGTCGTATCCTGCTTCGCTCCTGCACCATCCCATGACCACCAACCATTTCCTCCATAGCAACAGGCTGTGTCTCCCCCACGTCATGACCTTTGGATTCTGACCTCTGGCACCGAAACTGACCCAACAACCATGGCTCATGCGGACTTGATTTGAAAACATCTGAACCCATGATTATGAACTTGTTTAATAATATGGGTGTGTGTGGGTGTGTGTGGGTGGGTGTAAGTGAATGGGTGGGAGAGAGAGGCAAGGGAGAGACAGACAGACAGACAGACAGACAGACAGACAGATGCCCTTGTACGGCTGTGTGTATAGGCTGGCAGACAGATGTTACTTACGATAATCTGTGTTGTCTAGGATGTGGCCAAATGAGGATATGCGGCGCTTTGGGTGAAATAATAATTAGTGTTTCTCTTTGTATCTTTCGTCCGTAGAGGATGGGATGCAAGTTAACAGCCGCTCGAACGGATTCAGCAGGCTCTCTCTTTCTTTGTCTCTCCCTGTCTATCTCTATCTCTGTCTCTGTCTCTCCCTGTCTTTCTCTGTCTCTCTCTGTCTCTCTCTCTCGACGCTTTGGTTGGGCGTGCTGAGGGGAGGGGAATCGGCTGATGCTAATCGAATGAGTCAGCGACGGAGACAGAGGATCTAAATGCTATAAAACTCTAGGTTAGATCCCCAGGAGCGGAGACCCCAGTTCGTGATTTTCGCTTCTCCTGTTCAGGAGAACCTGTTCGATAGAGCGCTCGGCTGGTTACGCGGAAAGTCAAGTTCTTCACTCAAAATTACGCAGCACCATCGATCGATGCTTAGGCATTAGACAGTGGCACTAAATAAATGCGGAAATAATAATGTTATAACCATCACTTTACGCATCTCCTGATGCACGATTTTCATAGAACGAGTTTCCAACTGTCCCCGATTTGTCTAGCTAACGTCCTACGACCGACTCCTGTAACTCGCTCAGGGCTGTCTAAGTACTCTAAGCAAGTATGCTGGAAAAGTATGTTGTGAATTAGCTGTTAATTAGCAATTTCTATGGCGCCATCGTCTAATGCACAGGACCTCGGACGACGGTGCACGAAAACGAAGCCTTGGTCAGAACAAGAGAGTGACCAACTGACCATCGATCGATGCATTGTTATCATGATAAGGGCGCCATAGAAGTCTTCCGATTAGAGTAGATTAGATTAGGTTGGATTACAATAATAATAGGCCTGATTTCGTGTCAGCTGAGAGTTCTACGTGCAAGACACTCGGTGTCGTATTAATGACAGCGAATAATTAGCGCAGATTCGGAGAAGGATATTCGGTGTATGGATCTCTTAGCCTCAGTGCCTTCAAGGCCTTATCCGCTATAGCGAGTATTGAACGTGGCCTTTGACCTACGCCAGCTTTAGGCCAATCCACCCGCATTGCAGTTAGGATCCTTGTTTATCTGGGTATACAGGCACAGTGAGTTGAGACCGGATCTTGGGTGAGGCCTTCTCTGTCCTTCAGCCTCGTGTCCGGGTAGCGATGGTCAGCCCATCTGTATCAGCTGGAGAAAGCCATTAATGAACAGAAGCCAATCATTGTATCAGACCAGTCGATTGAAACCCCTTCGTATCACGGACCTTTAAACATATTAGCGCTCGTACATCCGTATTAAATCAGCGCCCAGAGCAGTTTTTCTGAGCACTCGCGCCAGATGATGATGGCGCTGATGACGAGTTCCAGCAAACGAGTCGGCTGCCGCGTGACTCGAACGAAAGACGAGCAAATAATAACAAATATTGTGGACGGATGTATTAAGTACCACTGCGAAGCATTATGGGTACATCAGCTGACAACGTCCTGTTTTCAGGTGCACCCTTCCCTTGCATATTCGAGGAACCTCTCGGCTTTTGCCCTTCTGTAGAATTAGCAGGTACCGTTAACAGGCGTTCCCTTCCCTTTTGTGCATCCAAGTGGTCTGTACTTGCTTCTCTGTACAGTTTTTTCTAGGCCGTTTGATCAAAATTACAGACTGTACTGTCTAGCTCCAATTGTGACATTGGCTTCCCAAAGACTGCAGTTTTGTCTGGCACTTTGATATCATCAGCTTATGATGCCTTGTGCATTAGTCACCAGCACAGTAGGAGCCTCTATTTACTTCAGCGTGGATCCTTGGCATATGGTGAATTTGGAAGTGTATACAGCACATTTCGTAGGTTCTAGAAGATGTTGCCTAACTGTTCAGTTACATGCACAGATTATACGTACAGTGATACATACAGGCGGGTAAATACATTGGCACATACATACATAAATAGATGCATACATGTATGCATACATACATAAATAAATATTTGCATAAATATTTAAATACATGCATATATGCATGTTTTGCTGGCTAACATTTTGCCCGGCAGCAACACTGGTTGAGGGACACGTCTAAGGAGAGTAAAAGTTGTTCTGTTCAGGTTTTCATCATAGCACCATCATTCCAGAGCAGGCACAATGTCAGTTCTGGAACAACTGAGGTGTCTGTCAGTACTAGAAAAGGCTGAATGTCAGTTCTAGATGGAATGAATGTCAGTTCTAGAAATGAATGTCAGTTCTAGAAGAACCTCGTGTCAGTTCTAGAACAATATGTGATGCAATAATTTTCATTTAGTTTGTTAGATAGGAAATGTCTCAGAACTGGTGTTCTTAAATACTTCCTCTTTGCCCAAATGTTAGGGTATATGCCGGAAAACCCATTAATTTTGATCTTCCTCTGTCAGTAACTCGTTGCTAAGTATCTGGACAAAGCCTGCTTTTGAAAACTGAGATCCTGGATGATATTTCGTTTATTGGTTCTCATGTTTCACCTTCTGTTCTTTTCTACTGTCACTTGCAACAGTCAGCTGATCACGATTCACAGATGTCACCAGTTTAGACTAAACCATTCATTCGTTTGTTCATTTGCTCATCCATTCATTCACCCATCAATATATCTATCAATCGCTTCTGTACACCCATAATTCCATCCAGCTACCCATCCATCGATTTTCCTAGCCACCCATTCTACAATCCACCCACCCATCCAGCCACCCACTCATTCTTGCATCCATCCAGCCACCCATCGATCGATCGACCCACCCACCCTGTTACATGGACCGTTGTGGTCGAGTTTGTGCCATAGCTGAATGATCCCTCGACCTTGGAACCACGCTTCTGAGGAGCTTCTGCAGAAGCATGTAAAAAGTGTCACCTTTGCCTTTATGCTTCGCAGGAGTTTCTATAGAGGCATATAAACAAGTTGTTACCTTTTTGTTATGATTCTGAGGAGTTTCTGCGGAAGCATGTAAACATGTTTGCTCCCTTTACCTTTAGCTTCTGAGGAGTTTCCACGGAGGCATATAAACAAGTTATTACCTTTTCATGATGCTTCTGAGGAGTTTCTATAGAGGCATTTAAACATGTGTGTTACCTTTACCTTTATGCTTCAGATGAGTTTCTATGCAAGAGGCATAGAAATAAGTGTGTTACACTTGTGAGGCACGGTAGCTGATTGGATAGAGTGCTTGGCTTGTAATGTGGAGAGTACGAGTTCGAACCTCCCCCTTAGATTGTTGCTGGGTAGGAACCTTAAGCAAGTCCTTCACTCACAATTGCTTTGTGCCTCAGATTCAGATTTACTGACCTTGCGTACACAATAAATGCGTGATGACGATGATGATCAAGAATTTCTGGTTTGCCAGGAGTGACTTTGAGTTGATATCGGTAAAGGCGCTAAATGAATTATGTGTTGCGTCGCAGTACAGAAACAAATCGCTTGAAGAAGGCGGATCTGTTGAAGCTGAGATAGTTTTGCTGGTTGGGGATGACATGTTGTGCAAACAAATATTTATGCATTCAGTCCAATTTATATGCGGACTTTAAGGCTGTATTCATCACAAGTTTTGAAAACTCTTCCTGATACATACACGCATAAATGCATACATACATACATACATACATGCATATGTGCATACATATATTATGACAGGCTTATATGCATATGTGTACATGTATAATTATGTAGATTATTATTGTAGATATTAATTATTGTGTGGGCCTGTTATGATTTTCGTGGCCGTGTGCGATCATCGGCAGATCATAATATACGAATGCAGGTCCAGGATGTTTAGAGTGGAAACAGGAAACCGAGGTTTGCACTGCATGGGGTGTCGGCCGAAAAGTTTCATCTTGCAGCGGATCGCGAAATTAAGCCGATCCGTCGATCGGTCGGTCGTTTCTAGACTTTGCTGACTTGAGATGGAGACACTGGTGCCGTCATATGAGTTGTTCTCGGCCAACGTCCATCTTCCTAGTACCCAGTGTACTTCATTCATTCAGTCAGTCATTCATTCATTCATTCATTTTTTCAGTCATTCAATATATTTATATAATGCCCCTTCAATAATAATATAAAAAATTAATAATAATAATAATAATAATATAATAATAATAATGATATAATAACAATAATATTATAATAATAATATTATAATAATAATTATTAATAATAATTAATACTAATAATAATTAATAATAATAATAATTACCTACCTTGGGTAAAAGAAAATATTAATAAAAATAATATTAATAATATTAATTTTTTTTATTATGTCAATAATAATTACTACTACTACTACTACTACTAATAATAATAATAATACATTTGCCTATCACCGGCACCTCTTCTGAAAGAATTTCTGGTTTCCAGGACAAATTCAAAGAATTCCGAGAATTTTAAGACATACACCCAGAGATGCGTCCATCCCAACTCCGGCGAAAGAGAACAATTTTCAAGTGTTGGTGAAAGGTGCTTGCAGTGTTCCTAAATGAAAGTGTAGACGATTTTCTATAGCGACCGTATGGCCTCTGACTCTGCTCATTTTTCAATGATTTCATCGGATGAGATCCCCTTCAACACCGCTGCCCCCTTTGCTACTGCTTGGTGACAAACAACTTGCGCATGGTCTTTACACGGAGTCGAACTCGCAACCGTATGATCAGTGACCAAAAGCGTTACCTACGGACCACCATTATAAGAACATTGTGCCATTATAAGAACCTTTGACTATGAGTCTGATTGAAGTTAAACACGCGTCGTTTGGTAGAGAAACGTTTTTGTGTGGGTCATGACCCAAAACACGTCAGTCCAATCAGCGGACAATGCATAACTAAATACACAGCGATTCACAAAACGACTTTTGTGAATCAGTGTTTATTTTACGAATGACAGCCGACTCCAGGAGGAGCAAACATGAGTCTGGAGTTACTGTTGGAGGAATGGGTGGGCCAGTTTAGACCCGGATTCATTACGCATTGGGTGGAGGAGGGTCAAGGGTCAAGAGGCCCATTTGGATAAGCGTCAGCTCAGCTCATTGCTGACCTTTGTATTTGCACTTTGAATCTTGATGACGCCTTGTAAATGTTTTCATTGGCATTACGTTACGTGAGCATAACGGTTTGTAAGCGGATAGTTATATCTAGGCCTTTAAGAGCTTCTCAGTCGGAGATGCGGAAGCACGACTATCTCGGCAATTTACTGGGTAATACCCTCTACCTATGGATGTATTGCCTCACTTGGAATGGATGGGGTTCAGTAATACCCTCTATGTATGGCTATATGCCTCAGCTGGAATAGATAGGTTCACTAATACCCTCTACCTATGGCTGTGCCTCATTTGGAATAGATAGGGTTCAGTAATACCCTCTACCTATGGCTATTCCTCAGTTGGAATAGATAGAGTTCAGTAATACCCTCTACCTATGGCTATTCCTCAGTTGGAATAGATAGGGTCCAATTACACCAGTCAGACTTCTCCCTCGGATTAAGACTTTTGACAATGGTCTGACTTGTATGATCATCAATTGATGCCTTTTGCATTACGATAACGGCGCTATAGAAGTCGATAGATTAGATTAGATACCGGACTTCTCCAACAGATTATGATTTTTTACTACAATTGAAGCGACTTTCAATCGATGCCTATTGTGTTATAGTATTGGCGCTATAGAAGTCATTAAATTAGATTTTGAACTGATTACCTTTACCTTATCTTACCTTTACCTTATCTTACCTTATGGTTTTGATCTCTTGAGAAGGATCTGGCAGATGGATTTGGCCTGGTTAGCTACATTGGTTAAAGCATACGTCTAGGCGCCTCTGCGCGTGAGGATGCCAGTTCGCATACCGATAGTGGCAGTATTTCAGAGATTTAAGGGGCTAACACGGTCCATACACAGGGATCTTCAATGGCGTGGCTCCCATTCAAAGGGGCAACGGTGGTGAAGGATCTCACCCGATTAATTCATTGAAAAATGAGCAGGGTAGAGGATATACGGTCGCTATAGAAAACCGTGTACATTTACTGTACTGCGGATATTGCTAGCTAACTCATACGTGCAAGACACGAGTAAGGCACTTGAGCGGAGAGATGGAGCTACCAGCCGAGATTCGTTCGCAGTTTCATATTGAAAGAGGAAAAAGTTACAAGTGCGGGGGGTGGTATCGAGAAAATCGAGTCATGAAGCTCCGCCTCCTGTCGCCCTGAGTTGGGCTTCGCTCTAACCGGATCTTTGCCTGTTGTCACGGCTTCACTCTCTATATATGCAACAGCGGCCGACGTGAGATGTGCAGTTGTCGAATCGTGGACTGGGAGCCGTCGCTGTTTCTCCACAGCTGGAGAGGTCTGTCAGTCCGTCCGTTCGTCTGTGAGAGGAGGGAGTGCCAGTGACGGTGGTCATGGTTGGTCGAAGTCTGTTTCATCAGCCAGACGCTTTGGCTGAACTGGTGAGCGGTGCATTCTGCCTTTAGAGATGAGAAGATGAAGAGCCAGCCTTTATTTATTATTTTTATTATTATTATTATTATTATTGTTGTTAAATTTTGTTATTATGATTAATTTGTTATATTATTATTAGTTTGTTATTATTCTTATTATTTCTAAATTGTATAGTATGTCCAATGTCGCACATCACTGTGAATCAGAGACACAGTTGATGTAAACATTTGTGATCTTATCTTGTCAGAGATGGGTATTTCTTGCAAGTTACCCCTCTTCAGTCGCTTAGAGATAACTCTGAACTATTAGCAACATCATTTTCTTAGCCTCGGCATATGAGGGCAAATGACTAAGTCCCCTCCTGACCGTTGGATCTTAAATTCAACAGTGTACAGTCGATGTGCTCAGTTTTTAGCTTAATTTGCTAGTGCCCTAGTGGAGCAGAGATGTTGACGTACCTTTATGTCATGGTGGGTATTTGAACGAACCCCAGACATATGGGTAGACATATGGGTTGATAGTCTAACTTGCTAACCATTGTGCTCATAGGTTGAAATTGGTCTTTAGTGTAAGTAAGTAAAACATTTGTTAATACGCCATATGTCCATCGGGTGAGCGAGGAATCACAGGCGAATTAAACGATAGGGCATTTAATTCGACCTTTCCTCACATACGAATTAACATTTCGCAAGACCATCTCTCTTGTAGTGGGTGACACTTCTTCTGTTTTGTATGCCTCAAGGCTTCATTCAACACAGAGACCTAGCATGCATATATACATACATACATAGATACATACATAGATACATACATACATATATACATAGATACATACATAGATACACACATACATAGATACATACATAGATACATACATATATACATATATACATACATACATATATACATACATACATATATACATACATACATAGATACATACATACATAGATACATACATAGAGACATACACATACATAGATACATACATACATAGATACATACATACATAGACACATACATACATACATAGACACATACATACATAGATACATACATGTATATGTACACTGATCTGTCGAAATTTGACCCAGCTTCTCCAACAGTTTATGATTTTTACTGTGATTTTGACTTGAAGCGACCATCAACTGATGCCTTGTGCATTATGATAGCGGCGCTATAGAAGTCTTTAGATTAGATTAGATATCTAGGGACAGGCTGAGTGGTAATGTGTGCTTACTTCTGAGTGCATTTGCTGCCGTTTAGATGCAGTGGCAGCTGGGGGTAGACAGCTTGCTCAGCATCGCTCATCTGTTTAGGGGATTTAAACTGCAGTCATTTGATAACAAGCCAGGAATGTTTTATATCATTTATACAGCGCCGTTATGAACTTTGAATTGAGTGGTGGCATATGTACGTACAGATGTATGTATGTGTGTGTGTTTGTATGTTTGAGTGTTTGTATGTATGTGTGTCTGTATGATTCTTGTGTCTGTTTCTATGTTGCATGTTTATATAGCGCCTATAGGAACCGTTTAAAGTCGATGGTGTTTTCTGGTGGAGGAGGAGGAAGAAGAGGAGGACTTGAGGCTGGTAGTGATGACAGTGAGGATGAATTGAGTTAGAGAGGCCATTTTCTGTGACAAATCGCACAGATTCGACTCCAGCGTTGACGATCAGGACTTAATGAGCAAGGGACAATTAAGACGACTAAGAATGCGTAAATCTTGACATACAACCAGCCAGCCGCACCCAGTGCGCCTCTTTCACCCGAAAGATGACTTGGTGACAATTGCGGACTTGATGGGGCATTTATGACCGACCCGAGAAAATGCAAAGTCTGTCTGTTTATCTGGTTGTCTGGCTTTCTGTGTCGTCGTCATTTAATTGTCCTGCTCCCAGATGCTCCTGTCGGGCCGGACCTAAGGCGTCGTCGTTGGATTAACTCCGCAGACAGCAGCCCCCCCCCCCCCCCCGTTCGTCGTTGTCACGTGCTTAGGGTCTGGCAACTGTTAGCAGCGCGAAATTCGAGAAGTCACATTGTTCGATCATATCTCTCTCGCTCGCTCTCGTTCTCTCCCTCGAGCTGCGCATCTGTATCAGTCAGCGCAGCCGCTCCTAGGGCGGCTGAAACAACCGTTTACCCGCAGCACATCGGTGATGTCCGGGTGAAACGAACAGCTCGCCAGGGCATATCCTGTAATTTAGGCGGCTTGTCTCTCCCTGACTCTCCCTCCTACGCAGTCACCAACCGATCCCCCACCCCCGGGGCCGCCTTATCTGGTTTATGTACTGGTGACAAAGACCCAGCATCCGGTTGGCGCATCTCTGTCTGCTTAGCTGATAAAAGGCCCGTTCTGTGTCCGGATGAGACAGCAGACAACTGTTGTTGCGACAGCCGACGATAAGTGTTTGTTGTGACTTGGCGATAACTGCGTGTTGTGTCGGTGCGCTCTGTTTTCTTCTTCTTGCCCTTCAAAGTCGAGAGTCGAGTATCGCTACACCCAGGAAGATGATGATGACTGTGAGTTCCAAGTAGAGCATCGGTCGCGTTCTGTTGAGCATTCCGATATTTGGTAGAGGCGTGGCGTTTCGACGATCTGAATTTGGCATTTTACTCGAATTTCTCGTTTATAAATCCGGCTTTGGTGGGTTTGTTTGCCGTTGAAGCCGGAACTGAAGCTTATGCAGATATGGTGTGCTGTAAATACGCAGGATGTTATAGTACAAGTTTAGCGGCAGACTACAGCATATGCAGCACATATGCATATATTTTATATATACATATATAAATATGTATTTACATATGCACATATGACATATGCAGTTATTTCGATCTTTTCAGATGCAGTGGACGATGATGAACAGTTGTTGATATTTAACGAAAATCATTTATTACAGTTTTTCATGAGTTTTCTCAACTCACGCTTACAGCTGGATATAGAAACAGTTGCTTCGATGTAGTCGTATGAAACCGCTGTAGAAATTTTGGTGAAACAGATCAACTGTTGAGTAAAGATGGTTGAGATTTTGACTGTGACTTTCTACTTTGTGATTTGATTTTAATACTATTTATTTTAAACGGTTTTTGGCATATTTCAATTTAATACGGTTGTTGTCTGTTGCGTTTTCTGTTTAAAAAGAGCGAAGAGCAGATATGGTCCGGACCAGGAGCGTTTCACGTTCAGTTCCGCCATGGTCTTCATCCCATGCATCGTCAACGCTCTCTTTGCACAGATCGGTAAGTGCTTTCTTCACACTGCGAAAGTCTTACATGTAAATAGCTCCACAGTCTAATCTAATGACTGCTACAGCATCTTTAGGGCATCATCTATGGTCGTTTTAAGATGCAGTTTGCAGCTCCGAGCTACATCTGCAACAGTTAACATGAAATAACAGACCTTGTTTAGCATAAAACCAACTAGTTTAAGCTAAGAACTTCTGTATTCATACCGTATTCATTCATAAGAAAATAACTGATTATTATTGAATTAGTTTAAGCTAGGAACTTCTATATTAAAACTGTCTTCATGCATAAGAAAGTATTCGATGTGTGCAATATCTTTCACAGATGAATCAAGGTGATCCTTTAAAATACTTGTTTGTACCTGATTTTGGTGGAATGTATGTAAAGTGAATGTAGCTTTCTTAGGACAGAGGAAATGCTGGTAGAATGGTGGATGTACTCTTAGCGTAGATAACGTTTGTGGAAAAATATAAAAAATAATGACTGTGAAAGTTTACTATGAACTCCTTTTGTCATTGGATGATGTTTTTCGCAGTAGATTCGGGCAGAAGATATTTAAGTGCAAGGCTTTGAGATATTTTTAACTCTTTTATTATGATAAGCGGAAGTGGACTGAAAAGAGAAAACGTTCTCCAGTTTAGATAATTTCCTTTTGTGTCACCAGCAACCACTTGCAATGTTGCTTCGAAGGCATGTTTCTGAGCTTTCAATGACGGTGCAGTTGGAGGTGTTATCTGAATTGCGTTATGTTCACTTAAAATACGCATAACTCAGTCAGACGCCTGTACTGCGCCGTCAGAGACGCCGACCAGGCTTTTTATCCAAGGAGATTTTCGTTTATTTTTGGTAAATTTGTACAGAAGGCATCTACCCTGAAGTGCACCCAGTCTAGTCTCGATTAAAGGGGATGGTTATCAAACGTTGATAATAGGTGATAAAGTGTCATTAGTCTGAAGACGCAGTTTGCGGTGAAGGCCACTCTGGTTGGGTTGCCCAACCACTGAGGAGGCCTGACGTTGCACTGTCATAGTGCATTCTAAAGGAACAACCAGTTCGCCTGGGTTGTGGAGCAAAGGAATTGGCAGCCTTTCAGACCTAAGCCAGGATGGCAAAGCTCCGCTAAGTAGGCAGATGCTGTTTCCAGCAGACAATGTCAAATCCACACGGAAATCTAGAAACTGATGTGCTGTGGGAAGCACAGCCGATGAAGTAAATCGCGCTTTTGAATTGGCCGACTGAACTGTTGTTTCACGGTGTTGCTTGCGCTGTGTATCTCTGCGGTGTTGCCTGAACTGAGTTGTGATAACTTGATTTGCCCATAACTCAGTCAGACCACACCGCAGCTCTGCACGCACCAAAGTAACCCAAGAAGGGGAGCCACAAAGGGTGAAGAATACGATTCGTTTAGAACTTTCTACGTATTTTTAGTACTGAAGCTAATTTTGGGAAATGGCATCACACTGGTACCAATTATGTTTTGCTGTATTTCTACAGTAATTTTATAGCAATTATAGAATTTACTCACGATATGCACTTCATGAGTTTTACCCATAATTCGTCAGCAGTAATGGAATAGCTTTCATGGATCTCTGAAGCTGTTGTAGAAGTAGCTAGAGACTTGTTGCAGAAGTAGGGACCTGTTGCAGAAGTAGGGACCTGTTGCAAAAGTAGGGACCTGTTGCAGAAGTAGGGACCTGTTGCAGAAGTAGGAACCTGTTGTAGAAGTAGGGACCTGTTGCAGAAGTAGGGACCTGTTGCTGAAGTAGGAACCTGTTGCAGAAGTATGGACCTGTTGCAGAAGTAGGGACCTGTTGCAGAAGTAGGGACCTGTTGCAAAAGTAGGGACCTGTTGCAGAAGTATGGACCTGTTGCAAAAGTAGGGACCTTTTGCAAAAGTAGGGACCTGTTGCAGAAGTAGGTCGGGACCTGTTGCAGAAGTAGGGACCTGTTGCATAAGTAGTGACCTGTTGCCGTCTTTCCCTGTGAACTCCTCTGTGTTATATTCCATAAGCCTATAACTCAGTAAGTTCACATGGTCAAGGTTGCAACCACTGCGTCCATCTCGGTCTGGCTTTCGGTTACTTCTTTTAAGAAGAAAAGTGGAGAAGTTGTTCACACAGTAACATCATTTTACTCAGTCAGTTTGTGAAACAAAAGCATATGTTGAAATGAAGACATTTCTTCTTGAAATTGGAAGAGAGCAGAAGAGCAGTTCCTTTTAGCTAACTGTGAGAGACAGCCATGAGCACGAAGTGTTAGCAATTTCATTTTCTTAGCCTCAACGCAGAAGGGTGATCGACCAGTTCCCTTCCTCGCTGTTTGATCTTCGCACGGACATTTTGTGTGTTCTTTCTCTGTCTGTGACAGCTATCTACACTTCGGGGGCTGAGAAGGACACTTCTCCTCAGTCGCTGTACGCCATCATGTCGTTCTCATACGTTGGGGCGATGCTTGCCAGCAACCATGCGCTCCAGTTTGTCAGCTACCCAACACAGGTAATTGTATCCAGTGGGA
>OZ029922.1:31067056-31365562 GCA_964023275.1 Norana najaformis
AATTACAGACTGTACTGTCTAGCTCCAATTGTGACATTGGCTTCCCAAAGACTGCAGTTTTGTCTGGCACTTTGATATCATCAGCTTATGATGCCTTGTGCATTAGTCACCAGCACAGTAGGAGCCTCTATTTACTTCAGCGTGGATCCTTGGCATATGGTGAATTTGGAAGTGTATACAGCACATTTCGTAGGTTCTAGAAGATGTTGCCTAACTGTTCAGTTACATGCACAGATTATACGTACAGTGATACATACAGGCGGGTAAATACATTGGCACATACATACATAAATAGATGCATACATGTATGCATACATACATAAATAAATATTTGCATAAATATTTAAATACATGCATATATGCATGTTTTGCTGGCTAACATTTTGCCCGGCAGCAACACTGGTTGAGGGACACGTCTAAGGAGAGTAAAAGTTGTTCTGTTCAGGTTTTCATCATAGCACCATCATTCCAGAGCAGGCACAATGTCAGTTCTGGAACAACTGAGGTGTCTGTCAGTACTAGAAAAGGCTGAATGTCAGTTCTAGATGGAATGAATGTCAGTTCTAGAAATGAATGTCAGTTCTAGAAGAACCTCGTGTCAGTTCTAGAACAATATGTGATGCAATAATTTTCATTTAGTTTGTTAGATAGGAAATGTCTCAGAACTGGTGTTCTTAAATACTTCCTCTTTGCCCAAATGTTAGGGTATATGCCGGAAAACCCATTAATTTTGATCTTCCTCTGTCAGTAACTCGTTGCTAAGTATCTGGACAAAGCCTGCTTTTGAAAACTGAGATCCTGGATGATATTTCGTTTATTGGTTCTCATGTTTCACCTTCTGTTCTTTTCTACTGTCACTTGCAACAGTCAGCTGATCACGATTCACAGATGTCACCAGTTTAGACTAAACCATTCATTCGTTTGTTCATTTGCTCATCCATTCATTCACCCATCAATATATCTATCAATCGCTTCTGTACACCCATAATTCCATCCAGCTACCCATCCATCGATTTTCCTAGCCACCCATTCTACAATCCACCCACCCATCCAGCCACCCACTCATTCTTGCATCCATCCAGCCACCCATCGATCGATCGACCCACCCACCCTGTTACATGGACCGTTGTGGTCGAGTTTGTGCCATAGCTGAATGATCCCTCGACCTTGGAACCACGCTTCTGAGGAGCTTCTGCAGAAGCATGTAAAAAGTGTCACCTTTGCCTTTATGCTTCGCAGGAGTTTCTATAGAGGCATATAAACAAGTTGTTACCTTTTTGTTATGATTCTGAGGAGTTTCTGCGGAAGCATGTAAACATGTTTGCTCCCTTTACCTTTAGCTTCTGAGGAGTTTCCACGGAGGCATATAAACAAGTTATTACCTTTTCATGATGCTTCTGAGGAGTTTCTATAGAGGCATTTAAACATGTGTGTTACCTTTACCTTTATGCTTCAGATGAGTTTCTATGCAAGAGGCATAGAAATAAGTGTGTTACACTTGTGAGGCACGGTAGCTGATTGGATAGAGTGCTTGGCTTGTAATGTGGAGAGTACGAGTTCGAACCTCCCCCTTAGATTGTTGCTGGGTAGGAACCTTAAGCAAGTCCTTCACTCACAATTGCTTTGTGCCTCAGATTCAGATTTACTGACCTTGCGTACACAATAAATGCGTGATGACGATGATGATCAAGAATTTCTGGTTTGCCAGGAGTGACTTTGAGTTGATATCGGTAAAGGCGCTAAATGAATTATGTGTTGCGTCGCAGTACAGAAACAAATCGCTTGAAGAAGGCGGATCTGTTGAAGCTGAGATAGTTTTGCTGGTTGGGGATGACATGTTGTGCAAACAAATATTTATGCATTCAGTCCAATTTATATGCGGACTTTAAGGCTGTATTCATCACAAGTTTTGAAAACTCTTCCTGATACATACACGCATAAATGCATACATACATACATACATACATGCATATGTGCATACATATATTATGACAGGCTTATATGCATATGTGTACATGTATAATTATGTAGATTATTATTGTAGATATTAATTATTGTGTGGGCCTGTTATGATTTTCGTGGCCGTGTGCGATCATCGGCAGATCATAATATACGAATGCAGGTCCAGGATGTTTAGAGTGGAAACAGGAAACCGAGGTTTGCACTGCATGGGGTGTCGGCCGAAAAGTTTCATCTTGCAGCGGATCGCGAAATTAAGCCGATCCGTCGATCGGTCGGTCGTTTCTAGACTTTGCTGACTTGAGATGGAGACACTGGTGCCGTCATATGAGTTGTTCTCGGCCAACGTCCATCTTCCTAGTACCCAGTGTACTTCATTCATTCAGTCAGTCATTCATTCATTCATTCATTTTTTCAGTCATTCAATATATTTATATAATGCCCCTTCAATAATAATATAAAAAATTAATAATAATAATAATAATAATATAATAATAATAATGATATAATAACAATAATATTATAATAATAATATTATAATAATAATTATTAATAATAATTAATACTAATAATAATTAATAATAATAATAATTACCTACCTTGGGTAAAAGAAAATATTAATAAAAATAATATTAATAATATTAATTTTTTTTATTATGTCAATAATAATTACTACTACTACTACTACTACTAATAATAATAATAATACATTTGCCTATCACCGGCACCTCTTCTGAAAGAATTTCTGGTTTCCAGGACAAATTCAAAGAATTCCGAGAATTTTAAGACATACACCCAGAGATGCGTCCATCCCAACTCCGGCGAAAGAGAACAATTTTCAAGTGTTGGTGAAAGGTGCTTGCAGTGTTCCTAAATGAAAGTGTAGACGATTTTCTATAGCGACCGTATGGCCTCTGACTCTGCTCATTTTTCAATGATTTCATCGGATGAGATCCCCTTCAACACCGCTGCCCCCTTTGCTACTGCTTGGTGACAAACAACTTGCGCATGGTCTTTACACGGAGTCGAACTCGCAACCGTATGATCAGTGACCAAAAGCGTTACCTACGGACCACCGCTGTGCCATTATAAGAACCTTTGACTATGAGTCTGATTGAAGTTAAACACGCGTCGTTTGGTAGAGAAACGTTTTTGTGTGGGTCATGACCCAAAACACGTCAGTCCAATCAGCGGACAATGCATAACTAAATACACAGCGATTCACAAAACGACTTTTGTGAATCAGTGTTTATTTTACGAATGACAGCCGACTCCAGGAGGAGCAAACATGAGTCTGGAGTTACTGTTGGAGGAATGGGTGGGCCAGTTTAGACCCGGATTCATTACGCATTGGGTGGAGGGGGGTCAAGGGTCAAGAGGCCCATTTGGATAAGCGTCAGCTCAGCTCATTGCTGACCTTTGTATTTGCACTTTGAATCTTGATGACGCCTTGTAAATGTTTTCATTGGCATTACGTTACGTGAGCATAACGGTTTGTAAGCGGATAGTTATATCTAGGCCTTTAAGAGCTTCTCAGTCGGAGATGCGGAAGCACGACTATCTCGGCAATTTACTGGGTAATACCCTCTACCTATGGATGTATTGCCTCACTTGGAATGGATGGGGTTCAGTAATACCCTCTATGTATGGCTATATGCCTCAGCTGGAATAGATAGGTTCACTAATACCCTCTACCTATGGCTGTGCCTCATTTGGAATAGATAGGGTTCAGTAATACCCTCTACCTATGGCTATTCCTCAGTTGGAATAGATAGAGTTCAGTAATACCCTCTACCTATGGCTATTCCTCAGTTGGAATAGATAGGGTCCAATAATACACCAGTCAGACTTCTCCCTCGGATTAAGACTTTTGACAATGGTCTGACTTGTAATGATCATCAATTGATGCCTTTTGCATTACGATAACGGCGCTATAGAAGTCGATAGATTAGATTAGATACCGGACTTCTCCAACAGATTATGATTTTTTACTACAAGTTCGCTTGAAGCGACTTTCAATCGATGCCTATTGTGTTATAGTATTGGCGCTATAGAAGTCATTAAATTAGATTTTGAACTGATTACCTTTCCTTTTCTTACCTTTACCTTATCTTACCTTTACCTTATGGTTTTGATCTCTTGAGAAGGATCTGGCAGATGGATTTGGCCTGGTTAGCTACATTGGTTAAAGCATACGTCTAGGCGCCTCTGCGCGTGAGGATGCCAGTTCGCATACCGATAGTGGCAGTATTTCAGAGATTTAAGGGGCTAACACGGTCCATACACAGGGATCTTCAATGGCGTGGCTCCCATTCAAAGGGGCAACGGTGGTGAAGGATCTCACCCGATTAATTCATTGAAAAATGAGCAGGGTAGAGGATATACGGTCGCTATAGAAAACCGTGTACATTTACTGTACTGCGGATATTGCTAGCTAACTCATACGTGCAAGACACGAGTAAGGCACTTGAGCGGAGAGATGGAGCTACCAGCCGAGATTCGTTCGCAGTTTCATATTGAAAGAGGAAAAAGTTACAAGTGCGGGGGGTGGTATCGAGAAAATCGAGTCATGAAGCTCCGCCTCCTGTCGCCCTGAGTTGGGCTTCGCTCTAACCGGATCTTTGCCTGTTGTCACGGCTTCACTCTCTATATATGCAACAGCGGCCGACGTGAGATGTGCAGTTGTCGAATCGTGGACTGGGAGCCGTCGCTGTTTCTCCACAGCTGGAGAGGTCTGTCAGTCCGTCCGTTCGTCTGTGAGAGGAGGGAGTGCCAGTGACGGTGGTCATGGTTGGTCGAAGTCTGTTTCATCAGCCAGACGCTTTGGCTGAACTGGTGAGCGGTGCATTCTGCCTTTAGAGATGAGAAGATGAAGAGCCAGCCTTTATTTATTATTTTTATTATTATTATTATTATTATTGTTGTTAAATTTTGTTATTATGATTAATTTGTTATATTATTATTAGTTTGTTATTATTCTTATTATTTCTAAATTGTATAGTATGTCCAATGTCGCACATCACTGTGAATCAGAGACACAGTTGATGTAAACATTTGTGATCTTATCTTATCAGAGATGGGTATTTCTTGCAAGTTACCCCTCTTCAGTCGCTTAGAGATAACTCTGAACTATTAGCAACATCATTTTCTTAGCCTCGGCATATGAGGGCAAATGAATAAGTCCCCTCCTGACCGTTGGATCTTAAATTCAACAGTGTACAGTCGATGTGCTCAGTTTTTAGCTTAATTTGCTAGTGCCCTAGTGGAGCAGAGATGTTGACGTACCTTTATGTCATGGTGGGTATTCAAACCCCAGACATATGGGTTGATAGTCTAACTTGCTAACCATTGTGCTCATAGGTTGAAATTGGTCTTTAGTGTAAGTAAGTAAAACATTTGTTAATACGCCATATGTCCATCGGGTGAGCGAGGAATCACAGGCGAATTAAACGATAGGGCGTTTAATTCGACCTTTCCTCACATACGAATTAATATTTCGCGAGACCTCGTCTCTTGTAGTGGGAGACACTTCTTCTGTTTTGTATGCCTCAAGGCTTCATTCGACACAGATACCTAACATGCATATATATTCATACATAGATACATACATACATATATACATACATACATAGATACATACATACATATACATACATACATAGATACATACATAGAGACATTCATAGAGACATACATACATACATAGATACATACATACATACATACATAGATACACGCATACATACATACATACATACATAGATACATACATACATACATACATAGATACACGCATACATACATACATACATACATAGATACATGCATGTATATGTACACTGATCTGTCGAAATTTGACCCAGCTTCTCCAACAGTTTATGATTTTTACTGTGATTTTGACTTGAAGCGACCATCAACTGATGCCTTGTGCATTATGATAACGGCGCTATAGAAGTCTTTAGATTAGATTAGATATCTAGGGACAGGCTGAGTGGTAATGTGTGCTTACTTCTGAGTGCATTTGCTGCCGTTTAGATGCAGTGGCAGCTGGGGGTAGACAGCTTGCTCAGCATCGCTCATCTGTTTAGGGGATTTAAACTGCAGTCATTTGATAACAAGCCAGGAATGTTTTAGATCATTTATAGAGCGCCGTTATGAACTTTGAATTAAGTGGTGGCATATGTACGTACAGATGTATGTATGTATGTGTGTTTCTATGTTTGAGTGTTTGTATGTATGTGTGTCTGTATGCTTCTTGTGTCTGTTTCTATGTTGCATGTTTATATAGCGCCTATAGGAACCGTTTAAAGTCGATGGTGTTTTCTGGTAGAGGAGGAGGACTTGAGGCTGGTAGTGATGACAGTGAGGATGAATTGAGTTAGAGAGGCCATTTTCTGTGACAAATCGCACAGATTCGACTCCAGCGTTGACGATCAGGACTTAATGAGCAAGGGACAATTAAGACGACTAAGAATGCGTAAATCTTGACATACAACCAGCCAGCCGCACCCAGTGCGCCTCTTTCACCCGAAAGATGACTTGGTGACAATTGCGGACTTGATGGGGCATTTATGACCGACCCGAGAGAATGCAAAGCCTGTCTGTTTATCTGGTTGTCTGGCTTTCTGTGTCGTCGTCATTTAATTGTCCTGCTCCCAGATGCTCCTGTCGGGCCGGACCTAAGGCGTCGTCGTTGGATTAACCCCGCAGACTGCAGCCCCCCCCCCCCCCCCAGTTCGTCGTTGTCACGTGCTTAGGGTCTGGCAACTGTTAGCAGCGCGAAATTCGAGAAGTCACATTGTTCGATCATATCTCTCGCTCTCTCTCTCGCTCTCCCTCGAGCTGCGCATCTGTATCAGTCAGCGCAGCCGCTCCTAGGGCGGCTGAAACAACCGTTTACCCGCAGCACATCATTGACGTCCGGGTGAAACGAACGGCTCGCCAGGGCATATCCTGTAATTTAGGCGGCTTGTCTCTCCCTGACTCTCCCTCCTACGCAGTCACCAACCAATCCCCACCCCCGGGGCCGCCTTATCTGGTTTATGTACTGGTGACAAAGACCCAGCATCCGGTTGGCGCATCTCTGTCTGCTTAGCTGATAAAAGGCCCGTTCTGTGTCCGGATGAGACGGCAGACAACTGTTGTTGCGACAGCCGACGATAAGTGTTTGTTGTGACTTGGCGATAACTGCGTGTTGTGACGGTGCGCTCTGTTTTCTTCTTCTTGCCCTTCAAAGTCGAGAGTCGAGTATCGCTACACCCAGGAAGATGATGATGATGAATGTGAGTTCCAAGTAGAGTATCGGTCGCGTTCTGTTGAGCATTCCGATATTTGGTAGAGGCGTGGCGTTTCGACGATCTGAATTTGGCATTTTACTCGAATTTCTCGTTTATAAATCCGGCTTTGGTGGGTTTGTTTGCCGTTGAAGCCGGAACTGAAGCTTATGCAGATATGGTGTGTTGTAAATACGCAGGATGTTATAGGACAAGTTTAGCGGCCGACTACAGCATATGCAGCACAAATGCATATATATTATATATACATATATAAATATGTATTTACATATGCACATATGACATATGCAGTTATTTCGATCTTTTCAGATGCAGTGGACGATGATGAACAGTTGTTGATATTTAACGAAAATCATTTATTACAGTTTTTCATGAGTTTTCTCAACTCACGCTTACAGCTGGATATAGAAACAGTTGCTTCGATGTAGTCGTATGAAACCGCTGTAGAAATTTTGGTGAAACAGATCAGTTGTTGAGTAAAGATAGTTGAGATTTTGACTGTGACTTTCTACTTGCTGATTTGATTTTAATACTATTTATTTTAAACGGTTTTTGGCATATTTCAATTTAATACGGTTGTTGTCTGTCGCGTTTTCTGTTTAAAAAGAGCGAAGAGCAGATATGGTCCGGACCAGGAGCGTTTCACGTTCAGTTCAGCCATGGTCTTCATCCCATGCATCGTCAACGCTCTCTTTGCACAGATCGGTAAGTGCTTTCTTCACACTACGAAAGTCTTACATGTAAATAGCTCCACAGTCTAATCTAATGACTGCTACAGCATCTTTAGGGCATCATCTATGGTCGTTTTAAGATGCAGTTTGCAGCTCCGAGCTACATCTGCAACAGTTAACATGAAATAACAGACCTTGTTTAGCATTAAACCAACTAGTTTAAGCTAAGAACTTCTGTATTCATACCGTATTCATTCATAAGAAAGTAACTGATTATTATTGAATTAGTTTAAGCTAGGAACTTCTATATTAAAACTGTCTTCATGCATAAGAAAGTATTCGATGTGTGCAATATCTTTCACAGATGAATCAAGGTGATCCTTTAAAATACTTGTTTGTACCTGATTTTGGTGGAATGTATGTAAAGTGAATGTAGCTTTCTTAGGACAGAGGAAATGCTGGTAGAATGGTGGATGTACTCTTAGCGTAGATAACGTTTGTGGAAAAATATAAAAAATAATGACTGTGAAAGTTTACTATGAACTCCTTTTGTCATTGGATGATGTTTTTCGCAGTAGATTCGGGCAGAAGATATTTAAGTGCAAGGCTTTGAGATATTTTTAACTCTTTTATTATGATAAGCGGAAGTGGACTGAAAAGAGAAAAAGTTCTCCAGTTTAGATCGTTTCCTTTTGTGTCAGAAGCAACCACTTGCGATGTTGCTTCGAAGGCATATTTCTGAGCTTTCAATGTAGTCTTATGAAGCCACTGTGGAAATGACGGTGCAGTTGGAGGTGTTATCTGAATTGCGTTATGTTCACTTAAAATACGCATAACTCAGTCAGACGCCTGTACTGCGCCATCACAGACGCTTTTTATCCGAGGAGGATTCATTTATTTGGGGTAAATTTGTACAGAAGGCATCTACCCAGTCTAGTCTCGATTAAAGGGGACGGTTATCAAACGTTGATAATAGGTGATAAAGTGTCATTAGTCTGAAGACGTAGTTTGCGGTGAAGGCCACTCCGGTTGGGTTGCCCAACCACTGAGGAGGCCTGACGTTGCACTGTCGTAGTGCATTCTAAAGGAACAACCAGTTCGCCTGGGTTGTGGAGCGAAGGAATTGGCAGCCTTTCAGACCTAAGCCAAGATGACAAAGCTCTGTTTAATAGGGACATGCTGTTTCCAGCAGACAATGTCAAATCCACACGGAAATCTAGAAACTGATGTGCTGTGGGAAGCACAGCTGATGAAGTAAATCGCGCTTTTGAATTGGCCGACTGAACTGTTGTTTCACGGTGTTGCTTGCGCTGTGTATCTCTGCGGTGTTGCCTGAACTGAGTTGTGATAACTTGATTTGCCCATAACTCAGTCAGACCACACCGCAGCTCTGCACGCACCGAAGTAACCCAAGAAGGGGAGCTACAAAGGGTGAAGAATACGATTCGTTTCTCTTTCTACGTATTTTTAGTACTGAAGCTAATTTTGGGAAATGGCATCACACTGCTACCAATTATGTCTTGCTGTATTTCTACAGTAATTTTATAGCAATTATAGAATTTACTCACGATATGCATTTCACGAGTTTTACCCATAATTCGTCAGCAGTATTGGAATAGCTTTCATGGATCTCTGAAGCTGTTGTAGAAGTAGCTAGAGACTTGTTGCAGAAGTAGGGACCTGTTGCAAAAGTAGGGACCTGTTGCAGAAGTAGGGACCTGTTGCAGAAGTAGGGACCTGTTGCAGAAGTAGGGATCTGTTGCAGAAGTAGGGACCTGTTGCAGAAGTAGGAACCTGTTGCAGAAGTAGGAACCTGTTGCAGAAGTAGGGACCTGTTGCAAAAGTAGGGACCTGTTGCAGAAGTAGGAACCTGTTGCAAAAGTAGGGACCTGTTGCAAAAGTAGGGACCTGTTGCAGAATAGGGACCTGTTGCAAAAGTAGGGACCTGTTGCAGAAGTAGGTCGGGACCTGTTGCATAAGTAGTGACCTGTTGCCGTCTTTCCCTGTGAACTCCTCTGTGTTATATTCCATAAGCCTATAACTCAGTAAGTTCACATGGTCAAGGTTGCAACCACTGCGTCCATCTCGGTCTGGCTTTCGGTTACTTCTTTTAAGAAGAAAAGTGGAGAAGTTGTTCACACAGTAACATCATTTTACTCTCTCAGTTTGTAAAACAAGCATATGTTGAAATGAAGACATTTCTTCTTGAAATTAGAAGAGAGCAGAAAAGCAGTTCCTTTTAGCTAACTGTGAGAGACAGCCATGAGCACGAAGTGTTAGCAATTTCATTTTCTTAGCCTCAACGCAGAAGGGTGATCGACCAGTTCCCTTCCTCGCTGTTTGATCTTCGCACGGACATTTTGTGTGTTCTTTCTCTGTCTGTGACAGCTATCTACACTTCGGGGGCTGAGAAGGACACTTCTCCTCAGTCGCTGTACGCCATCATGTCGTTCTCATACGTTGGGGCGATGCTTGCCAGCAACCATGCGCTCCAGTTTGTCAGCTACCCAACACAGGTAATTGTATCCAGTGGGATAAAGGCAGAGGAAAGGTATCCACGTTGGAATAGTGTTGTAGCCTTACGAGTTTTAAGGTTCTACAGCAGAGGAAAGGTGCCTTATGGGGGATTTTGGTTGTACTAGAACCAGTTGTAAGAGAGATTGTTCTGCTTCATTAGTAGTTAGTTTGAAAACTAATGACTGTTTCTGATTGGGTGATTTCTCTAAAATCGAGGTTGTTATTTTATACTGTCTATTCAATTGGTGATGGAGTTGGTAGTGTTAGTCATTAGAAGTGGTTCAGATGATGGTAGAGGTGGTATTCTGAGCAATTAAAGCTGTAGAGATGGTTGACGTGGTAGAGGTGATGATGGCGTTGGTGTTGTGTGATTTGCTATTCATAAGACTTTAAAAAGCCTTTGACAGTGCTCTCTGGAAATTATGTTCCTGTTAACACTGAATTGCATTCATCGTTGAAGGTGTTGGGCAAATCGATAAAGCCAATTCCGGTGATGGTCCTTGGCGTTTTGTTGGCTCGTAAGCGCTACCACCTGGCCAAGTACCTCTTTGTGCTGATGATCGTCTTGGGAGTTGCGCTTTTCATGTACAAGCCGAAGAACGTCCAGCAGGGTCTCGACAGCGACCACACCTTCGGATGGGGAGAGGTCCTCCTGGTATGCACGCTCGCTTTTTCATACTCTAAATAATAGATCCAAAGCTCAGGGGCAGAAGTAAGATTTCAGATTGGGAGAGGGAGGAAATGTCAGTGGGGCTTAATGAGAAAAACAGATGGGAACCCCGGAAATCCATGAAGTTTATGTTGTCATGTGTCTGTTACGCCATCACCTCTGAATCTGCATCTGTACGTATTCCATTGCACTGCATGGACAAAAACGGATATTGATACTGCAATTTTAAGAAGTTCATGAATGGCGCTGCAGTGTGTATACATATCCAAGGAATACCACGAACTGCACATATGTTTTGATAGCCTTTACTCCAGATGGAAGCAGCATCTCCTAGGTAAATCAACATGAAAAAGACATTTTTAATAGGCATTATTGTCGGATTTCCCCAAGAATCCACTGTTCAAAATTTTCACTGTAGGTTAACAATTCTGATGAAACGGGATTGACGGCATATGATTTGATTTGATTAGGATCCTTTGTGCCAGCACTGGATGATGATGTTGTTTTTGTAGTTGGTTTCTTTGGGCCTGGACGGTGTAACTGGCGGAGTCCAGGACAAAGTCCGGGCTCAGCATCGGACGCAGACGCATCGCATGATGCTCTGGATGAATCTCTGGTCCATCTTCTACCTCCTCATCGGTACGAACGCTTTGGTTCCAACCCAAGTCCCTCAGTTCAGACCAGTCCAGCTTCATCAGTGATGCGTTCATGTTCAAACAAGATCTTGTAGATAGAGTAACAAGACCTCTTTCATGTTCAAACAGATCTTGTAACATGATCAGATTGTTTGATAGCACCTCTTTATGGGGCTTCAAAATTGTGGTCGTTGTTGTCTAATGGGCAAAAGAAACTTCATTTATTCATTCACTTAAATCATTCAATTGGACTTCTCCAAAAGATTACAATTCTTACACGGCATCAATATAGGTCACTTGAAGTGACCTGTGCCTTGTGCATTATATGACAGTGGCACCATAGAACCCATCAGTGTAGTTTATATAGGGTCTCATCTAGATACCTTTACTAAGAAGTGAAAATGTGACATTTCTGCTCTGTTCTGTCATCTTAAATTTCATCTGTTTTTGATTTCATGTTATATTGTATCGTGTTTTGAACATTTATTTTGAATTCTGGTGCATATTAAGTTGAGTGAATGTGCCGAGTTTTGCTGTTTCAGGGCTGACGGTGACTGGAGAGGGAGTGGAGTTTCTGTCGTTTGCAATGAAGTATCCATCAGTTCTCTTTCAACTCATCACTTTCTCAATTTGCAGTGCAGTTGGACAGGTAAAAATTCATCACAACATCACTTTCTATAAATAACTAATTATTTAAGTATATTAATTAAGTTAGAGGTAAATGTAGATGCACTTGCGTAACTAATTATCTGGGAGTGCAACTGCACACAAATTAGCATCTTCTGGCCGGCTTGTTTGTCAAAAGTATGTTAGCAGAACAAACTAGAAAAGCATCTGTTCTGCTTCTGACTGGACTTGGATGAAGCAAGGCTCAAGTTTGATGTAGTCTGGGTTGATTTCGTGATAAGAGATCAGTTAGATTATACCTGGTTAGATGAGATAATGTTGAGTATTAGATATTGACACAGTAGCAATTATTTTCTTTTTAGGTTAGTTATGGTTTGAACCCAGATCAGTACTTTTCTTGTTTTTCTTTTTGACTTTGAAGTCTCAGTGCAGTTTCCTGGACTGGTTCCATTGTAGAATTTCATCTTCATGACAATAACCAACTTTGGTCCATTGCCATGCAGCATCATCACAACAACTCGAAAGTTTTTCACGATCCTTGGATCTGTCGTCATCTTCCGCCATTCCATGTCACTGATGCAGTGGACCGGAACATTCCTTGTGTTTGCCGGTCTGTCACTCGACACGGTCTATGGCAAAGACAAGAAGTCGCCAAAGAAATGACCTTCACTTTGAGTTCTGAAGAACCTTAGTTGTCTGGCAGAACTGTTCTTTGTTGACGATATGAATATTGACCGGCTGTAGACTATTAAAAATTTCCGACAATTTTCGCTTTACGTAATTTATGTAAGTAGGTCAATGACGTTATTTGAGTTTAGCGGATGTTTGCCTGTTCATGAGAAGGATGTTTATCTGGCGAATCGTTTATGTTTGTGTGTACAGATGAAAACTGGATTCTGGGGCCGTTTTAGGAAATCCCGAGCAAACACATCGGCTTAACATTGTCCATCAATGATTCCTTTGTGCGTCATACAGTGGCGCTACATAAATGCAGAAGAAATGAATTCATTGTCTGCCGAGATTTGAATGGGGAGCTTTCTACAGATAATATGAGCACCGGTTGTTGCACATCCAGTTTGATCTCAGCAGGGTCACTTGCCAAGTGCACAATTATCTCCAGACGACATCATCGACATTAGCGCTTTTGAGAGATTCCTAAAAGGCACTATATAAATAATCAGCTTCTAACATACATTCGTAATTTGATATAGAAATTTCTGTAACAATTATTATTATTATTATTGTTTTATCATTATTAACTAGCACCTTTTGTGGCGTCTTGTGTTTAATCCACAAGGCGTCAACTGATGGCTTGCAAAAAACCCATTCATGATCGGGTGAATACCCCAGAAAGTCGGTCCACTGAAACATTGCGGCAGAAACTCCGTAGCGCACTGAACAGTTTCTCAAACGTTACTGGTGGGGTAAGCTTGTATAATGTTACCCCTTTGGTTAACACAGACTGTCCTTCGTGGGGGGGAGTATCAAGAGCCGCCTTTCAAAGAGGTCGAAGTTTAACAAGTTTATTTTCTATAGGTGAATTAATTTTAGGAGCCGTGTTCTGACCGTCTCATAACAGAATTTCCGTTTTAAAAAGCGTATTATGTTGAGCCTGCGGTATAATATATTATGCAAAGGGGTAAAGTCTGTTTGGCGGCAGTTGATATTAATTGTTAAATTATCGCTTTTCCTCAGTACTATTTCAGCTTTAGGCTATCAGGCAAAACTATTATGAACTCCTTCAGTAACTCACTGAATTTAAGATTAATAATAATAGTATGTAGCAGTAATAATAACAATAATTTTATGTTAATAATCAGAAATAATGCCAGAAATAATGGAATGTAAGATGATCTACATGTATTTATAATTTTTTAAAACTATTTATGAAACAAAGAAGGCAAAAAACATGTGCGTTCAAATAAACGGTTGTATCCGAGACCAAATCAAGTTTCCCTGTCTGTTTTAATGGCGTTACCTCTGTTCGGTTTAATTTGAACGCTGGCTTTTTTCTCGTTTTACCTGCTGGTCACCATATCATTCCATCTCGGATCAGCTCGAGTCGTGATTTTTGGTTTTTGTTGCAAGATACCTGTTTATCTTTTTCGAAAATGTATGAGGAATATCGTTTTGAAAGAACAGTTTGAAATGTCTTTTATTTTTGTGACATCCACAGTATTCAGTCATTTCTGTTGACGGATAGAAATCTCTGCGCTGACGACAGTTTCTGGCCTAAATGTAATTGCTGCTGTTTTGAAAGCCTCCGGGGTTGGAAGTTTGATGCTAAACTTTGCTTGAGGAGAAGAATGGACTTTAAAACATTTGGTTAGACTTTTGAACCTAATCCCGTCGCCATGTGATAGTGGCGTGTGACAACCTGCGGCTGGGTCGAAACTGGGATCAGTTAACAATAGTTAATGTATGTATCTGGCCATACAGGTCCTTTTTTAGAACCTCACAAGGGCACTGAACTTAGCTGGTTAGAGCTCTGTTTAACGGCGTTTCACTACAGTTCTATCCAACAGCAAAAGTTCTGACGCGGAACTGAAAACGTTCCACAGCAAAGGCTGATTAAATTATACAACAATGGCCTTTAAAGACAGATGTTCCAATTAATTATACGACTGAAAAACAGTGTTTCCCATGCAGGATAACCGTAACACGTTTACAGTGATTCAGAAGAGTTTTATGTCTGTGAGGGAACTCTCGATACCGTACACATGGACCTTATTTGGCGTAGCGCTCGTTCTTCTATTACCTCGTTGATAGCGCCCATTCAGTCGAGCAGCGGTGGTGAATGACCACCTCACCCGATTAATTCACTGCAAAAGGAGGAGGGTGGAGGCCGTACGGTCGCTTAGAAAAACGTCTACATTTACATTTACTCAGTGTAGCGCATTTTAAGTGCCTCACAAGAGCTTTTATATATACTGTCTCCAACTTTTTTCACTTATGTTACATGTTGACAGAATAACGTTCAGTAGTTTTTATCATAGATACCCAGCAGCAAACGCTATCCAACTGATTGAGCCAGGTAATTGTAATCCCGAGATTTCTACAGCGCCCAACGAAAGCCAAGTCACGGGGACCAGCTTATTCACAGGCGCTCAGTCTAAACAAAATAGATAGGCAAAATGGGTTCAGTTCCAGGTCAAGATCCAAGAAGTAGAAATGCTTTTGTCGTGTACTCATCACTTAGTTCGTTATATGTGGGGCACGTGAGCTCATGTGACAATATTCCCATGTGGGCTTCATACGTCCTACCATATGGGACCATGCGGTAGGATATAGAAAGCCCAAAATGGGAATATTGTCATCTGGGTTTTCGTATGTCCTACGTCTGACGCCACTTTTGGGAAGTTTTGGGGTTGTGTCACAATCACTTATGCAGACTTTCAGCTACGATTGAGAGCCTCTGCCACTTTCTGAAGACACAGACTGCGTTTCTTCGGGCTCCAGAAAATGAGGACCACCGAAGAGGTAGGTTGTAGATTACAATCTGGTGAACAAGCACCCAAGGGATTGAAGAAGGCAACGCGGTCGACCTACTACGACAGCCACGGTCACTGCACCCACGGCTAGAGGACCCATGCAATGCGGCCGGTAGCAACTGGTGGCCAGCTATGAGCCCAGTATGGGTCGGGCGAACGTGGTCCTTGGAATAGAACCACATGGACTACTGTAGAGTGGTGCCGGAAAAGAATCTAGTAGGACATATGGAAGCCACATGACAATACATGTGTACAGCATGGAAGAAGGTCCAGAGTAGAACAGACGCCGCATCATTGACACGGCTGTTGTTCCGCTGAGTTTACCACTTGAGACAACGAACTATGAAAGTAGAAATGATTGGTCGAGTTGTGAATGAAGTTGGCTGATGTGTCCCAGTTAAATCATGGTATGAGATTCCGTCTGCTGAGGTTTCCAATAGATGTTGCTTCCTAAACACACCCACAAGTTCAAATGGGGTTAACTAAATAGGTGTTGAGTGGGTTGATCAGATATGCACTGCTGCTTGTCCCGTAAACAATTGATGGGACGCATATTAGTTCCATATGGAATGTGGATCCCACATGGGCATACGGTGCTGCTTAGCTGTAACTCTAATTAGTAACTTCTATCCCGCCGGTGTCTAATGCACAAGGCATCAACAGATGGCTCACCAAAGCTAAGCTGCAATCAGGTCAATATCCAGAATATGCCTCGACGTTTCCCCGATGTTGGCATGTATGAATGTTCCCATAATATTGACACATCAGGATTTGAAAATGGAAAGCTGTCGAAATGAAAAAAACACTCTTTCAGTGCACCTTCACATGAATCTGATGAGTTTAGCGCAGTTCTACAAAGCCTAAATATCGTGCATTTGATTCCAAAGGGCCACTGCCTAAAAGCAAAACTGATAATTATGCACGTTTTGAGTTTTGGTTTTAAATAAATTTTAAGGCTATTGAAAATGAACATCGATCCATCGGTTTGAAAACCGGCACGGGTTCATCGTTTGTGTGATTCTTTATTACATTAAAACTGATGAATTTCAACATATTAACTTAAATATAAAATTCTAAAAGCTACAACTGGCACTGGAAATAAAGGTCAGTTTCGGCATTTGGAGTTTCGTACGGATCTTAAGTAGCCTGAGGCCATAGATTTTAGAGTATTTAAGATCTTTACTGTAATTACAATAGAGGCGACTCTGACTAAATGCAATAAGGGTTGTTGTTAGCATGAACTTTTAAACTAAATCGTCTTTGAATAAGCTGGTGCCCTGCGCTTAGCTTTAAGTAGCGCTTAATATATTTCTATTACGATTACGAACCAAGGCTACTTACTTACTTAACGAGTATACGGTACAAAACGTGCTCCATTCTGTTGCTGTTGCTGCGGGACCAGAGTGATAACGCGAAACGGTTGTGGTCAAAGATTTGGTTGTGGGTGTGTGGAACGGTGCAAGTTTAGTCGATCACGTTTGGGATTCTAGTAGCTGTAGATCGAGACTGTTGATTTAGCCTTTCTTATTAGCTTAAGAAGTCGGAAATTACGTTAAACTTTCTGTTTGCGGAGGTAGGTGAGTACTTTGGTTGGAATCGGAGAAACGGCTTTCCCTAATTTTTGAATGGAGACTTATAAACTCAGTTTCTTCTTGTGAACATAATCTCAAACTGGATGCTTTGCCTCAACTCTGCGAAAACTGAGTTCATTATCCTAGGTCTGCCAGATCAGATTAAGAATATCCCGCACAGCACCTCGATCCCCCACACGAATTCCGTAAATTCTCCATTCCTTGCCACTCACAGTAACTGATTCTCTGTCTCCTGCTCTGTGGTCTCCTGTCTGCCGTTGTCTTCTGTCAACCGGATTTTCTTCTTCGCACGCTATATCTCTGGACAACCCGTCCCACTTGACGCAGCGCTCGTTTATAAGCTGCCTTATAGAAGCACTTTCAAAGCTTATAAGGAGCTCTTTCAAAGCTTCAGATTATGAACTATTCTATGAAATGTTGTCAGCTGTGAAATCACGAATAATGCTAATCATGCACTTAAAACAATCAATGCCTTCAGTCGATTCACTTAGTTACAAGTCTCATTTCATGAGCTACCAATAATAATTTGTGTATGTGGTTGATGTTATTTTGATTTATATACATCCATTATCAGATGAACACTGATGTTGTCTTTCTCTAATCAGATTTAAACTAATCAGGTAATCTAATCAAATTTATATACAGCCATTATATAGTGAATACTGCTGTTGTGTTTTGCATTTAGAGTGGGGCATCCTATTGAAAGGGTGGAATTAAACTGGGCATATTTTAACAAGGACCTAAATGAGAAAGGCTCATATAACTAAGGCAGAAATCACAAAAGCTCAGGCTGAAGAGAGAAATGTCTAAACAGCGAATATAGGGTTCTATTTGGTTAGCGTTATGATCATCTCGTCCCAGTTTAGGGAGTATTCTGGATGTGTTGTTTTCTGGTGAAGTCTGTTGTTGGATTTTAAGTTCACCTCGTCTTTGATGAATGTTTTACTTAATGCCATTTACCGAAAATGAAATATGTCACAATGAATTGAATGCTTATAGGACCGTAACCTTTAGAAAAGAGTGCATTCACAAGAAAACACTTATTGCATTAGATCTTATGAACTGTAATCTTCTAATAATCTAATCTAATCAGTTCCTTCGTTAAACTGCACAAAAAATCAATCCACGAAACCGTAGTGTAAAATCACACTTTAGAAGCCCATTTGGAACCCAGTTGACCAGGGAAACTGAAATCAAGCTACTGTAATTGTCAACAGCATACGTGACCTAACTGATTGAACGTTATTGTTGACTAAGGTGTGTACGCCTAAATTATAGATTCTTTAAAATCTTGAGGAGTGAGAGGTGGTGCTAAAATGGACACCATCTTTTGAATATGGCACTGTTATTAATTAATATTTAAAGTTAGTGTTCCATGTATGTTATAGGTAAGTGTGATGTGGCCAGATCATGCTTGGACGATATTTAACAATGCAGGCTAAAACTAAAATCTGATTTTCCTAAAAATTTCTTCAACCTTTATTGCTTACTTTTTATGTTTTCACCCTGTTTGCCTCACATACCTATTTGACCTTTCACCTGATGCCTTACCTCTGCAACCTTTCACCATTTATTACTATGAGCCCTTCTTCTTCTGCATCATTTTTGATGTGCACCCTTTTGTTTTGCACCCTTTCATTAGTGAATCCGAGAGCTCCATACGATCTGGGGTTGAGAATGCTGGACTGTCAACCTAGCAGTTGAGGGTTCGGATCTCTGCCAGGACAGATAGCTATTTTAAAATTTCAGTTCATCTAGTGAGCTCAGTTATAAACTGCATAAGTTGAGTGGAAATGGGAAGGTCATCTGGCAAGGGAGAGAACTGGCCACCCGCCCTCATATGCCGAGGCTAAGAAAATGAAGTCACTAACCCTTCATACTCATGGCTGCCTCACACAGTTAGCGCAAGGGACGTTCGGTCTGCTAGTTACAGAGAAATGTGAGATCTTTTGAAGCTTGATTAGTCCAAGCGGAGCTGGAAAGCTTCCTACATGAAACTGATCCAAAAGGTACAGGCAGTGACGTGATGTTGTCATCAACATTTTGGTGAATCACAGATCCGGACAAATCATTTCTGTCACATAACCAGAGTTTCATTACAAACTGACACATGTTTCATCAGGAGAAGACACTTAATGACATCGAATTATGATGTGATGGTTGTTAGTCATGTCTGATTTCTTTCGTGCTTTTTGTATAGGTTGGAAGTAACAGTGTGGCCTTCAGTATTCCCATCACTGCCATTATATATCACGTAATACAATAAGATACGATACAATTCAATACGATACAAGACAGTTCAAAACAGTGCAGTGTGATATGGTTTAATGGTTTAATCAAGTGATTTTTATTAGATTGACAATGTAAGACAGTTATGTCCCATTAGCTTTTCATGGTTCTTAATATTTCCATCGCTGTTTTGCACGTTTAACTCTCTTACATAAGTAAGTGAGTAGTCTTAATTTCCACCTAACAAGTGCATATGCATTATGTAGCAGAGAATTGTATTATCACAGTTACAACATCTGTAAAAGTAAACGTAAATGTCTCCAGCTGTAAAAGTAAACATAAATGTCTCCTGCAACGAAAGTGCAGTTTGTGGTTGATGTGTTTGCAAGGGTGGGAAGACCCATTGGCAGCAGTGGCACAATGAATGGGAAGATTTATCTTCAGTGGAAACAGTTTGAACCCGTAGGGGAAAGTTCCCCATTCATCTCTTTATCACACCCAGTCATTGACTGACAGGGTGTGGTGGATGTGCAGATGTTTTTGCTTTTGAGAACCTTAATAGAGTAGTTTTTACTAATGAATTCCACACTTTTTTCTAGTATAGAATATTCGTTGTTGCATGTGCTACTAAACACAGTAGATTGTTTAGAGAGAGAAAGCCGTTGGTCTGAGTGGCCAGATCCTGCTTTGGAGGCTGTTTAACACTGCGGGCTGTTGTCAAAGTCCTGTTCTACATTATGTCTCTGCGTACTGTACTGTATGGCCTTCACTTTATTCAGTGCTACTTATTGTAGTGATGTGTGGAAGTTTGCTGCTATGTATTTCTTCTCAATTGCTTCTTCTCTGGTGTTGCACTGATGTGTTGGATTGTTTGATGCTGAGAATATTTCGACTGGACTTCTCCAAGTTGTTAAGATTTTTGACTTACTTAGAGTGGCCATCGATTGATACTTTGTGCTTTTTGATGACAGTGCTACAGAAGTTTACAGATAGGATTGGATTAAGTAGTTGTGGGATATTTTTTGTAGGGTGTGTGCTTTGGGTGTCGTGTGACTGTCTTAACAGTTGTCAGAGAATTCGGCAGAATCTGATCAGATCTGATGCTGTATGCTGCTCAATTTCCACTGTTCAGTCCTTGAATTTTTGCACAACTGTCCTCTATAAATTTTGTATGTCATTACAGTTGGGCTGCAGAAGTTTAAGATGCTGAGAGAGTCAGGTAACAGTAGACTTGGATTTTGATCACATGCTGACAACACAATCCAGCCTTTTCCTGTCCTGTTTTTGAAATGTGAAATTACCAAGGTGGCCTTGTTGTCACCAAACTACTGCGCTAACTCTGCTCTCCTGTCTTTCTGAGCACTTAAACAGCACTTCAAACAGCGGTTTAAGTGCAAGAGCACCACATGGGTAGTTTAGAGTTACCTCAGTAGCTACAAGGTTGGCTACCCTAACTGTATGTTGTGTATGTGAAATAGCTTCTAGACTCTAGAGCCTCTAAGAACATCTGAAAGGCGGCTACGCTAACTGGTGCTTAGAAGTAGAACAGGTTTGTGGTGGGCGTGTTGTGTCTGCCGTAGGGTCGCTAGTCAGGTCCTTTAATGCTGAAGCCATAATCGTCGCCTCAGTGGCTGGAATGCCTGGAATGGTTAATGCTTGATTAAGTGAAAAGAATGGACGGCGGTGTGTAAGTCTTCATCTTCCTTCTCCCTTCCTCCCTCCCTCCGAGACGTGGGCGGAGCATAGCCTAGGCCAGAACCGGAGACTGGTACTAGAAGGACCTGTTTGTAATTTGAATCAATGTCCTTTTCTCTGTCTGTCTTTGTCTGTCTGTCTGTGTGGCTGCCAGTTAGTTGGGCAGGTTGTTTACTTTTTTGTTTGTCTGCCTGTACTGCTGTGTCTGTCTCTCTGCCTCTGTTACAGCCTGGCCAAATCTGTCTGTTCTGTTGCGCCTGAGTGCCATTTATTCTGCAGGAAACGTTGTCTTCTTAAGTTCCGCTGATGGAAATGCCCTTACGACTCCCACTGGATTCAGATGTTGTCCACCAAAAACATTCCCTAATGTTTGTATAGTAACTGAACATTTTGTAGCGCCTTTTGAATAGCTTTTGAAGGCGCTCCTCACAAGTGAGGTTACCGTTCATTAAGAATGTCATCAAATTCGTGGGGAGAAATCAGTTTGGGTAAGACTTTGCATTGCTACACTTTTTCTGCATGAAATTTATGAACAATGTTTGCACTTGAATTCCAAGTTCAGATGGGTATCGGTGTGGTTGTGGAAATAGGGTTCTTTGTTCAGCTGTGACTTTTGCCCTCAGTTCTGTTTGCAGAGAACTCGGATTTTAAGAAAACTCAGAAGTTCCGGTTGACTTGTAGACCTTGGAACCTGGGAAGTTACAGTTTTTGTGCTTTGCACAAGAACTAGGGAAGAACATTAATCTTGAAAATGTGCTGAATGATATGAATACATAATTAGCATTATGATTGAATATGATATCCTGTAGTAGTAAGAGAAGGACGGGTTTTACTTGACCTCATAAAAGCACTTCAAAATGTTTAGTTACATTACGAACATAATGAGTGTTTATGGTGGACAACATCTGAATCCTTCTCTGACTACTGAAATGTTTTGTTAATTGAGCATATTGTGTAGCTGTGGGAGTTCTAGCCACGCTAGTTGTAACTGTTGCTCGTAGCAGACATTGCTTAGCAGACAGAGTATGTGACGTGAGATGTGATGGACACAAGTGATATGTGTCGGTTTCCAGAGCCTTACGAATGCATTATGATATACAAGACCTGCATCGGATTATCCCACGTAACTTGGCTCTTCTCAGTTTGTTAGGCTCTGGGGTTTTAGTTCAGCAAAAGAGGACATTTGGGATCTTCCAGGAAAGAAAGATTTGTCATTTCCTGCCAGTGTGGAAGTTCTTCTGGAGCACCGAGGAGGACTGCGTTGGTTGAAGAGCTCTACTGTGCCTCCTCAATTTAACTAGAAACTATGACTCGTATGAAGACTCTGTGGCATAATTTGGCAGATTCTCTATAGCGATGGGTGTGTGGGTGCGTGATGGTCTACTGGTTAGTGAGCTGGACTGTCAGTCAGAAGTGTGGAGGTTCAAATCCTGTCAGGGCAGAAATTTGTTTCCAGATTTCAACTGCACTTGCACCATCTAGCCAGCTTGCCTCTAAAGAGCACACTGACCGTACACTGTCAGTGGGAAGGGAGATCAGACAGCGAGGAGAGGACTGGCCACATGCCCTCATATGCTGAGTGAAAGAAAAATGAAGGCGCTAACACTTCGTACCCTTGGCTGCCCCGCGGGTTTGCCTAAGGGCTGTTCTTTATCTGGGGATGGGTGTAATCCAGTCTGTCTCTTTCTGTGTCTCTATGACTCTGTGTCTGTCTGTGTCTTGAAATGGTAGACAATGGTGTGTCATTGTGGAATGATTCTAATTCGGCTGGTTATTTGTACAGTGACTGTCCTCTAATACGCCTGCCCCAGCGCACACACCCACACTCTGGGTCTTTGTTTACCTTCTTTGGCCTCATCTGACTTCTCTGTCGCCCCCTCCTTTGGGCCTGTGCGTGCGTGCGTGTGCGTGTGTGGGTGTGTGTGATAGATATCGCTGCTCTTTGCTGATATCGTTTCAGACTGCATGTGACCTGTGACCTGGGGTCAGGCTCATAAGTTTTGGGTCATTTATTAAGTAGCCTAAGCAATTATCATTTGTAGAGTGTTTATGAGTTGTTTTATGATGATTATATATTTAACATATCATTAGTCATATGCCTAACATATGATTAACATATGTTAAGCCTACAATCGGTATAGGTGTAGCTTAATTTAGCAGATGTTTAGCATATTATGCTTAGCGTCTGCTGGCGTGCTGATCATGGCCATATCTTACGGAAACATGTTAGTCGCTTTGATAAACAACAGACTTTTAAATCCGTTTTTTACAGTTTTATTTAGCCACGTAATTTCTGTGCTGTTTTGGCGTCTGAGTTCTAATCTGGGTTGCAACTGTGTTGTTTTTGAGTTCTAATCTGGGTTGCAACTGTGTTGTTTTTGGGTTTAACTTTTAATTGGAGCCGCTGGTAGCTACGTCTTTGGTCTCGGAAATGGCAAAAGCCATGATTTCCATAACTTACTGTTATAGAACAGACTAAGGCAGATAGAAAAACACATTTCCATTCTGCCACTTACACGTACAGTGTGTGACATGGTAGCTGATTCGTTTAAGTGCGCCCCATCTTCTTGTGAATGTGGAGAGTTTGATTCTTTGGCCTCCTTCCCTGAGTTGGGTTGCCGTGTAGACACCTTCTGCAAGTCCTTTGCGGACAGTTACTCCGTGCCATTGACTGATGCTTTGTCATTAGATGGTGGCGCTTAATAAATGCAAATAAATGCAGAAAAAAATTAAAATAACATTCTGAAGTGGCCAAGGTATGTGCAGTACATTGCACTTTTCGTCATTTTTCAAAACATTGTAGATACAACTTGGCTAAAGGACTAGTAATTGGGGTTGAGAACCACACTGACATTGACTTAGCAAAACAACTCCCAATCATGAATTCATTCTTCCTGCTTTGCCATCTCTGCTGATCCACAAAAACATCAATGGTGACTTCTGCCGTCAGTTAAAGACTCCTCTGTTTCCCCGAGGCTGGGTCAGGTGCACATCATTGGGTAATCGTTTAGTTGGAAACTAATCAGGATTGGTTGGGTAACTTACCACTCGATATAAAGTGGAAGAGGAACAGTCTCTGAATTCTCGTTAAGGAAAGTGCTGTCAACCTGGAACAAAACCTATTGTAAGATTCTGATTAGATTTGGTTAAAGCGTCTGAGTCAGTCGAATGAGTACGATAAAGAACTTGGGGAATTTTTGGGCAGCATACATTCCCTCATAGGCCCATGTGTCATTTAGCTTTTGATGCTAAACTATACCAAGTTGTACCAGGGAGTTTTTGGGCCGAGTGGAAACCAAGAGCTTCAAAACTCTAACGTTCAGGTCTTTTGGAGGGAGCCATATGCTGTGCGTGTAACACAGAAGCAGGAGTCTATCTATGACTGGGCAGAGTAGAATCCTATTAGAGGCGTTCCTGTAGATTCCAGACCTCGCTGTTCGGAAGCCCAGCGGGAGCTTTTTGCCGAATTGGATTATGTGGCCCGAGTTCTATATTTAGATTTTCCTAATTGGCCGTCGTTGCAAGTGAATGGAGAGGATGGATCGTGGGTGGGAGAGGCAGTGGCTCCTGCTCCATCTGCCCCCCCTCCCGGTATGATTTTCGTTGGGCTGGTCAATGTTGGGTGGAGGAGGAGGAGGCCCCTTTTTCTGAACGGTCTGCTTCACTTCATCGGCTGCTCTGTTGTTCTGTCTCTCTGTCTCTGTCTCTGTCTCTGTCTCTGTCTCTCTCTCTCTCTCTCTCTCTCTCTCTCTCTCTCTCTCTCTCTCTCTCTCTCTCTCTCTCTCTCTCTCTCTCTCTCTCTCTCTCTCTCTCTCTCTCTCTCTCAGAGCGATCTTGCACCAGTTCTCTCAGACTGTTCTCATTTAAAACAGTTTATCAATGGCGGCAGCCAACGAGATCTCGTTTCAAATCTCGAAAGACGAAAGTCAGTAAGTGCGTAATTTTAGAGCTAAAAATTAAGCGATCGTCCAGTGTGCCGCTTGTGAGTTACCTTCTACTTCACTGAAGCACTGCGGTGACCTGCAGGCAGCGTACGATAGACTATAAACAACTACGTACAAGACTGAGGTGCAATAAAGTGGGGTTGATTAGTAACCGCATTTCACTCTACTGATGCATCGATCGGATTCGCCGTGGAATTTGGCTTGCCCAATGATTTTGCTTTGCAGTGACCTTTGACCGATGCCTTGAGCATTATTACGCGGTAGCACTATAGAAGTTCGTAGATTATTATTATTAAATGCTAGTCCATATCATAAAGGTAATTCTGCAGTGTCTTCTAAATGAACCAGTCAGTTTGTTCCGACCTCTCATTAGTGACATCGGCCGCTGGAGGAGAATCGGTCGCCCTGCTCACTACACCACGGTATCTTTCAGCTCATCAGTGTATCCTACAGCGCACTAATTGCTATTGACTTCTGGAGATCAAAGACATTTCTTATTCTATATGCTGCACTAATTGGCAACTAACCCTTGCGTGGCACCGCCCCCTCCACGGCCCACAGCTTCAAGACAGCTTAGCGTTATTAAGTTCGTGACTAATCGTTTTGCTTCTTTGGCTGAGTTTCGGGTATTGAATTGATGGCCTGTTTGTGACCCTTCGAACGGGGATCGCGGACCTCCGGGTGGGTGGGTACCCGATGACAGTATTATTAGTCTCGAGATACATCAGGGAGCTTGATGTTCCAGTCTTAAGTGTAAACAGTATTCAAATCATGGAGCGTGAAACATATACACAACTTGCTGTGGTTTCTGTTCAAATAACGATTCCTGTCTTCAAAAAGAGGTTTTCAGATCATTGTAGACTTTGCTAATTTGTGAATGATTTGAGTTATTTTCATTGAGGTTGAGTCACCAGATCTATTATTGTATATGTGTGTGTGTATGTATACTGACTTGTATATCTCCTTTTCTGAAATCTTGAAGGTATTCCTAGCACGTCTGCTTCTCTGGTGAAAATAAATTCTTACCTCCTTAGAATTAACGAGAAATGAATTTTCATCAGAGGATAAACAAATGGTGTGTTTTAATTTTCAGGAAGATTTTCAGAGAGATAGAAACGGACAGAAACTGTAACCAGTTGGAGGTCATTTATGCAAAATGGACGAAGGTTTGTAACGCTGCAGTTGATCACTAACGTTATTTAGTGTAACACTTGATAAAGTAATATTTGTTGTGGTATATGAATGTGTTTTATGACGTGGAGTTGTAGTTTAACTTGAACAGTGAAGAATATGTTCGTGTTTTGTTGTCTAGGTATGTACTAAGTCATTGGTGATGTTTAATACAGTTAGGGCTTAGAATGAACAGTGTTGAAATACTCAATTGTTTGTGTTTCCTCAGTGCTAGACGGATGATAATTTGCGTGTAGCTGCATCCTGTTTGCCAGGCGCAGTAATTTGCCGCCCAAACCTAGTCCTACGTGTTTAATGCCGGACCCAGCGAGCTGACGTGTACAGGACAGAATTTGTTGGCCTTTGAACGAGGAGTGGCTGCCTAGGCCCGAGGCTCTAGTAGGTCAGAAGTAAAGGCTGAATATTATTATAGGCAAGCGAATTGCCTGCAAGGGAGATAATGTAGAGTTTGTCATTATCTTATAGCCTCATCTGTCGGTTATTAAGCCCAACCAGCATATTTTTAGCTATAGGGACGATGGCTGTAGTTTTCTAGAATTAGACTGACACCACACTCAAATTGCAACGTTTTACACTCTACTAATGTCTTGTCGACAGTAACCAATGGCCTTTTTATAGTAACTTACATTGCTTTTCACACTGGCAATGTCTTTCACAATCACTAATGTCTTTTTCACAGTTATTAATGTTTTTTTCACAGTTACTGCACTGGCATTATTCACTTTTGCAGTTTTTAAATGTTTTTCACCATGGGAGTGTCTTTTACCAGGTTGCTATTACTTTTCAGCTTAGGATTGACCATTACCTTTCTGCTAATACCATTTACCAATCCTACCAATACTTTTTCCTACATAGTAGTGGCCTTTACCACTCTAATGCTACTTTTTCCACCATATGGGTATCCTTTACTACGCTGCTAATGCTTATGCTTATTCCACAGTAAGAGTATCTTTTACCACCCACTCCAAAGTTGTTTCCACTCTGCTTGACTGCTTCTGCTATAGTCTATGGCTTGTTGTAGTTCTCATACGCGCTGCTGTTCTTCCAGTGTCGTCTTGTTTTAAATGACCAGCAAATTTTCCAGTAGAGTTGTTCTTCGATTGTTACTTGGCATTTGCTGCATTATGCTACCATGCTCTCTTCTTTACCCACTACGACTACCATGATCTCTTCCTTTCCCATTCGTCCCTGCACTGGACGCACTCCACTTGTGCCTCCACATTCTGCTCCAATCACTTTTTGCTCTGATATGAATTACTTAAGAATAACAGGGTTACTGAGGGCGTTTATAGGTTATGCACAAAACGTCCGCTTTCCACTCCATTGCCATTTTTAGTGAGGATAATTTTGCTGTTGTATCGTTTTGACGTAAAAAGGTACAATACTGGTTGTGTGTTGTAGCTGTTTTTTCACTCTATTTGTTAGATTCTCATTAGAATTCTGCCATCATTTCTTGCAGTTCTGGTGTAGTTTGAGTGACGACCTTTGAACTTGGCGGTTCACTAATAGTAAACCCTGGGGCGGAAGAGCCTTTGTGCTGCATTTACTGTTAGCTTTCATAATGATTGGACAGTTCCAATAGCAAGCCGGATATGATGTAGCAAGGGAAAAAATTACAGAGGGTTTGAAAAAATTCAGACATACTACCATATTAATTTGAAACACCAAAATGTAAAACCATTACTTAATGATTACTGTAATTCCATGATGTGAAACCTTTACATTATTGATTACTGTAACACCATGATGTGAAACCTTGACATTATTGATTACTGTAACACCATGATGTAAAACCTTTACATTATTTATTTCTGTAACACCATGATGTAAAACCATTACTTGATGACTGTAACACCATGTTTTGCAACACTGTATTGTAAGGTTTACTGTAACTTCATTGTGATACACCATTAATTATAATAATGATTGCTGTACGACCGTATGTGCAGTAACTGACTCCCTTGTGGCTTGGATTTCTTCAGATCGATTGAGATTGAATCCTTCCAAGACTCAATATATTTGGTTGGGCACTAGGCAGCAATTGGCTAAAATCAATCTACCTGTACTACATTTAGAGTTTCCTCACATCACCTTCTCAGTCACTGTTTATGACCTTGGCATTGAGTTGGATCAGGAGCTCTCTTTTAAGGCTCAGGTACATTGTCTGTGTCGTAGTTGCTACTACCAGCTACGGCAACTTCGTGTTGTCTCACGTTCTCTCTTGGTCACTGCATCTAAGACTCTGGTTCATGCATTTGTCACTAGTCGGTTGGATTACTGCTCTTCTCTATATGTTGGACTCCGTGATGTACGGCTTTTGTGCCTGGAGCGTGTGTTGCGGGCGGCTGCACGGCTTATTGGTGGCATCTCTAGGTTTGGTCACGTCTCTGATTTCATGCGGGATGAGTTGCACTGGCTTCCTATGAGTCAGCGCATCCACTATAGGGTCATCGTCTTTGTTTGGAACTCCTTGTTGGGTATTGGCCCCTCTTACTTGAGGGAGCTTTGCCTTCCTGTCCGGTTCAATTTGGGACGTGCTTCTCTTCGCTCCTCTGCTAGTGGTAATCTACTAGTGCCTCGCGCTCGCAACTCGACCATGCAGCGTCGTGCTTTCTCTGTTGCTGGCCCAACCCTCTGGAATGGACTTCCTGTTACTCTACATCTTCTACCCCGGGTTTTTACTTCAATCTTCTATTCTTCTCTTAAGACTGTTCTCTTTCGCCGAGGTTGGTTTGGGAGCGCTTCTGAGTAGTTTTCTTGAAGGGGCGCTGTATAAGTGTTCCGTATAAATAAATATAAATAAACTGATTACGAGTGACTTGTTGAATTTTCAGAAATTGTTATGACCCCTACAAAAAAGGGCAAAACGACGACGATAAAGATAGAGAAAGTGCGAAAGACGCAGTTGGATGAATCTCAGGTGGCGCACAAAGCAGGTGGCCAACACACAGGTCTCGTCATCAACAAACAGACAGGTGAGCAACAGATGCTCGTCTAGATGCCTCATTTATGATTGCTATTGTTATATTTCTTCTTCTTATTTTTGCATTTATGACGTGCACAAGGTCAGTAAATCTGAATCTGAGGTGTGAAACAATTGAGAGTGAAGGACTTGCTCAAGGTCCCTAAACAGTAACCGTCTCAGAGGGGGGAGGAGACTTGAACCCTCTTCGCTTTACAAGCCGAGCACTCTATCCAACTGGTTTCTGTGCTGCTACAATGTATGTATGCATATGTACGTGAGTATGTGAATTTATATAGCTCCTTTTAAGTACCTTTAGCACATGGGTATCTAACTGATCCATGCTGGTGAATTTTGTGGTAGGTTTAGGATGTATGTTGAGTGGAGCCCTGTAGGCAGCAGAGCACAACGATCGCCGACCCAGGATCGAAACTCAGAACCCTCTAGCTACTAGAAAAGATGACTAGATGAATTATCGTCAGCTTCCTAATTTTTGTTGATTTATGTGACTGTTCTTGATATGGAAAGAGAGGGTCATATTCGAGTGATGCTGACAAGACAGAAGAGATGGCCTGCTTTTCACTTCCTTAACTGATTAATTCTCAGATGGTTGGAGAAGGAGGAGTAGGAGGAATAGGGGGAGGAGGAGGAGGAATAGGGGAGGAGGAGGAATAGGGGAGGAGGAGGAGGAATAGGGGAGGAGGAGGAGGAATAGGGGAGGAGGAGGAATAGGGGAGGAGGAGGAATAGGGGAGGAGGAGGAATAGGGGAGGAGGAGGAGGAATAGGGGAGGAGGAGGAGGAGGAATAGGGGAGGAGGAGGAATAGGAGGACAGTGAGGCTGTGTTGTAAGGGAGACCGAAACGAAAGATGTCCCATCTAGTATTTGTTGCTGTTTACTTTGTTGTCGGTTGTTATCTGACTCGTTGTTGGTTGTTATCTGACTCGTTGTTGTTGACGCTGTTTCGAAACCAGTGCCACAGTTTCATTTTAGCAAACCACGGGTTTCTGGGTTTTCTTTCTGTTTCTTTGACTTCGCATTTATTCTCCGATAATATTTCTCTGTATCTGCCATCTGTAGACAAGAGTATGATGCCACTGTCAACTCCTAATTCCTTCTCCACCAGCTCACCACTCTTTCGTCCCTTCAGTGCCTTTGTGAGGTGCCCTAAAGGTGCTATAAAAATGTTCTGATGCATGGGCATACATACATAATTTGGGGCATGGTTGCCACTTGGTTAGAGTGCTTGGCTTGTAATATGGAGAGTATGGGTTCAAACCTCTGCTTAGATGGTTACTGTGTAGGGACCTTGCTGTTACCTATTGTTGTCTTTGATTAGATTAGATCAGGCGTTGTTGATGTTGTTTGTTTTTCCGTTGTTGCTGCAGATTCGTCTGATAGCTCGTTGCCAAACCTTCAGCTCGAGTTCAAGTGCTTCCTTGTCGACCAGAAAACGGGAAATCATATTCCAGTGAGTCAGGAGTTTTCCTTATATATATATATACGTGTATGCGTGTGTGTGGAGATTTGTCTAATGTCTTTAGGAATCCCTCTGAGGTGCTGAAGCACGGCTCCTTGTAGGTGCTACCCTGTAATGTCGCTGGAAAGACTGCTTTGGAGGTTTGTTTTGGATGCATTGACTTCGAACGCAAATGAGGTCCATTCTGACCATAAGCATTTATCAATGTCGAGAGATTTAAACTGCTTAAAAGTAGTTTTGTAAATCGATTTATCTTTGGTTATATTTAGTTCTGCATGTCCTCCTAATATTTGCCTGTGTTATAATCTAACACGTGTCCAATCATCCTACGCAGGGTAATTTGCATGTTCTTGTCAGATGCCGACAAAGGCCTCTTACTTGCCTATTTATGCCCCAGAGTAGGGTTGGTCAGTTGAACTGTGGCTTCAGTACGATAGCCCTGGTGAAAACCCAGCTGAAGACAAGTTAATATCGAGATGGTTCAGTTGTGAGAGCATTAGACAGAAGGTCAGAGGTCAGCATCAGTGGATAAGTCAGTGGATACAATTGCAGAGTGAAGTACTACGGAAGAAGAGAATGCGGAAACGTAAACAGTGTCTGCGTTTAGCTACTAGCTACGAGGTGCAAATCTCAAGGAACTCGGAGTCCCTCCCGCTGGAAAGGCGAGGCTTTGCTTTGCAGAGGTGACTAGGGAACTGGGGAGGATGTCGGCTGCAGGCATCAGAATTAAGGCATCTGGCAAGTTCTACGGCAGTGGTGCATATAGCCAGGATAGATTAGATTAGATTAGATTGATTAGCATGAAGTATCAACTTTTGGGCTCTGCGGAAATGTTGCATGAATCTATGCAGGCAAATCGTTTTCCTGCTAGTGACAGCTTTACACGGAATGAATGTGTTATATTGAGCAATCATATCGATGAATGGTTGCTGTGGAATGATTGATTGATTGTTGAAAGCTGGATGATGGTAATAAAATGCTTGGACCGAGTTCAGACTAAGTACTCCGGGGTTACTGTCTGTGGCGGCCAACTGTTACGCAGTTGTGCGTTGAGAGTCTTGGTACCGATTTCATCATGTGACTCGCTTTCTCGACTCTGGAACAGCTCTACGCGAGTGTGTCTAAGCCCAGTGCGTACTCGGGACAGATGCGGAATGCACCGGAGGAGGAGGAGGAGGAGGAGGAGGAAGTCCATCTTGCCGCGCATCTTGGATGGTGCCAACCGACTGCCAGACATTTACAACCCAGTGAACTGGACTTTAAAGTTAATTACGTACTTGGCTAGTACTTCGTTTTAAATGGGGGCAACGGTTAATGGAAAATCTGATCTGATGGCGTGGTGTGTGGGGTTGAGGAGTGAGCGGTGGGGTGGATAGTTGGATAGAGGGGTGTGAGAATGGGGATCTAAATGCTTTATCAGGATTTCCATGGGTTTGGGCTAGACCTCCATGGTTTGGGGCTTGGATCCCTGGTTTAGGTGTGTTAGAGACCAGGTGGTAGATGTCGTGTTGATTGCCTCAGTACTTTCTGTTAATTGTTTTTCTTGTGGTTTCTGTCCACTCTGGGATCAGAGGTTGCAGGTAAAGTATCCCTTGGATTCTGGGTCAGGTTATGACCCCAACCTCAGCTGTGAGGCAGTGACGGCCGGTGGACAGGAAGGGATGGTTGGTAGGGGAACAGTGAAGAGTTTTATTGAAGTCTGGCAAGATTTGCTTCTTATCTCACAATACAAGTCAAGTGATATCTTTGCTCTGGAGGGATCACACTAGTCTGGCTAGAACAGTCTTGGGCATAAACTGTCTGATGGCGGAGCACATTCACTGTAGCCTACTGCCAAGCAGTTTTACCTGACTATTTAGAAGACTACATTTGTGTCTGGATATGTGGGCCATGACACTGAGATGAGTTTAGATCTTGCAACGCATGAAGCCTAAGCTCAATGATCGTCTGTAGTTTTGCCGGGGGGAGGGGCTGTGATTTCCAAATGCTGTTTTGCTTAGGAGTGACACAGTGGTGTATTGGTAATGTGTTTGGTCAATGATCATGCGGTTGTGGGTTTGACTTCGTGTAACAACCCTGGGCAAGTTGTTTGTGCACACCGTGCCTCTGTCACCAAGCAGTAATTTGGTACTGATGTAAGCTGGGAAGTAAACGGCAAGACGGCAAGTCCTGGGATGCATTTGCCCTGTATGCAGGACCTTGGGATTCGTCCGTTGCCGGCTCAAGGGCCAAGAAAAGGAGATGAGTGCCTCCCCTTTGTTCTTCATGGGACATGGGAGGCTTTACTTGCCTGCTTAGGAGCTGTCATCGACTGATGTGCCCTGTAATGATAACAGCTCTGTATGAATTTCCAGATTAGATATGACTGTGTGCTCTGTCCAAGACGATTCTGTTTTGCTTAGAAGCGACCACTGATTGATGCTTTGTGTAGTGGGACAGTGGTGCTATAGAAGTCAGTAGATTTAACCAAATAAGTGATCTGTTTCTGACAGGAAAGTCGTGTTCTGAAGTTCTGGTTTCCAACGGAGACAGATTATCTGGAGAAGGTGACGACTGCATACGAGTTCTTCAAGGAGCTCGTCCGACCAGAATCATTTCCAAGAGGTAGAGGGCAGCACTTTTCTCTCATCCAATTGTCACAAATCAAATCCTTTCAGAGGAACATTAGTTCAGACGTGCAACAGTAAGTGTAAAACTGTAGCCAACATCGAAAGTCACAAACCGTAAACGAATGTTGAATGAGGAGGTGATGAAGCTACCTGTTTTATGTTATTTCATGGTATTTTCTCACATTGTGTCTTGATGTATTGCTATTTCTGCATTTATGAAGCACCACTAACCGTTGATAAGCATCAATCGATGGTGCTGAGCAATTCTGAGTGAAAGAATTGCTCAAAGTCCGTACACAGATACCCTCTCAGGGCAGGAGGCGTGAACTCGTACTCTCCAATTTACAAGCCAAGAGCTCTGATCCAATCGACTGGCTGCCGTGGCCCGTTGTGTTGTTTTGGGAATTGTCTGAGCTGGAACGCCAACTGGTATACACTGCCTTGGATCAGCCTGATGACCCAGAGGTTCCTAGTCCTAAAAATAGCCGATTCCTCCTCCTGTCTGCCGCCCCATCAGCTGCTTCCTTCACTATATTTGCTACTGTAGTTTCAAGGAAGCTGCAGATTCTGTGTTGTTTTGGTGGTTGGGTGAGTGATGCAGGAGGGAAATGAGACTGCCCAAAAACAGAGAGAGAGAGAGAGAGAGAGAGAGAGAGAGAGAGAGAGATCGTGTCACTCCGTTTAATGCTTGCTGTGAGGAAGTGCCGACTCTATAAGGCATTCCGTTTCATCTGCAACAACTCTTCCTCTATAATCGCTTCCTGAATTCTTTCCGCTGACACCAGTGATGAAGTTGCTAGACTGACTGATGAGATGGTAGCTGTATTTCTAAGGTGTTGCTCTGGCATTACCATCTTCAATTTTTCGACAAATGTAAAACAAAGTCTTCTATTGCATTCTTAGTCCAAGCAGTCTGTTTGCTTCAGGCATTTGTTCATTTGAGGTGCTGATGCATGGCTAATCTCTACTTCCTGATGTTTGCAGGTCTCTCTTACTGAGGTTATTTTTCACTGATAAAACATTTTCCGCTTCCAGTCTATTAGTGGTTCTTTATGTTTCCCGGCTTCAATGCGCACTTCTGACCCGAGTGTGCAACTTTTTAGTCTCAACCAACTTTGAATGTTTCTCTGTGTTCAATGATTTTGGCAAATTCATTTATTGTTGCACTTGTGTCAGCTAAGTTTAATAATAATCTTTTGTAAGCGTAAGATGTAAACGAACACGTTTTTCTATAGCGACCGCATGGCCTCAGCCCGGTTCATCTTGCAATGAATTTGTTGGGTGAGACTCTTCACTGTTGGGGTTCTGTGTTGGTGTTTGCTTCAGTGTTTTTTATGATTGGTTCAGTTTTGATTTGGATTTGGTTTGGGTTTAGTTGTTTTTTGTGTGGTTGTTGATTTAGTTTGTGTTCTTACTTGGTTGATTTTCTGTTCTTCTTGGTTCAGTTTTGCTTCATTTTTGGTTTGGTTTTGAATGTGGTTGTGTGGGTTTTGATGAAGGGGACATGGTTGATGTTGTTCCTCATCGAGTGACGACGGAGCTCCCTCCTTCATTTGTTATCAGCCGTCGGTCGTTCGGCCAACGGATGCAGTGTTTAAATTTAGAGACTGGGCGATGATAAGTTGGCTGCTCGATTATCCTGCAGTCCTACTAAAGTTGAAGCAAACAGAAGGCAGGAATTAGGTTCCCACCGTTCGAGAGTTGTTCGTATCGGAATGCGTTGCATTGGCTTAATTTAGATCGGCTTCAGTACACAGCGCTGCATCGGGCAGCGCTGATTTCAGATAACGAAATATTTCAGGGGGCGTTTCTTACTGCTTCTACTGCCCTTTGATGTCATCTGTTACAAGGGATACATTTTCCAGTTGTGTTATGTATCCCACATTTATACAGCGCTTTTTGGAGCTTCATAGTATACTGTTAGCTGGAAGATCAGATTGGCTATCCACCTTTTGTATGCCAAGGTTTAGAAAATAAAGTCATTAAAACTTCTTACCCACGGCTGTTTCTCAGGGACACGCTAAGGGACTGTTGAAATCAAAATAAATTACATTTTGCAGACTAATTTCACGAGATTGAATGATGCGTGAGATGAAGTGATGCGTGACATGATTTTTTATGGCAGATTATGTTGGCTTCATAAAGAAGGTGATGAAGCAGTTGCAGCAACCACGATACCTTCTCATCAAACGCACAGATGTCGACCTACGACAGATGGATGAACTTGATGCCAAGGCAGCTGCTCCAGGTTGGACAACAGTTGCTCAACTGAGCCTTTTGTATCTGTTGGCGTTTGGCCACGGTTGTTGCTTGACTGCTTTTTCCTCTTTACTCCTGTATCTTTCAACTGGTGCAGTTCTTCTAATTGTAGTGAGAAATTTGTATAGCACCAGTTGAAGAGAAACTAACGAGAGGCACCCACCCTCTGCGCTGGCCTTAACCATGTGACGGATATGTGCAGGTATTCGTTACCTGCCAGCGGGTGGGGTGGTAGTTGAACCGTTCCGCGGTTGATTGTCAGTGCCGCTTTGAAGATTCTTCGCCCTTTCTGCCCCGAAGTCATGATTGCACAGCATAGATGGCTTACGTTGGTTGTAGGCCTGAGGCTTGACTGTCCAGCTGGAATCTTTTCCTCACTCTGCAGGGGGACCATTCCAGTCACAGAAGGTCAAGATACTATGCAATAAAAACCATCCAAAATGTAGTCAATGCGTTTTGAAAACGAGATATAATTCCTGCATGCAGACTTGGCGGCAACAACATCCGTCCGAACTGCCAGAACTATCGAGCAAATGTTTCGTTCAGACAGTAAAATCCGTTAAAATGACTTAAAGACTGGCAGCAAACGATATGGCCAGGGATGTACACAGAAGCTGACCTTGTGCTCTGTGTCTGTGCCACTGCTTTGCTTGTCAAGAGCTGGTTTGTTAGGTCTCATGGATAAGCAAGTAATAAGTGATAGGACAACTTGAAATGGAAATTGCTGTAGGAAAATTGGCACATTTTCGCTGATCGGAATCAAGTATTTCCTATGCTAGTACTTTGCCTGATACTGTCTGGTTGAGAGTAATAGTCTGGTGCTTTTAGGGAAAAAATTCAACACGCTTCTTGGTGAGTTAAGGCCTCCAAAATGGCTTATGGTTTGTCTGATTGTTTTTAGGCATTTGCAGTGGTTACAAACTTGAATGTATTGCTTGCTACAGCTTGTTTGCTAACCAAGGATTGTTTTAATACTAATGGCATTAATAATAATTTAGTTCAACTGGTAAAATTTGTTGTATTCTGCTAACATCTATTTAAATGTATAAATAATAATTCAAAGATGAGTATTGGTGAAGTATGTTGGAGTAGTTCGCATAGTTTTTTTCATTTGGTCTTGAAGTAGTAATTTGCTAATTGTGTTTGTTGACTTATGCATTCGTTTAATGGTTTTGTCTAATTAAATGTGGATTTAACTTGATACAGTATGATATCTTGATGATCTTGGTGAGTTTTTGCATGCCATTCAAGGTTGAAACGAGAAGATAAAAACTGTCTTAGACACTTCGCAGCAACTCCCTTTTTTATGCATTTTTTTTTCTATCTAAAGTTCCAGTTTATTTAACTGGATTTAATTTATTTCATTTAAAACAAAGAATACATTTTAACATTTACAGTGCGTTGATCTGAATGCTGAATAATTTCAGTTCTATGTCTGGTATTTAGAATTTTATACTCTTTGGGTAGAGTTTTCATTGAATAAATTAAATTTTAGAATAAATGAGTTATATTGAATAAATTAAATTTTAATGCCGAGTAGGTTGAACTGGACAAATTACCACCCATTGTACAGTTTTCCATACAGAGCCAAATCTACTCACTTGAACTTAAAGTCAGTTCTATTCATCTATTCATTCGGAATATCGATTTTAGGAAAATCAGCAATCTTTTGTGCAAAATATAAAATACTAAATTCGAACTTTTCTAGCTTAGAGCTTGGCCAGTTTTGGTCATGTTATTGCAAATTGTTGAAAATTGAAATGCATAGAAACATGTGGGATAAATACTTCTTGTCTTTCTTGGTCTAATCCGCTTGTTTTTGTACAGATGTCTGAGAGTATAATGTGATTTCGTGGTAATGTATTGTTACCAGAATCACATTAATAGGTTTACAGTGCCTCTGAGCCATTGGTCAAACGAGGCTTTAAAAAAGTGTTTGCTGCGTTTGATTCTTTGTTAACACAACAAAGAATCAAACGGGTTGTTTTAGCAGCGGAATGAGTTCGCTTGTTTTCGTGTGTTTTCGTTATTTCTTATTTATTTTTGACTGTTGTTTTAAATTGTTTGTGTTACGTTCTGTGAGACTTTTTAAAGAAGCCTTTGTTTAAAAAGCAACTTTTGTGGTTCTGAGAATCAGTAGACGGCAGATGGCAACAGCATTTGAGGGATCTTAAAACAACGTTGTAAATGTGATATTTGGGGAAAACATGAATGTTTTTTCTTAATATGTTTTCAAATGATCATCTGCGAATTATCAGGAAGGCTGAGCTTTGATTTCTGAGCTAAGCTAGTTGCAAAATGTTAGGCGTTTGACGTAAAATGAAGATACACACAGGCAGTGGGGAAGATGGGGCAAATTTTGACAGACTGTTCAATGCATCAATGCCGCAGCTTTTGGTTTTCACAAATACGGAAGAGGATATTGCCCGGATTTATACTTTGCTGCTGAAAACTTATATATACGACATCATTTGAGTTGGATGGAGGTAAGGGCAGCTGTTGATGAGGAAGCATGGCTGTGGGTGGGGCTTATATACTGACTGATGATGATGATGATGATGATGATGATGATGGTAGGATAAACTCAAAAAACCAGCCATCCTGCATCTGAAGCCAACATTAAGTGCAGTTAATTACATTTATTATCATTTGGCTAATTTCCCTGATGCACTTATGCTCTCTGCTAACCGATGTTTGCACAGATCGTCTGGGATAATCTTTTATAGATATGCGCCTGCTTTGTGGTTGTAAGTTTTAGATATTTAGACTTCGTTGTTACGACCTATTATTGAATCGGTTGAAAATGCGTTGGGTTGTTTCTTGTTGGGGTGTCATTTTGTACCAGTGTAGCAGTAGACTTCAAATAGGGACAATGGAGTGTCGAAAATGGGTTGTCAGTGTATTTAGGCATTTCAGAGGGTAATGTGCCTCGGCAAAAGTGGTCATTGCACGTACAATCAACAGCTGTTCCTCCAAATGATGAAGTGTCAAGGGTCAAATGTATTTTCATGAATAAGTTACTGGCTTACAAAAATGTCAAAATTTACTCACTAGCTAGTTGTTTTTATCCCCACAATCTTTGAAAATTTACAACGAGGAATGTTGTTCAAAAGACCAGGTGTTAAATTTTCTCAGCTTCTTCTAGCAGTCCATCCACCAGCAAAACAATTTAGGAGAATTCAGGAATTTGGAGACGTTGTAGTGGGCACATTTTTTCAATTTTTTTTATTTGATATGTCAAGACCGATGAAGCTGTGTTATAATCATAGTTACTTTTTTAGATTAAACAAATGGTGATGATGATTGTGAGAATAAAGATGATGGATTCTTCTACCTGAAACTCTGATTTGCAGTTGAGCTGAGCCACTGGGCAGTTGAGCAGAGCCATCGGGCAGTTGAGCAGAGCCATTAGGTAGTCGAGGTCCGAGATGACCATAGGCAGACAGTCTAACTGCCTTTTTTATGTGGTGTCTCTGGACTGAATCTGATGCTGTGGTAATCGTAGATCAGAGTGATGACGGTGGTTATTGTCGTAATTTATTGGTAGGATTGCCGAAGGAAGACAAGAGGCCGAGGGAACTCGTCGTACAGGAGCAACTGCTGCACTATCTCGAGTCGGCCTACCCAAACATTTTGCCAACCGATGACTTGGCCGAGTAAGTCACTACAGGATTCACTTGGCAACAGAATCATTTGGAAACACAATCACAGTATTTCAGGCACCTGTGTTTAATGCTAACTAAAGTCATTTCTTTAAAAAGGGAAAGATGGCACAAAATTTGTTTTCATTTCTGAGGGATTTTAGGTCAGTTGAAAGGTTGTAAATCCAGTGGAAACAGCTCACCTTTATCATAGCCAACTCTGAACTGTTATCAGCTGCTTCATTACATGTGGATGAAACGTGTGCCTCCAGTTTCAGAGTTTGTCTTCAAGGCTAAGTTGTTTCTAATTTTTATGAAAACTCGTTAAATTTTTCTGAGACGTTAAGAAGCATTATTTCATTTTGGGTTGCTCCCAAAATGTGGGGTTTTTGTTTCTGAGCCGCATAAACGGTTGCTGTTGCGGTTTGTCGCAGGATGCTTCATACGGAAACGACCGTCATTCAGGAACAGCTTCGAATCCTCACGGAAAAGAATCTAATCAAAGAAATGGAGCCAGGAAAATGGGTTCGAAAAGTACTCGACCAGAAGACAGGTGAGCTTCGGAGAGTCTCTTGGCACTTGCTTATTGGCCTCTCTTATTGTTTGACTTGTATTTTATTTATTTGTTTTTGTTCTTTTTTAACCCATGGTAGAAATGATCATTTTTAATTGCTTTTGTTATACATGCAAGGTGTAACTTTCTTTTGCCGTTGTTCAGAGGTAAAGATCGTGAATCAGATGCCAACCCAGATGAAGGGTTCGAAGCCAACTGTCGCGATCATTACATCCAAATATTACGAGAAGTTGGCCGTTGACGCAATGATGGAACAAAAGACGACTTTTGTCAAGTACAAAACAGAAGGTTTGTATCTATGCACATATCTATGCTTATATGCTACTGTGTATATATCTATGCACATATGTGTCTATGCCTGCAAGCATGCATATGTACGTCACTGCACAGCGGTCTGTTTGGTAGCACGTTTGGCCTGTAATCCAGCGATTGCGGGTTCTGGCTTCTGAGCAGACGCCATGTAACAGCCCTGTACAAATTGTTTGCACACCGTTGTCTTTGACACCAAACAGCATTAGTTTTTGGCATAATCTGGAAGCAAACGGCAAGTCCTGCGATGCACTGGCCCCACCTTCTGCACCACTTTAGGATTCGTTGATTGCCGGCTCAAGGACTGAACAGCAGGAACTGAACACCTCCCTTATGTTCCATTATGTGGGAGCTTTAGTTGTACTTACTTTATGTATTTATGTATGCATGCAAACGTACATGTTTTTCTATATGACCGTATGGCCTCGATCCTGCTCAATTTTCAATGAATTTATCAGGTTAGATCCTTGACCACTGCTGCCAGTATGTATGAGCGCCACGCCATTTAAGGTCCCCGTGAATGGACCGTGCTTGACGCCATGACTTTTTATTTAGCACCTTCTAAGAACTTCTTAAAGATGCTGCTCACCATCCTAGATATTGCTACAGTCTTCATTGGCAGGCTTTCTTATCAGTGAAGGTGCTGCCATCTGTTTCCATTGTCCCAGTGATTTAATGTCAAAATGCAATTGAGTAGCAGTAATTGGTGCGGATGTTTCTAGGGGAATCCAACGTCTACACAATTGGTTTCATCGGTCATCACAAAGTCGTCTCTACAAAACTGCCACAAATTGGACGCCAGATGGCCGCACAGATATCCTCAGGAAATACAACGACTCGCCTGCTCGGTAAGAAAGTCTTTTGATGTCCCAGTAATTTTAAACAATTAAAAGATTAAGCGTAAATGTAATTTTAAAATTGTAATTGTCATTTCAATTGTAGCATCTCAGAAGGCCTTTACACGTTGCAACTTTTAATGTCACATCTAGTTTTAAGACTGAGTTACAGTGAATACACATTTTACTGTTATTCATTTGACTGTTACTTGGTTGTGGCTGGTTACTCTAAGATCTTGGGCTGTGTAACTGTTGTTGAGTTGTCTTACTTACAGTCTTGGAGATACAACACAATACAACTGAGATCTGATAATGCCCCCCTCCCCATTAAAAAGTTCACATTGAAGCTGGGCAACAGGAAACGTTAAGAACTAGAAACGGACTGGAAGAGTTTTCAGTTTAGAGCAAAAGATATTCTCAGCAGGAGAGTTGCAAACACGAGACAGTGAGTTCCAGATGGAGGAACCGGCAACTGTGAATGAACGCCGGCCAAAGACAAGACGTGTCTCAGAAACAGCATGCTTTGCATAGACGTTGATTGAAGAGAGAGGATCAGTCTTTAACAGAATGTAACCATGAATGGTAAGTGAAATCATTCAGTGCATAATCTTTTGTTTCTTGTATTGATTGACAGGGACATTTGGCGACATAGAACACGTTATGTTGGTCGGTATTGCGGGTGGAGTTCCTCACTACACCGACTTCTACAGCCATGTTCGGCTGGGTGACATTATTGTCTCAAGTCCCAACGAAAAGGGCCAGCTGTACATCTACTGCGACAAAGTGAACCAGGACAAGGAGAAGGGAATGATCCAGTACTCGCTCAAGAGCTGGGCTCCTCTCGACCCCGTCCTGCTCAACATCGCCAAGGAGCTGAAGGAGAAGATGAAGGCCGACGTGACGTTCAGTCCTTGGGACCAGTACATCAAGGATGGCCAGGAACTGCTCCAGGGCCAACAGGTTGCCTTTGAAAGACCTCCACCGGACACAGATCGGCTGTTCATGAACATCGGTGGCCACGACATGATCGAGGTCGGCCATCCTCCGATCCCTGAGGAGGCACGCGGCACGCTTCGTCCCGGGGCTCCAGCCGTCCGCTTTGGAGCGGTTGCCTCTGGAAAGCCACTCGTCAAAGACGACCAGATGCGACTCGACTTTGCCAGTCGTCACAAATGCGTGGCAACTGATACAGAGTTTGATCAGGTGCTCGAGTCGATCGTTGGCAACCGCAAAGAGAGCTTCCTGTTCATCCGAGGAGTTGCCGACTATTTGGACGGAACAAAGAATGTGGAGTGGCAGCCGTACTGCGCTCTGGTAGCGGCCGCTTTCATGAAGGCGGTGCTTGAGAAACTTCCGGGTCCACCAGCCGAATAGACAGCATTAAGAGTCGGTTTGGGTCCAAAGACCCTTTTTCTTGTATTTATTCTCTATTTTCTACTTTTCCTGTATCGTCCGTATTTAATTTCTACTGCGAGCCATTTTTGCTTCTGTTTATAAATACAGTACGTTCCGCTACGCTAGTCTTGTTTCTTTACTTACTAACAATTTCATTTAACAACCGTTACCGACCAATTTCAGTCACTGTTGCAACTACTATACAGGATGCAAGGGACATGTTTCCTCTCCCCTGAAATCTGGAGGAGATCCCCTCCAAGAATTAAACATTTGCTTCTTCCACAGTCCTGGAAACAGGTAATTTGGTGGAAGATTTCTTCACAGATGGCAGGACAGTGCTTCTAGTGTTGTTTTGTAAATGAATTAAAAGGATGTGTTACTGTAATTGAGTGTATATAGAGAAGTATACACTGACTTCCTAAGTTAACAACTGTATTGTTACATATGTACACAGTTGTTGAATACATGCATGTGCAAGATGTATGCCCTAGCAACAGAGTGACAGATCTATTATTAGTATCTGGCACTGGAGGGATTTTCCCCTTTAATCCTTGATGACCAAGATTCTTAACAGGCTTTGATCCCTGATAGGCCTTGATCTTGCACAGGCTTTGATCCTTGATAGGTGATGTCTTAGTTGAGTATTGTGTGTTACCGTAGGTTTATACTGCTCAGGAAATTTAGGATCTGACTTTAGCATTATGTCATCTTGCTCGAGTTTATGATTTTTTGTAAATTCACTCCCGAGTCTGTTAATTGGCTTCATGTATTTGTCCTTGTTTTTTTCCCAGTCATCAACGTCTTTCCGAAATTGATTGATGGTTTTTGGCATTTTTACTTAAAGATTATTTTAATCTTGCCAGTTTAAATATTTTAAAATATTATGGACTTACGGTTGCTAAAACAATTTTTAAATGATCTTATGTAGATTTTTACACATTTGTACAAAACGTAGCCTGTGGGCTGATGTTTATTTTTATTCCATAAATATTGCATGTAGATCATGTTAGACAAATTATGTTAACCGTTTACGTCTGCTTTTGTTGTCTGAATCTCAGTGTGTCTAGTTACTGCAGCTATTTCTTTCCACACAAAGAAACCTTGTGTGGGCAACCAGCACTTGTTGGCTAATCAGAATCATCTGGTTGCTGTTTGAGGGTGAAATACCCCGTGGTTGCACATCTTGGTGACTGTCGTTTGTTTATCTCACCATAAGGCAACATACCATATACCCAAGATTTTCTGATGTTGACCATTAAGTGTGAGTTGGACTTAGGAGAATGCTGATTACTGTGCTAGGCTTAGAGGAAGTCATTAAGGGAAGTCATTTCTGGATATTTATAGTGTTATGTAATAGGTTATACATCCAGAAGATATCCAGAAGGGTTCTGCATTGATAACTGGACTCGTCATTGTTTTTATTTCAGTCAGTCTGCGGTTAGCTTTGCCTTTTTTGCCTGCAAGTGACACATCTTGCTGATGTGTGACGCCATGAAATGTCACACGTTTTGCTTATGGGCTTGTGTGACATTTTCAGTATTGTTTTGTTTGGAGAATATGCCATCAACTTGACCTCTTTGTTTAATTTCAGGCCAGATGTATCTGATTGTCTTTAGAGCCAGATCATGTATCCATGAGACGACAGTGATGCAGAAATCACAATTTATCCATTCAATTGAGAAGTTTTATTGTAACTGTCTTTGCATCGTAAGCTTTTATTGTGTTCTGTTTGTTAAAGTTATTACTATTATTTGGATTCCAGTTCCTATGTTCTGGCCAGAATGTGCTGTGCTGAGGGCATGTAGCTTAGTTTCTGGCTGGAATGGGCTTATGCTGAGGGCATGTAGCTTAGTTTCTGGCTGGAATGGGCTTATGCTGAGGGCATGTAGCTTAGTTTCTGGCTATAACGTGTCTATGCTGAGGGCATGTAGCTTAGTTTCTGGCTATAATGTGTCTATGCTGAGGGCATGTAGCTTAGTTTCTGGCTAGAACGTTCTTATGCTGAGGGCATGTAGCTTAGTTTCTGGCTAGAATGTGCTTATGCTGAGGGGCATGTAGGCTTAAAGGTTGTTGTGCAAAGCAATAAGAAATGGCTCATTACAGGCTGATCTACCATATACTCATTTGCAGTATCATCTATGGTCATCTTCTATCCTTTGTAATCAGTAAGTTGAGGCATGGAAGTCATGCATTACAAGTTATTCTTTATTCAGATTGGTTTATATAACTGAAATTCTCTGGGGGCATTTCATTGTGTAAAGCCCATTAATCATTAAATTGTAATACCTGGTGTTTTCATGATGTACAGAACTGTTGGCCAGAGATGGCAAACATGAGTAAACAATTTGGTTTTGATACTGTAAATGTTTTTCTAAGTCTGTTTAGAGTGACTCTTCCCAGTCTTCTTGTGTTTAATCTCTTGCTGATAGATGTATTACTGTTGCCAGTTCTCGTGTTTGTGAAGTTACATCATTGTCTGTTGCACGTTTACTGTTACATACTGCGTTGGCTGTTCCAATTTTCTGCATGCATCTGGCCAAGCAGAAAGCAAGCTTTGGTCACGGCAGTGTGCAAATTATTGTAATATGATGTTGACAGAGTTGGTGAATTTTCAGATCTTTGTCAGTTTTTGCTTTTGCTGTAACTAGTTATGTTGTATCATAGAGTATTTATCGCCGACTGCTTCATAGAGGTATTTAGTGTTGGAGGTTTTATCTACATTCGTGCAGTAATTTTGTAACTTTAGATTTATATAATTTGCTTTCTGAGATGTTCTGTTAAGTCTTGAACTTCATTTCAGTTTAATTTTATTTTCTCTTGTGTCGCATTAATAAATTGTTGACACAGTTATTGTGGTTATTATTGACAGGGTAGTCACAGCATTGAACATTATCCTACGAGATTCCAGCCACGTTATCCTGACTGAGCCATGGTCAGTTCCCCTAAGTATCCGACTGACAAGCTGTCCCTATTATCACAGATTCACAGACTTCATTCACCTAAAGCTGGATTTCATGTCTACAATGGAACTCAACTGAACCATGAATGGAGGACTCCGTCGGTATGCTGTTCGTGTGCATTATCCTACCAATGGAGACTTTTTCCTGCTATTAGACCATAAGGAACTCACAAATACATACCATAACCTTGAAGCTGAATCTGAAATTGGCAAGCAAATGGCTATCTAGATGACAGACATAAGGCTTCTGTAATATTTTCATTCGTATAAAATCATTTAACATTTAAGGTGATGTACGAGAGTCGTCCAGTTCGATCTTGCAAAGTCTCTTTCTGTCCTTCGACGATGAAGTCTGGAGAAGTTTCCGAACTTGACTGGACTACAGTTTTTGCATTTGGATTTATGTAGAATGTCCAACTCCTGTCTTTGATCTCCAGATCCAGTTTGTCAACTGTCCATCTGAAAATTCCATTTATTACTAAATGACCAACCAAACCAATCACTGAAAATTAAACGATGTTTTACTCTCGGAAGACAACAGCAACGTCACCACCTCAGTCTAACTAAAAAAAAACAGTTGCAAACATACCTTTATGTTTAATAATAAAACAGTAAATTAAACAACAATAAAAATGTTAATTATTTAAATTTTCTAGTATAAAAAACAAATTAATTTTTAAAATGTAACACTAAACTATACATTAGCTTCCTCTACAGTTCTGAGATACAGTACCACTTTTGGATCTGAAGTTTTGACTAATAATGAAAAACTTGAAAAACCAGCCAATTTCTGTGAAGCTGGAGTATTGTCATTCTACAACATATATTAGAGCTAACAATGAAGCCAAGGCACATGAAAAGCGTTTATACTGACTCATCTTTTACACTTTGTCGGCTTGCCCATGAATGGAGAGTGGCCTTCGCTAACGACCCTTTTAACGGAATTGCCAGCTGCAAACAGAGATCAAATCTACAGTTGAAAACAGTGCATTGCAAAAGGTTCTAGTAACAATAAGTTACTTAGATAACGAATTGTAAATTATTCTGAAGTTACTAGTGTAGTATTAAACTATTTAAAAGTTGTGTGCAAATTCAACATAGAAATTAAGTTGAGAATAAGCATTGCATTCTGACCCTTGCATTTAAGCCATCTGTCCAGGTCTGGTCCGTGTCTCCAAGGTCCAAGTTTTTCATTCTGACTGGCTGGCCAAGTAACTTCACGGCGGGCGGATATCCTTGCAGAAGACGAATTGACTCCGTGTAAAACGGTTGCTGTCGGAAATTTGCTGAAAATAGCAGAAAATTTCCAGGAAACTCATCTGTTAACTAAAAATTACCTAGCACGGTTAGAAAAGCGTTTTTCGTCTTATGTTTTGCTAGAACGAGTGAACTCAAAATCCAGTCAGCAACTTCATTTAATAATATTACTCTTTTTGTGTTAATAGCGCTAGTGAGTTCAGTGGTGTATTCTTTGAATCACAGTTACCAAAATCAGTTTGACACATGGAAACATCAAATGCCAGTAAACAAAAGCAAAACAACGCGCTCTTTGTTTGGGTAAATTTCAACTCTGACTTTGTCTAGGTTATCTTGACTTCAAGACAAAAATAATTTCTAGACTTACAACTGATCTTTTGAACATTTGATAATGAGGCTGTAAGGAAGTTACTGTATCAGGCGTCTTGACCTTACCTTGAATACGCCACTGGAAGTAACCGGCGCCGCCCAGAGCAACAACTGCACCAACTATCGCCACTTTCTTCAGATATGCCATCGAAGACGTATTCAAACTTATTACGAAATACAGAGTCACGTAATCTCATCTAAACCAAACAATTATGCAGATAATTTCTGTCATTTCAGCCCATTGCCTTCCGCCGCCATTATGGTTCATAATCAAAACATCCGCCGCTGATAATTTGGTTGCAAGTTGCCATCTGGCAGATTAAGCCATGTTTATTTGGGCCATAGCGCACTGTGTATAAACTGTTAACAATCGGAGCCCAACAAACGTGGCTTTCTTTGAACCTTCTCCTGGCTGTGCCACCGCAAGTAGCAAAGCCGGTCAGTGGAACAAATGGTGGTCCAATAGCAGCTGACTCCAAATAAAAGGCCACGAAGCAAACCTGATGGACTAGTATGTCAGTAAGTAAGTAAGCTAACATTTATAGCGCGCTTAAACAAAACTAGTCTTGCACGAAAGCGCGTAACATAAACTAAGTTAATCGTAATAAAGTCTAAATAAATGAGTTTTAAGTGCAGCTTTAAATGCGACTATCGTAGGTGAAGTTCGGATGGCGATTGGTAGCTTATTCCATTCTGTTGGTGGACTACGTCCCATACCCACGATTTAGCCAAAATATGCATTCACACACTTGATATATTCTGTCAGATTTAGCGTATACACCAAATTATATGGGTCTACACCAGAAATTAGACAAAAGGCGCCTATATAAAAGGCTTTCATTTTTCAGTGAATACAGTATATATATATCGTAGGTACATACTGTAAGCATATCGACCGCTATGACCAGTCAGGTGAGAAATGATAAACCAATCACGCGTCTAAGGGCGACTGCGTGTCATGCTTTCAAAGCATCTGCAGGTCTATTTCGTTTAGTCCTGGTCTACTATTTACGATCTAACTTGGACTATGGGGACCTTAAATGGCGTGGCGCCCGTTCAAACGGACAGCGGTGGTGAAGGATCTCGCCTGATAAAAAAATTCGTAGAAAATGAGTAGGGTCGAGGCCATACGGTCGCTATAGAAAACCTATACATTTAGACTGAATACGCGCGAATGTCTCTTCCGGCCCAAAACTACGCTGCTTAATCTCAAGTGTAATATTGTTAATTGTGATAGTCGATCACTAATGTATTTATTCAGTGGAGTAGTTAGCCTTCCGAGGGCCCTTGTGCAAACTGAACTTTGGCTATTTTGCTTTAAGTAATTAAGCAACCGGGCCTTGGCCCCTTGGGGACTCAGGCGGCCCCTGGCCTCGTGGGCCCTTGTGCTTTGCACAACCTGCACAATCTATTGCTACGCCTCTGTATTTATTATAGCTGATTAGTTAAGAAACCAAACACCAATGGTTATTAGTCCCCACAAATTTAAAAATGTACACGCTTTTCGATAGCGACCGTATGACCTCTTCGAGCCTGTTCATTTTTCAATGACTTTATCGGGTGAGATCCTTCGCCACCGCTGCCCATTTGAATGGGCGCCACGCCATTTAAGGTGCCCGAAACGGACCATGCTAGTTCGAAATTCAATTAAATCTCTGAAATAAGACGCGACTGGTTTTACACACGTGCAACATTTAGTAGACAAACATTCCACATCATGAACCTTGAGCATGTAAAAATTTGGTTTGTTTGAATTGTTCTTTATCAAGTACAGTTAGTTACATAACTGGGGCGATAAATGAACGCCTGACCGTAACAGTGACCAAGCCATGCTCCAAGAATATGGTGAAATATTGGACTTCACTTTGGTAGCTTCAAAGTAACTACAAAAAGCGTTCTGTAGTAAACAGATAGGCCGACCGACGGAGAGAAGCAAGCAGGTCGTCAGATGAGTTTCGCCGAAGTGCTTTTGTGAAGATAAAACGATCAAGATGATGATAAAAATACTGATAAGGACTACTTTAGTTTCTCTGCTCTGGCCGGACCACGCTACAGATTCCCATACGGACGTCCTTGACCTATCTGATACAGACCACCCCATGTGACACGAGCGGCGATTGCGATTGGCTGAGGCCATCTCACGCCAGTTTATTCATCATCGTACGATATGGGGCTGTTGTGTACGAAAGGCCGTCGAAGCCATTCGTGCTGAGTGCACAATGATTGCCGTCGGCGCCGCTGCCGCCAAATGACTGTGCTGGCCTTCCGTACCGGTAAATATTCGGATGGTTTCATTTCGTGTATTCGACGATAAAAGTCAAAACGTGCGGAAGTCGAGTTCATTATAAAGTCACTTTTCTGGAGATTAAAGTAACGGAAGCGCTTACAATCGCACACGAACGACCTCAAAGTCGCAGGTAGGTTGAATACGCTTTTAAATGGCCTTTCCACGGTGTGTGGCCTGTACGCACTGTTCCCGTTAAAGGACGTATTTATCTAGCGCCAAGTGGTAGAGCTGCTAGCAAGTAAAATTTGGTCAACATGTTTCGTTGGACTAAACTGAGTCCTTTGACATATGCCTAGAATGTCGTCCATCTCACTTTCGCATCTTTTTACTTGACGCTCAGAAATTGCGATGTTTACATTTATATTACACCAAAATATTGTGCATATGTACTGGTTTGTTGCTTGATTGATTCGTTACATTAATGAGTTAAATATTTTCGGTGGCTGTTGTGAAATGGTGATCTAACAACTACTTAAGTTCTCTAACCGATATGTGCAGCACACTTCACCTCGACTCTGGAACGATCTCCCTCCTGAATTTCGGAAATTCTCCGATCCACAGTCCCTTCCGTCGTTCACCCACCATCATCTGTCTCATTTCCTCCTGTCTATTGGTAAGCAGGCTTTCCATTCAAAACTAAAGTCCCACCTTTTCAAGAAATCTTACCCTGATCCATCCAATCCACCGCCTTCCCATTTCTGTCAACCTAAATAGACACAGTTCACCGTGTCAGCGCCGCTGCCTCCTTCTCCCTCTCTCTCGTCTTCTGGCAACCGGACTTTGGCGTCGTTGGACAACCCCTCTGACTTGACGCTGTGCTCGTGAATAAGCTGGTGCCCTTTGTTTAGCTTTCAAGTATCGATTTAAATTCTTGAGTTTACGATAATGATTAATGGATGTCCCATGCTATTATATGTTTGAATCAGTATTTTAGAAATAATACAACCCTTCACTGTTTTACTTGACAGTGAAGATTTACTGAATTCTTAGTTTTGCAATTTAAGTGCACCATTCAGTTACCTGCTTGAGATGTTGGTTTAGTAGGTGGCATGTTGTTTAATTGAAAGTTTCATTTAGCCATGGTTTAAAATTAATTTAAAACATTTCTTTTAGTTTTGGCTTCAAGAGTCACTTTGATTTATGTATTATACATGCATGTATGTGTATATTATCTATATATGAATGAGTATTATGTATGTACCTACCTATGTACGTGAGTACATATGTATGGATGCATGTAATACGTATGTATGTATGTATGCATGTATGTACATATTATGCGTCTGGACATGTAGCACCCATTTGAAATATCTCAAAAAGTGTTGATCCTGATCAAATGATTGTGATGCTGCGAAATGTGTGGTAAAATTGACGTTTAGCTGATGCGTTGCAAAGTGATGTTGTTTCGTGTTATATTAGTAGCGTAGGTAGACTGATCGTATGGTTGCTAAGTTTAACTATCTTTTATTGTGACTGTTGACAGCGTTCTTTGATTATAATTATCTGTGAAAGGGCAAATTCTGTTTTCATCGGACAATTAACGGGTCGTTTTTTTTTGCTTATCAGTTCTTCAGCTGTCCGTTGTCAGTTGGAGACCTCATGTCCTCGTCAGATTAGTCTTTTGATTGCCAGCCGGACAAGTGCTTTCTCAGTTTACATCAAGCGACAGAAAATGATCATCAAACGAACGACGTACCAGCTTTTCCTGCGAGGTTTTCTCCTGTTTCTCGTCGGAATGTTCTTTGCTCTTGTTCTCAACCTCCTCCAAGTCCAGCGACAGGTGACGCTCTTTCCAGATGTCGTTGATAACGTCTTCTCGTCGGCTTGGTGGGTTCCTCCGAGTTGTGGCACAGCAGCAGGTTAGTTGTTCTTGTTTTGTTTAAGTTGGTGATCAAATGATGGCATTGTTTTGCTGCTGTGTTGAAGGCGTGAATCCATTCTATTATTTGATGAAATATATTCTGTCGGCTGTCCCTTTGCAGGGAGGTCAACAGGTTGTCACATTTGCTGTATGCTTTTTATGTTAAGTGGAAAGGAAACAAATTTGGAGCGCCATTGGTTGATTCTTTTAGGATGATATACCAATTACAAAGAAGAACTGCTTCTGTTCAGAGGTGAATTGCTGTTACTGCTGTGATAACTGTAGCCACTGCTACTTTTGGTAAATTTAATAGGATAGAAAATTTTTTAAAGAAATTTTTGGACAGTCTTTTGTCTACACACAAGTTAGAGGGAAGATTGGAAATATTTCCATCTTTTGAAGGAATTTACTTGGAGACTTGTTAGATTGTCTTGACAGAATCAAATCATCTGGAATATTGTAGAATTTTGCTGAAGAAATATTGAAACTACATTTTTGTTGTGGTCTTTCTGTGCAGCAATTATTGGTCTTCTCTACCCGTACTTTGATCGTCAGTTGGGTGAAAGCCAGTGTTATAAGCAGGAATGGTCAAGCGTCATGCGATGCATCGCAGTCTTTGTCGGCATCAACCATGCCAGTGCTGTATCCTTCTCAGCTATTCATAGTCAGCTTAGAGTAAATGATTGGTGATGATGTTCATGATAATGTGATATCGTGATAATCAGCGTGAAAACTTGGATTGAGTTGGGTCGTCCATAAGGGACCACAAAGGAGGTCACCCAGATACTGACAAGGTGTGGGGTGTTTTCCCAATGAGGATCTCTGCATCTAAAGTTGGTACATGCGGTTATTTCAGTATAGTGTGTGCTGTAGACACGAACTTAAGTCGGGCAGGAGACAGTCTGTATTGTGCTGGAACTAAGTAGAGTTCCATTGCTGATGTGGCAGTATCAAAATACCCCACCCTGTGGCACCGTTACCCATGCAAGACCAACAAAATAGCCTAATCTAAGACCAACAAAATAGCCTTGATGCTTGCAGTGCAGACATTTGCATAGAGAGCTGAGGGGTAATACGGAATGCAGTCGGATGCAGACAAGTAGAGGTTGGGGTCCAAAGTAGGTCGTCTTTTGTGGACGTCTTTTTTGGAAGACCCCAGTTGATGATGTCACTTTTCAAGGAGATGCAGAAACATTGAGATCTGTTTGGATTTAGTTAAGTTTGGGGACCTCAGCTTCAGATACTGTTCTGCTGGTTTTTCTAAAGTGGTATTGTTAGTCGAAGGTTGCAGTTTTCTTTCGAATTATATCCTACTTTTAACCTAGTAATAAATAATTTAAGCTTAGCCATGCTGAAAAAGCTGTGTTATTTTAAAAAAGAAGTTAGACGTTGATTTTCTTGACTCTGATCGTAGAAAATTGATTTTGCAAACAACCTGCAGCTGTCTCTAACTCTGACGGCAATGTCAATCGGGCTGTGGTGGCTCTTTGATCGATCTCGAAGCGGATTTGGTCTTGGCATTGGCATCGCCATTCTTGCCACTCTAGTCTCACAACTGCTAGTCTACAATGGTATTTACAGGTAAGACTCACCTGAGCAGGATCCAGTTGTAGATTCTTATTTCCTGGGAAAAGTTCAGGTCTGCTGTAATAATTGCTGACCACAGTCTAGACTGGAGGCTGGTTGTAAATTTAAAATGTGCACCTTAAGTGTTTAATGTCTTGGGTGGAGTATTTCAACTGAATTAACTTCTGGCCTGCTATAAATATAATCTTAGAAGCCAATGCCTTTCATGTGTTTGCAGAACATCGATTACATGTGTCCCGGTACATGCAAGCATGTTTATATCAGTGTGAATTCGTGTGGTGCCTTTTATTTAGCGCTCAAAAGCGTTTGCTGTCGAACTGAGCTCGAATTACATAAGTTGTGCATGTTTTGACTGTAGGTACACAGCGCCCGACTTTCTCTATGTCCGATCTTCCTTGCCGTGCATTTTCTTCTCGGGTGGAATTACGATGGGCAACATCGGACGACAGCTGGCCATCGTGAGTTGAACCACGTTCCTTTGCCTGCATGTATCTCTCTCTGTGTCTCTCTTTCTCTGTCTATCTGTCTGTCCTTCTCTTCAAGTGTCTCCATTTGACAATGTGATGCCAGCTTAGCTGTATGTGTAAACAAAAGCTTTCTGTGAGTTACTAGTGGAGCAGTGGTAAATCTTCTGTGATATTAGGTTGTTCAACGTTAGTTCCTCATGTGATGTTCATGGTAAAAAGCACAAAGTGGCTTATGATGAAATCTGTTTTCTGATCAGTTCTGTAGATGGCAGCTTTTTGCACTAATTGAAAATTGGTGGCCATTTGGTCTGCAACAGAATTTGTGCTTCACCTGGCTTTCTGTGTATCAGAAAGATTTTATCCTTTTCCTTCAGTTTCAATGCAAATTCTTCAAAAGTGAAATATGATGATTCTTAATTTTTTCATGTTATTTTTTGTTAAGTGTGTTTTTTGGTTGGACTGTGATGTTGTAAATTGTTGCCTTTCAGTCGGATTACTGTGATGCTCCTGCGTCAAAGGAACACGAGGAGTGAAGAAGTCATTCAGCTGGATTCCTACCTACCTACTGCCTGTGATCTCTCGTTTCTCTGCAAATCTATCTGCCCTCTGGAATTACGATTGGCCTCGAATGCCAGTCGGGTCCAGAGGCAAATGCAGAACCATCAGTTGAACTGTCGTGCCAAGCGTCACAACGAAGTGCGTCTTGTTTTGGAGCCATCGGGTTTTTAGTCATGCGTGATGCGTTTCCTAGGTGCATTCCACTTTTCAGCGGTTTACCAAATTCGAATACATGGAATGTGTTAAACTGCTGATCTGCGGGAAGCAGGAATTTTTGGGGTTTGTTTTGAAAAGAACAGCAGCTTCGTATGAAAATGAATTTCAGTTTTTTGATGTATCTTTCATTTAGCCAGTCAATTCGTTCTTGTACTCTGGTCGGTTGTTACGTTTATTTACCATGATTACCGTATTTAGCTCACATTAACTGGGTTTAACATAAACAGCAAAATGTAACACTAGTTTAAAGCAAAACTGGAAGAGGATAATGTTCTTTCTGTTCAACCCTTTTGCTAACACCAACAATTGTCAGCAGCAAATGATAATTTTTATTGTTAATGCTACCATGTGGTAATTGTTGAACTGCTATGCTACTATTAATGGATCTGAACTCAGTGGTCATCTATTCATGTTTTTATTCCTATTCTGGTGTTGGTGTTTTCTTTACCAAGTGATTGCTTTTTCTTTATGCACCATTTTTAAAATTTTAACATCCATGATGGGTTCTGCCACAAAAGGCGACATGCGCATAGACAAGTGGTTTAACTGTCTCTGTTATGTAAGGGTTATTGACTGGATGTGGCCCGTGATTTGACACATTCTTTTGTAGGAAATGGTTTGCTTTCTTTCCATGTTAATTGGTATACAGCATTTTTCTCTATCGCAACAAATTTGTTGTCATTATCGACTGTCATTTGCCTACAGTTTGCGAAATATGATTTGACCTACCGAGCTTCAAGAGTATGTAGGAAAGTGATAATGGTGTTGAATCTTTGCTCCTCAACTTGGTTGTCTACAGTGGTATTATTATGACACTTGGTTAATTGCTTAAATGCCGAATCGTGCAGGTCTGTAATTGGTTAAAGAGGAGTTACCTGTTGAGTTCCTTCCAGCTGCAATATTTTCTTTGTGGTTTTTGGTTGTCGTTTAGTTCTAATCCAATTTGTCTGATTCCATTTTAAACCCTTTGCTTCTGTTCTGGGTGCTGTACAGAAGAGTTTTATGTCACATTTTTTATGACATATGGACGAGTTTCCTTTGTCTGTTGTGGTGCATAGGAACCTGTTGCCGATAGACTGTAAATATTCAGTATATGAGAGTTAGATTAAATAAAGATTATGTTGTACATCAGTCATCTTAATTTTCTTCTCAGTTGGAAATGAGATGTCTCTGTCATCAGCAGAAGTGCTTGTGTTTATCCTCTGTGGCCTATCTTCCCATCTCGGGGCCTCGTGGATCTCAACTGCCCCATGGAATACATTTGTCACACGTGGTTTTGCGTAAGAGTGACCTTTGATTGACGTTGCATGCATAATTATAACAGGGTGATAGAAGTTTCCAGATTAGATTGGATTAGATTAGCACGTGACTAGATCATGCCTACTGTTAACTTGGCCAGATGTAGAATTATCTCCATTTCAAGATGATAGATAACATGTTGGTGCCTACTTTAACTCATAAGGACTGATGTCGGTCACAGTAGTTGATTGGGTAGAGCAGCTTGTAGCACAGAGAGTGTGGGTTCAAACCTCCCAAAACAGTTATTGGGTAGGGACCTTAAGCAATTCCTTCACTCAGAATTGCTTAGTGCCATCGACAGATGCTAAGTAATTAGACAGCAACGCTTAAGAAATGCAGAAATAATACATAATGAAGTACTGATGCAATCTGATTGCTGTAGATGTCAATACAGCACCTTATAAGTCTTTAAGGTGCTAATGTGTTAAATGTGAATGAACATCAGTGACTGCACAGCTTAACAGCAGAACTGCTGGCAAACCAAGTCATTTTGCGGATGTTATCATTTGCGAGGTTCTTTGAGAAAAGACTCGAAAGTACACAACACGAAATTCTATTTCTTCCACACAGACTCGAGGCTTGCACATACGATTTGCAATAACGTTTCACAGAATAACCCAACACAATGATTTCTAATCACGTTTTTGTTTTTGCCCAAGCCACAAAATATAGTTGGGCCAAGAAATCAGGCACATGCTTGTACATGTATACATACATACACACACATGTAAATTTAAATAGCATTTCAATTTCACGAAGCATTATTCAAAACTATACAAGTGAGATTTAGATGCAAGGAAACTGAAATTGCATAACAATTATTAACAGAAGCTGTCCAAAAAACCCACAGCTAAAAAAAGAAACCATAAAATCAAGTAAAATGTGAGTCATTCACGAGATTTATGATCCAAGTTGTTGCAAAACCAACTTCCCATTTGCGATGATTCAAAACAGCCAATTTAAAAAAACAATTGACTAGAACAGTCTTGCTAGTACCATTTGGTTTCTAAGATTTAAATTATGTAACTCATAACTTAGCATAAAACAATGTGGACTAGAGTCTGAACTATGCAAGAGAAATTTATAAAATAAAGTTCAGTTACAGTTAAAATGGTTTTCAGAAGGTAATAAGCACGTAACCATTCCAAACTAAATAGGCAGCATAGACAAAACTGAAACAATAAATTAACACAAAATAAATAATAATAAGTTAACATAAAACTGAAAATGACCTGCAGCGCCACCGCTGTACATCGTCAGGGCTTCATAAGTAGACGCCCTGGTTAATTGCTCCGCTCTTCAACTACATGACGGTATTAACAGAAATCCTTTAATCTTTCAATCAGTCTGTCAGTTGATCCATGAATCAATCTGTCAATCAGTCCAAGAATCAATGATTTCAATCGATCGGCGAATCAGTCATCTTTGTGATCAGCATCCGTCAGTGTGATGTAGCGTGAAGCAATAATTGCACCGATTATGGAGAGGATGACAACAAGGACGGCGAAGATGTAGAACGTTTCTTCGTCAAAGACATCCTCAAACTTTGGGATCCAGCTCGAAACCTGCTTCATCAGCTCGTGATGTGCATTTCCTTTAGGCATGGCGACAGTGCGTCCGCGAAACGAGAAACAAATCCAGTCGCTAGAAATATCAGATATCAGCTCTTAGCCCTCTAACCGTCATTGCACTGATGATTAAGAAGGCAAAAAGTGGATATAAAAAAATTCTGAATAAATCTGTTAAAATGCTCAAACACATTTTCAACATTCAATACATGTCTTAACAACAATTAAAACCTGATAACAAAAGTCCCCTAAAGCAGCCACAGAAATAGTAATTGCAATCTCGACATTTTTACAGTGCCAAACAAAAGAAATCCAGATTCATAGAAGTCACTTAGTTTTAATGGGTAAAGAAGTGAGAAATGCCTTTGAGAATTTGATCACAATTTGTAAGACTTGCTCTAGAAGAGTATGGTATAATGACAGATAGACCCACACGTGGTCGATCATGTATACACTATTTGGCTGCTCCACAATGCTAGAGAACAGAGCTCCCAAGCGCCACACGTAATGAACAGGGTACGACTTGTTTGTGAAAAAACTTGTTGCATGAAAGACTTCCAAATTCTAGGTCTAACAACAGAGAAAGCACGTTCACCAAGATCAGAGAAATAACTATAACTAGAGAAAGGCAGCAGACGCCTAAGACTGGGGAATAAGAAGTGATTTCAAATACTTTGGTTGGCTACAGTCTAGTGCTTTAAATATCAAAAGCTCTAATTTGAAACAGATCCTTCTGCTCAACAGAAAGCCATGAATGAAGTACAGGGTTATATGCTCATGACTGTAAACTTACGCAAAAGCTGCATAAGTTTACACTACACTAATTTACGATATTGTGATTGTTTCCGAAAACTGGGGAAAAAACAGAAAACAGCAAGACTGCATTCTGACTTTCGTAACACAATCTTCGCGTGATTTCTGCTACAATAAAGCTGCTAATATAGTCTTGCGGTCCAGAATTCATGTAGCGCCTTTATATAATATCGGAACACGCCAGTTGTTCGTTGCACTGGGCGCACGAAAACCTTAAAATGGTATAATTCAACTTCTGCAGTGAAGACAAATTCAAACAAAAACGTAACATAGATACAACACACGTACACAAAACGATGAAATTAATTCAAGTCAAATGAAAAGACGAATTTCTTTGAGAGGAAAAACGGAAAGTTCCGCACAGCTGACCTAACTAATAACGTTGTTATGAGAAACTTTGCATAGAATTGCAATAACGAGACATCCGTCGACGTCATAATATAACAGTTGTGAAAGTGAGTAAGTACTTAGTGCAGAGATTCCTTTACGATGTATCGTAATCAATCAATTCCCAAACTCTGCATAGAAACGCTGCTAAGGTAAGGTCACTCTCAGCTGCCCTGGTAGCTATAACAATGGACGCTAAATAAAACATATATTCTGTGAGTCTGAGGCTCTGAGCTGAAAACATCATCCACTGTAGCCTCCACGACCCTTGCAGCTTGGCCTGAAACCGAACATGGCCTTACCAATCTAGCTATTTGTTTTGACTGCGCGTCTTTGAATTTAACTTGTTCTCGCGACTTGGCTTTCTTTGGGCGCTGTAGAAATCTCGAGCTTACGAAAACGATAATGTTTCAGACATCGCTTACTGCAGAACCCGTCTAAGATGGCTTCTATAACGGTTACGATAAACCACTACTAATAAACGTACATAATATGTTTTTCATATAAAACCTGTTGATGCAATCCTAAATGAAGGGAATTTGTCTTCACTAAAAGGACGATCATTTCAATATTTACATTGCTTAATATTGCGCTATATAATGCATGAAACAATACGAACTTCGTTAGCGTCTGTGGTCGCCCTTAGCAACGGACAATTGAGAGCGGACGAATTCAAGAAATTTTGAATTGTTTAGACCAAATTTACTTCGAAACTTTTAAACTAAGTCCATCTTAGATTTAATTACGTAAGTAATTATTAAATTACTGCAGGCTATTCAAGTTCAAATTACTAAACAAAATTAAATAACTTTGCTTTCTTTTTCATTGCAGGTTTTCGTTGTTTTAAATTTGCCGATAGCATTTCGATTGTGTCGAGTGACTTAAATGTGTTTTGCGTTTCCTGTTTATTTAGCTTTACGACTCTGGTTCATAGTGAGGACATGGCTTCGGCAACTGGTGACATGCCTTCTTTCAAGGTAAGAACTCTGAATTCTATATTCTGAATCAGGTTTTTTAATAATGTAAACGGATTTATTCATTTCAGTGGATTTAAGATAAGGGATAAGGGTCATATAAATTCAATCCAGAGAGAAGAAATTATATGGTATAATTTGGCCTAACCGTGTACACATACAACACACACACACACACACACTCACATATACACACATATACACGCATATCTGGGTATCTTTCCGATCTCGACTTAAGACGTTTTTATTTTAGTGTGCTTATCTTCTTCAGACTGTTTTCTGCCTGAGGACTGCCTCTCAAAATTGACCGGATTGCGATTCTTTTTTGGAGCGCCAGCGAATGATGACTCATGCATTATTACAAGGGCGCTATAGAAGTTCTAAGATTAGATTTAGATATATGCAACCCAAAATGTAACTGAAAAATTAACTTTTCTACAAATTGCATTGACCTATGAGTTTAAATGGATCAGTTTATAAAACCCGGATTAGCATAAGGATTTTCAAAATTGTACTATTCATAGGCCCAATTACAGACAAACAACTGAATTTTGCTCCAGTGAATGGAGGTAAACGGGATGATCGATGATTTACTGAAATGCATTTAAATGTAACCTAGTATATTTTGACTGCTATGGTTTGAATTAGTTTTTAATGAGATCTGCTGATGTCGATGTTTTGTTGCTGCAGCTGGTTCTCGTTGGAGACGGAGGCGTCGGGAAGACGACGTTTGTCAAACGTCACATGACTGGAGAGTTCGAGAAGAAGTACATCGGTTGGTTGGAATTGCTGTCGCCCATATTCCAGCTCCAGTTTTCCAGTCGAATTATCACTTTATTCCGTCATATCTTATTAAAACTGTGTTGTACATCTATTGCTCTTTCATGTGGCCATACAATAAGTTTACGGTGGCTTTGATACTTTCAGAAAGACATTCTCGTGTCTTCTATCTCGTGAGAAAATGTTATTTAAAATTTGTTTATAGAATACTGCTCCTGCAGTTGCATTTCAGTAAAGCTTAGTTTGTGGTGTCTGCTACGCAACTAAGTTTTGTTTAAGTGTTAGGCATAACCGCTTATAGCAAAACTTTAACAATAATTTTGTACCTTAATGTGATTTGTAAACTATAAATTGCATATTGCTATTATTATTATTATTATTATTATTATTATTATTATTGTTGTTATTGTTATTATTATTATTATTATTATTATTATTATTATTATTATTATTATTATTTTTGAATTCAGTTTTACATAGCTGAAGTTGTTGTTTCTAAGTGGGGGGCTGTGTTTAATTTTTAGCGACGCTTGGGGTTGAGGTCCATCCTCTCGTCTTCCATACTAATCGTGGACCGATTCGCTTCAATGTCTGGGACACGGCTGGCCAGGAGAAGTTTGGTGGCCTTCGAGATGGCTACTACATACAAGGTTTATTAATTAGCTCGTTTATTAATTAGTTAGTTGGTTAATTGGTTAGTTAATAAGTTAGCGAAGACATGTCTGGCTCTAGTTGTCAAACAATTGCAAAATGTCTTTAGTCCTGGCAGTGAGTAATCATAATCGTAAAATCGAGGTTTCTACAGCATCCAACGAAAGCTAAACCGCGGGAACCAGCTTATTCACAGGCGCTCAGTCAAAACAAAATCGATGGGCAAGAGGACGAAATCAATTGGCCAAATCGACACGTACTACTTTGACACTTAACAGTCGTATAGATAATCAGTGATAACTGTGATCTGCAGGGCAGTTAACAACACTGGAAAACATAATTAACATTAAGAACATCAATATTTTAGGGAAGCTTATAGGGGACGAGATAAATAAATATATTGCCCCTCATGGTCTTCCGTAAAACTGGATTGAAAAGCTGGTCTTCTTTATAGGACAGTGTGCTGTGATCATGTTTGATGTGACTGCCCGCATCACCTACAAAAACGTCCCCAACTGGCACCGAGACCTCGTGCGCGTTTGCCAGGAGATTCCGATTGTTCTGGTCGGTAACAAGATTGATGTGAAGGATCGAAAAGTGAGCGCAAAGTCGATCGTCTTCCACCGAAAGAAGAATCTCCAGGTATTCGAACTGTTCTTTCAGTCATCGAGTTGTAACATACTTTTTAAAGCAGTTGTTTTTTTATTCAAAATTTTCTAAAAAGAATTACCACGAGGAATAAAGCTCAGTCAATCTTCAAGACATCAACCGGTTTCTCTTGCACGTTTTCTGTCTGCGTTATGACTGTGTGCAATGAAATCAGAAGACTGTAGGCCTATTAGAGACATTTACTGAGCACTTATTGTCTTGGGTCATCATTATCGGGTGTATTCTATGCCCGCCAGATTAACAGGAAGCAACAGGTGTAGACCGAATGTGCTTAAACAGCTTAAATAAGCCTACATTTGTCATGTGCCTGACTGGCTCAGAGAATAAGTGGGGTATTCTCAGAATGCTTCTGTGTTTCGAAGGTAAAGGCCTCTGAGGTTGCAATGCATTCTCGGTTTGATAGTATAGGATCTGCGTCGATGGACCTGAGATTCAAATCCAGTCGGGCTGTGTGTGTGTGTGGTTTGGATGATCGAGGAACTGATTCTCTGTGTGTTTTCTGTAGTACTACGACATCAGCGCCAAGAGCAACTACAACTTTGAGAAGCCGTTTCTCTATCTGGCCCGGAAGTTGACTGGAGATCCGTCGCTGGAGTTTGTTGCGATGCCTGCCCTGGCACCTCCGGATGTTGAGATGGATGCAGGAATGGCGATGAAGTACGAAGAGGAGCTGAAGGTCAGTTCATGACCTTACCACTGCTACTTTGCCTCACTACAGCACATTGCCAACTGGCCAATGCATTTGCCTTAAAACTTGTGTCGTGGTCCCCACTCGAAAGTCAGAGGGAGGCAGAGGCGCCCACTTTTGAAAGATTAATCGTAATCGTACTGTAATCGTAAGCTCTAGACTTCTACAGCTTCCAAAGAAAGCTAAGTCGCGAGAACTAGTTTATTCAAGAGGCGTTCAGTCAAAACAAAATCGATAGACAGGTAAGGCCAGGTTTGGTTTCAGATCAAGATCCAAGGGTCATGGAGGCTACAGTGGATGACGTTTTCAGCTCAAAGCCTTGATTCTAGGTCAAGATCCGAGAGGCAGGCAGACAGGCTGCTCTTGTGTGCCTAAAATATTTTTATTAGAGTATCAGAAGTCAGATTTTTCAGTAGAAGTTGTTAATCAGTAGCTTCATGAGCGGTTCAAGAAGAGGTGATCGTAATCGTAAGCTTTCTACAGCGCCCAACGAATCTAAGTCGCGAGAACTAGTTTATTCAAAGGCGCTGAGTCAAAACAAAATCGGTAGGCCGTAAGGGTCCCTTTCCAGGTCAAGGTCCAAGACAACTGTGGTGGGTGGTGTTTGGAATTGAATCTGTTGCCACGTCTGCGCTTCTGCCAGGGGTGTATAATAAGTTGGCGATTAGGCCTAATTTACCTCTTGAAATAGTTTAATATCTACTTTGTATTTACCTCTACCTTAATTTACCTCTACTTTATCCGAAAAGAAGATGGATAGATTGCCTTGAAGAGGATCTGAAAGGTGCCGGAGTTACTATCTATGGGAAAACGGAGGGCAGACGGAGAATGACCCTTGAGGAGATGGCCGGGAAACGAGATTTGTGGAGGGGTGTCATAGAGAAATCAACGACTGGATCCAGTCCAGAGATGATTACATGACATGACATGACATTATCTGCATGTATTAGCGTAAAGTTGGTTTCTTTGTACTGGAGAGTTGAAATAGTTTAATATCTACTTTGTAGGTGGCACAGAATATCGCCTTGCCTGAAGACGACGAGGACCTGTAGCAGATCCGAGGCAGCTGATAATACGCGGAATGTTTCTGCCATAATCTTATTCTAGTCTGACCTGAAACCGATGATGAAATATGACAAGCGTCTAACTGCATTCTTCCCTTGGAACATTTTTACATACCTAAACCTTCACAGCTAATTATTATTTAATAAACGCAAAGCAATTACATTTGGAAATCTTATCAGTGCATCGAAGTTTTATATTATAAGCAGAAATTCTTGTAAAGTTTGCTTAACAAATCCGTTTCTTGCTCTCCATGCTTGCCTTCAGATAAACATCGATTACAGCTCGTCAACAATTGATCAGTTTCAATAAATGTGGATGAAAATAACTGAACAAGTGTTATCTGCTTGCGTTGAATCGCTAATGAAATAGAGTCGGCCACATGCATGTAAGTCTTCCGGATTGTATGCACAAAGAGGCTTAACATGGCGCTTTTCAAATACCTCACAAAAGCGTTGTAATGTTCAATCGTAATTGCAAATTGATATAGCACCTCCAGAGAACTACCCAGGACATAAGGACCACTCCGTGGCCCATGTCGACTTATCCTCTAAACTCAGATGCATCTAGGATCAAAGCAACCAAGTTCATCGGCTTCCAAGTTCCAATGCATTTAGATGTACTGATTCATTTTTCTCTGCTAAGCCTAAGGCCTACATTTTGTTTAAAAATCGGTTAAATAGCCACTGCAGAGGTTTTGAGATCTCGGAAGGCGGCGCTATATTATTTTCCTGATACATACAACTGATTGAAGCCTTCAATTACCTAAAGCTGACCATTATCAATATTAGTGTACGAATTTGTACTAATGCGCTGGGTGGCTTTTGTGTGAAAGTGGAGGAATTGCTTCAGGTCTGCGTTGTGGGGGGATAAACAGTGACAGACTGACATAGGTAAATAATGACAAAGCAGTTGGTGTTCGTCAAGAACTGGTGATTTACCAGACTTAGAACTGGCAGACCCACTTTCACTACAGCGTCACCTATTCAGGGCGACATTTCCCATTAAAATGCATGAACGATGTAACAACCGTAACCCTCAGAGGCTAACCTAAGAAAAAATCACATATTGGGTAACCTGGGGTGAATTTTTAACCCCACACTACTTGAGGCGTTTGACATAAAATTACGCCATGTTCAGTGAACAGCGGTAATTGTACCAAGTTCAGCATGAACTTGCAAAACTAGGAAACCTAAATAATATCAACTATCACCACAATCATCGAGGCTATAACCATCGTCAGACGAGTCACCAGTGACAAGGCCTCCATCAGCGTCGCTCAGTAAATCGTTGTCTGTATCACTGTCCTTGCGACCATCATCGATTTCAACATTCTCTAGCTCTGATTTATCGTTGCTATCATCACATTCTACATTATCATTATCGTTGTCATCATTTTAAATCCATTCTGATATCAACTTACTAGCATTTGCGGCAGATAACCTTCAAGACATCTTACACGCTAATTATAAAAAAAATGGCCAAGGTGTGACGTCAGTTCCATAGTCACTTGACTATGTATCAAACATAAGTAAGGGAAAAATATGAAATCAAGCAAAAATCATCTAGGAACAGATACATCAAAGCGCATGACATGTAGCTCCAAAGCTGTAAAACAATGCAGCACAAATACTGACAGTGGGGTGAAAAATTCACCCCAGGTTAGTGTCTAAAGGTTGACTTAAGCCTACTCCAGGACAAGGTCAACTAACTGCTCGTCAGTCAACGGGAGAGAGTGAAAAAGAAACGGTTGCGTTGTTGCTAAGTTAGTTTCTTCTTCGTTTTGGTCGACGTCGATCCCTTCTTCTTGACTTCCAGTTTGTCGTTGTGCTTGGCTGCAGCCACCGCTGCTAATCGCTCGGCCATCTTAGTTTTGGCGAAACTGTAGCCCTTGATGGTTCCACCGGTCAACGCCAGCACTCCGATCGCCACCAAGTAGAACTGGTATTTCGAGGCGCCTACAAACGAAGCAATTCGGTCATTTGTAAGGTTAGGTCTGGTCAATCATACGAACTCACCAACATTTCACCTCTTTCAGTTTCTGCGCAGGTCTTTCACTCAAGACTGAAAACACTTCTTTTCCAGAAATCTTATCCTGATTCTTCCTCTTCCCCTCATCTCTCTTCTCGCTTCAATTTCAAACATCATCCACCGTAGCCGTCCGAAGCAATTCGGTCATTTGTAAGGTTAGGTCAATACGGTCGGTCGGTCAGTCTGTCGGTCAGTCTGTCTGTCTGTCTCTGGTTCTGTCTGTGTTTGTCTGTCTTTATCGCTGTTTCTCTCTGAAAGTCTGTCTGTAGCCTCTCTTTATGTCTGTCTCTCTGTCTCGGTCTCTATGCCGTAAAAATAAAGATCGAACCTCGTATTAAAAATCTCTCAATGACCGCAGCTCAATCAACTACTATCAGCTTAATTATTTAATAAATAAATTAATTTAGCGAATTGTTGTGCTGTGGCGGACGATTGTTGCTGGGGCTGACCTTTGATGGCCTCTTTGGCATTGGCCTCGCTCCTGTCCTTGTCATCTTTGGCCTCTTTGCTTTCCTTTTCCAGCTGCTGAACGACGACGTCGTATCCCCTCTTGAGAAAGTCCAGGTGGTCCTTGGCTGCTTCACAGGTCCTCAGCTTCTCTGTGCAGTCGTGAAGGTTTTTGCGGAACCTCTCGTGCGTCTTTTCAATCCGTTTGAGGTCGCTGCTGTCTCGATCGCATCTCTCCCTCACGACCTTCAGAGTCTCGTCGCAGTTCGTCAGCTGCTCCTTCAGGGACTCCGAGTCCTCGCCAGGGGGCGCTGCGTTTCCGGTCCAAGCGCCGGATCTCGCCTCTTCCAGTTCGACGGTCAGTTTCTTCAGGTCGTCCTCCGCTTTCTCCTTCAACGCTTCGCACAGGCTGACCGCTTTCCGGTTCAATCGGTTCTCTCTGTTACTCCCTGCCAGGTCGTTGATCAGCTTAGACAGCTCCTTCTTGCACTGCTTCTCCGCCTTCTCTTGTTCCTTCCGTTCTTCCGCGCACCTGTTCAGCTCGGCCGTCTGCTTCTGAACGTCCGTCTTCAACTCGTCGACCTTTGACCTCAGGTCGCTCGCTTCTTTGCGCGCCTGGTACAGCTGACGTTCGAGGTCGTCAACTTTGACCCGCAGTTCATCGGCTTCCGGTGAGACTGCGGGACAAGAACGGCTGTCCGCTGACGACGTCCTGACTAGAAGCGTCAGCGTCGCAATCGTCAAGAGAAACTTCGAGCACCTGTTGAACAGAAGGCTATAGCAGGCAGGTCATTCACAGAGAGGATGCAATGCAGCCGGGTCAAGGTCAACGTATCCAGGCCAAGGCCAGACTCTCGAGGCCACGAAGAATTAGTTAAGGGAATGCCAATGGACAAAACATATGGAGAAAAGCCAACTTCAGTGAGAGGTGGTCTGAACAGTTGTAGGAAATACATCTAAGTGCAGGTGCGAAATTTATGAAAACAGCGTATCTTTAATTGGAGGTAGTCTAAACAAATAAATCTATGAATAGGTGTAAAATTTATGGAGAAATTGACCCTCTCAGTGACAGACATCCTGAACAAGTCGCTCATCGGCCGTTTGACTCTTGCTGTACCCCGACCAAGAGCATTACTGGGCTTTCTCGATTGCAAACCCGCGGCTCTGCAATTTTGATGCCCCGGTTCTGTCCACTCTGCTATATGAAGGTTCTGTGATGTTGTTTAGATCATGTCCGAATTTCTCTCTTTTTCGCATCTGCTTCTTTCCCGTAGCCTGTATTGCGGTCTCAGAGACTACATGGAGCTCGACTCGGTCTGTCCAATTGACCACACTTTTCGATTGCGATGTTTCTTAGAAGCGACGATCTTTTGATGCCTTGTGCGACACGGCGCTTTAGAAGTTAACAGATTAGAATTAGATTTCGGGAAAACACATTTCGGTGGGAGCAAATGAGGTTTCTTACCAGTTGTTCATCATCCGTTTGTCGTGTTCTTTTTGTCGTGTTCTTCACCTTGTCACGAGTTGTAGAGGCAGCAAAACCTTTTCCTAAAACAGACTCAGCATCCGAACCTCCTCTTGATTCCCAAGCGAATGTCTTAGCTTAGCATCGCGTTAGCACGTGGCAACAGACTGATGTCCACGTAGACAGCTGCCTCGTGTAGACGCAGGCAAACTGTAGATGTGTCATGAGAAAGAATAACGGTCGAGCACCTGCTGCCCATGACGACTGAAGAAGCCGTGACCCAAACAAGGCTACCTACAGACACCTGAACAGGTCAAACGCACATGGTCCTATTAAGGACACAGGCGGCTCTACAGAGGAAAACAATGGGACCACTGCTCCGCAACTGAATACATGGCTTCCACTCGAATCTCTCAAAGAACGACGGCCCACTTCTTCAGTAAAGAATAAACGAAAACGGAATCTGTGTTGATTAAAAAAGATGGCTGTGCCACTCTTTTAATGAAGGTCATGACCTATCCTTGGCCCCTATTACGAAAACCTAGAGCCGCCAATGATCAACGAGACCATGTACGAAACTAAAGGACAAGGTAAGCTGTGGGAAATTGCTGTCAGCTTACATCTGCAGCTGCATATACGACGTTGGCTTCTCTGTGATAAAGATAACATGATCATTCTTATCATGCAATGATGCTCTTGCGAAACGTAACTTGATTGGTCAGATCGAGAGCATTACTCATCGAGGTGACCCCATTAACTGCAACACGACGAAGCTGAGCAACAACGAGGGATTGAACCCGAGACAAGCCGTCCAGGAGCGTTGCCAGCGAATTTACCATGCAAGTCCCTGGTGCATGGCTGAATGTAGGGCCTATACGCGTGTAGCGTCATCCGCAATAACGATGACTGACTTGGAAGTTGCGATGTCTGTTATCTTGTCGACATCTGTTGCAGTCAAGTCTCATTGTACCAAACCGATGCATGGAAGATGGCTTAACGCAGTGTGGTTACATCCCTCACAGCGCCTTGCAATGTAGCCTGTTCTAATCGAACAACTTCTTACTCGTAAACATGGTGCTATCGTAATCGTAAACTTGAAATTTTATAACGCGCTGCACTGTAACCAAGTCAAGTTACTGTGAATGGCGGCGTAACACAGCAGATATCAGAGTAATTTACCAGCAGTTTACCAACCTCCCTCGGAACACATCCGGAACACGGTCTTAATATTACAGAGCAGAGAACTGCACAGCACGGCTGGGCAAATGTAACACATACCATGAAAATGCCATCCGTAGTTGCTACGCGACTGATAGTTGTACTTAGAAATAAAGAGTCACATTCAATGCCAATCGCAAACGCATGTATTTAACTGAATAATGTCGAACAGATACTCAAAACTTTTCATGCACATCATCACCGCAGAAACCGACGAAGAACAGGCTAGAAACAAACTCCCAATAAGTTCCCAACTCAAACGAATCCCTCGTGTGACTGACCGACCGACCGACCGACCGATCACACAGATAATTATAAATTGAGCGACGATTTTAAATTAAAATAGGAGACTATTCGACTGTTATGCTGCCTTCATTAGAAACAAGAATATCTGAGGTAAAACTACGAAGCAGAATTCTCCCATTTTGACTGCAACGGTTCGTTGGCTTTGGTTCGAGTCGGTTGCAGTCATTGCCGACTGATCGATTTTCGCTCTTTCGACAGCCGGGTGCGGACGACGGGTGAGGAACTGATACCTCGCCTCGAACTGCCTGGTCTCGTCAACAGTCACTGTCGGCAGAAGACACAGACGATTAATACGGTCATTTCTCCAGTCTTGAATATTTGTAATTGAATATTTGATAAGCAAAATCAGTGTTTTTGTGACATTACGAGCGGGTGTGGCAGGCACGGGCTGGTACAGCAACGGACTGGTGTGGCAACGAGCTGGTGTGGCAAGCACGGGCTGGTGTGGCAACGGGCTGGTGTGGCAAGCACGGGCAGGAGTGGCAAGCACAGGCTGGAGTGGCAAGCACGGGCTGGTATGGCAACGGACTGGTGTGGCAAGCACGAGCTGGTGTGGCAAGCACGGGCTGGTATGGCAAGTACGGGCTGGTACGGCAACGGACTGGTGTGGCAACGAGCTGGTGTGGCAAGCACGGGCTGGTGTGGCAACGGGCTGGTGTGGCAAGCACGGGTTGGTGTGGCAAGCACGGGTTGGTGTGGCAAGCACGGGCTGGTATGGCAACGGACTGGTGTGGCAAGCACGAGCTGGTGTGGCAAGCACGGGCTGGTGTGGCAAGCACGGGCTGGTATGGCAACGGGCTGGTGTGGCAAGAACGGGCTGGTATGGCAACGGACTGGTGTGGCAAGCACGAGCTGGTGTGGCAAGCACGGGCTGGTGTGGCAAGCACGGGCTGGTATGGCAACGGACTGGTATGGCAACGGGCTGGTATGGCAACGGGCTGGTGTGGCAACGGGCTGGTGTGGCAAGCACGGGCTGGTATGGCAACGGACTGGTGTGGCAAGCACGAGCTGGTGTGGCAAGCACGGGCTGGTGTGGCAAGCACGGGCTGGTATGGCAACGGGCTGGTGTGGCAAGCACGGGCTGGTGTGGCAAGCACAGGCTGGAGTGGCAAGCATGGGCTGGTATGGCAACGGACTGGTGTGGCAAGCACGAGCTGGTGTGGCAAGCACGGGCTGGTATGGCAAGTACGGGCTGGTACGGCAACGGACTGGTGTGGCAACGAGCTGGTGTGGCAAGCACGGGCTGGTGTGGCAACGGGCTGGTGTGGCAAGCACGGGTTGGTGTGGCAAGCACGGGTTGGTGTGGCAAGCACGGGCTGGTATGGCAACGGACTGGTGTGGCAAGCACGAGCTGGTGTGGCAAGCACGGGCTGGTGTGGCAAGCACGGGCTGGTATGGCAACGGGCTGGTGTGGCAAGAACGGGCTGGTATGGCAACGGACTGGTGTGGCAAGCACGAGCTGGTGTGGCAAGCACGGGCTGGTGTGGCAAGCACGGGCTGGTATGGCAACGGACTGGTATGGCAACGGGCTGGTATGGCAACGGGCTGGTGTGGCAACGGGCTGGTGTGGCAAGCACGGGCTGGTATGGCAACGGACTGGTGTGGCAAGCACGAGCTGGTGTGGCAAGCACGGGCTGGTGTGGCAAGCACGGGCTGGTATGGCAACGGGCTGGTGTGGCAAGCACGGGCTGGTGTGGCAACCACGGGCTGGTGTGGCAAGCACGTGCTGGTGTGGCAAGCACGGACTGGTGTGGTAAGCACGAACTGATGTTGCAAGCACGGGCTGGTGTGGTAAGCACGGGCTGGTATGGCAACGGACTGGTGTGGCAAGCACGAGCTGGTGTGGCAAGCACGGGCTGGTATGGCAACGGACTGGTGTGGCAAGCACGAGCTGGTGTGGCAAGCACGGGCTGGTGTGGCAAGCACGGGCTGGTATGGCAACGGACTGGTGTGGCAAGCACGAGCTGGTGTGGCAAGCACGGGCTGGTGTGGCAAGCACGGGCTGGTGTGGCAACGGACTGGTGCGCCAAAGAGCTGGTGTGGCAAGCACGGGCTGGTATGGCAACGGGCTGGTGTGGCAAGCACGGGCTGGTGTGGCAACCACGGGCTGGTGTGGCAAGCACGGGCTGGTATGGCAACGGACTGGTGTGCCAACGAGCTGGTGTGGCAAGCACGGGCTGGTGTGGCAACGGACTGGTGTGGCAAGCACGGGCTGGTATGGCAACGGACTGGTGTGCCAACGAGCTGGTGTGGCATACGCTTTCCAGAGGATCAGCTTGTCTTTAAAACGATTGTTAAGCTTCGTTTAGTTAGAAGTTTGCTTTAGAATTGTTATGAGTACATGTGCCTTTTCTGTCGCTGGCCCTAGACTCTGGAACTCTCTTCCGGCAAATGTTCGCCCTGCAGTCTGTTTGGTCTTCATACCTCGACTAAAAACTCATCTCTTCCTGGACTCATTTCCTCCGTAGGCTGTCTGTGTGTCTTCTCGGATTCCCTTCTCGGCTTTTCGACTGGAACCATCATGGAATTTGGCCTGAGCAACGATGTTGCTTTGCGACGACCGTCGACAGATGCCTTGAGCATTATAACAGCGGCGCTTTAGAGGTTCTTAGATTAATATTATTATTTGTTATGTAACAGTATATTCCTAAATAAAACACTAAGCTAAATATTATCGACAGACAAAATCAACCATTATATTGCTTTGCTTCTTGTGTTGTTTGAATAGACAGAGTTAACTCTTAGCAATTAGCGTGAACGGATACGGTTCATTGCCTTGGCCACCTACCGGTAAGCGTGAACTGATACGGTTCATTGCCTTGACCACCTACCGGTAAGCGTGAACTGATACGGTTCATTGCCATGGCTAGAGTTGAAGACGTTCGACTTGACATGTACACTCGACTGACTGGAATTCGTGGCCGTATCCTTCGTCCACCTGAGCTGCTTGACGGAATTCTGAGGACAGAGCGGCAGGAAGTCCCACCTGTAGGAGATGCTATTCGCATCTCTGCACACCGGTGCCCCGCAGGTGCTATTCAGCACCAGTCCCATCCAGGTGTTCATGTAGGCGCCGCAGTTGAACGTACACCGGATCCTCAGCGGGTTATCCGGATAGACAACCACGATGGACTGGGAAGCCAGTGCAGGAGGTCGATTGGGTTTCGTCAGAGCAACCTGGACGGTGAAGAAGGTCGGCAGGTCGCTGTAGTAGAGAAGGTCAGGGTCAAAGTGGAACTCCTTCGAAGTGCTGTTCATGCGGCGTCCGCTGCCATAGCAACCGACTCCCTCTGCAGCAGAGAGAAGAGCAACATCCACACTGAGACGATGAGATTACGGGGTGTGGGGCGCATTCATAAAACAAGCGGGGTTAAATGGTCGGTTTATGGATGGTCAGTTATTACCAGCTGTTGACATGGCTGTCGGTAAGACATTCAGTAGAAAGAGGCTACTTTTTCTTAGATCTATTGTTTCCGGAAGTTGTCTATTCTAAAATCCTGGCTACTGTTAGCTCCTATTAGCTGGAATTCATCCAACTCTTCTGATCGTTTCACTGGAATGCCCTCTTCTGAATCTAGAAATACATCTTCTGGTCTCGGAAGGAGCTCACAAACAGCATTTACAAAAGCACAGAATGGTGTCTGTGGCGGTCAGGCGATAAACGAGGCAGCCATATATATGTTAATATGACTTTCTTTAGGTGGATAATCTGGACTTATTCTGAGTCTTTCAAACGAGACATAAGTGTAACGCAAAACTTGAAGAAGATGGGTGAAATATGTCAGGAAAACAGAACCACATTGGCCCGGAACATTATCAATCCCTGAAAAACAACTGAGACATTCTTAGGGTAGCCGTATAACACAACTCTAGCCGAGTACTTCGTAAGTAAGCTCCGACATTTTCCACTGAAATTCGAACTATCACTTAACTCACCGAGAACTTGCTCTGGCTGTGGACATTGTGAAGTACCCTAGAAGTAAACCTAGCTATGTAACTACTAACGATGCTATAGGCCCGCTCTGTAACTTTTCGTTATTAGTTTATTACATTACAGTTTGTCTGAGTACGAACCTGCGTGGTCGTCGTGAAGAGGGTCCGAATAGGGAGACTTTTCGCCGGAATTCATGCAGAACCACTCGAAAGTCATCGCACTGAAGCCGAGTTCTTTCGGTTCATCGACGTCAATTCCAGCCTCGGCTTTAACTGTCACTGGCGTTTCAGTATCTGAACACACCAGTCGTACCGAAATAACCTGCATTCCTTTATCAGCCTAATAATGTCATAGGACTATTTTGTCTAGGCCTCATATTACGTTATGCTATACATTACATTTAGAGCGACTTACATATTTATCTATCGCCAGATTGAACTGTCGCTAAGGATAAATTCTGCCTCAGTTCTATGCTTGGTGTGGCTGTCGTATTTCTTCAGGTCATTTAGATTTTAAATCGAACTGATTTTCGTCTTGGTTCTGACTGGGACGGCCCTTGCAGCACCCCCATGCGTCTGGGCCCCCACCCCACCCATGGCCTGGCTTCATAGGAACCCCATGGCCTGGCTTCATAAGAACCCTGTTCAATGTGAAGTTAACGAAATCGCAATTAAATTTGCCCAAACGAGCTCCATTGCCTTTGCAAGGCTCATAAAATGTCGCTATATAAATGGTCAGATATATACGATGCTGACCTGTTTGAATGACGTCATCTCCGAGTATCTTAACGGTCAACGGCGATGACGTAATCGCTACGTAAGCATCGCCAACGAATTCCCGACCGTCTTGAACAATCTGAAAAACAAAGCAGCTGTATTTGCTTGCAAGTGGTCATTTATTAGGCGCCCGACAACAAGGCCTCGGTGATAAACATGACGCTATAGACGTAGATTATAGATTAGATTAGATTAGATACGGTCAACATAGAGTACTCAAATATCTTCGGTTCCTGGCCAACAATGTTCATCAAAGTCAAATGTTCACTGCACTCAGAAGTCAGTTGCCCGACTTTGGACGTGTAACAAACGGGTGGAATATACACAAAGAGAAAACTAAACGAATAAAGAAAGGAAGAAAGATCTGCTCCTATCCAGCTTTTAAAATTGAATGTACGAAAAGCAGGTTATTGAAACCGAACCAGCTAATCAAAGTTGTACAATTAATTGAATTTTTGCACGGTACACATTGAAATACTTAAGAAAAAACAGAAGGCCTTTCAGGTAAGTCTAATGGCCTACAGTATATGCACAAGTAAAGTAAAAAGTAAAGTATCCCATATCCCAACAAGTGAGACGTAGAGGAGGCGCTCATTTCCTTTTCTTTAGGCCCTCGAGCCAGCAACGGACGAATCCCAAGCTCCTGCACAGAGGGCCAGTGCATCGCATGACTTGCCGTTTACTTCCCAGCTTACACCGGTACCAAATGAAACTGCATGGTGACAGAGGCACCGTGTGCGAAAACAATTTGCCCAGGGTTGTCACATGGAGTCGAACCCACAACCGCATGATTATTGACCAAACACGTTACCGATAGACCACCGTGCCGCACTATACACAAGTAGTTGTACAGCAGCAGAAGAAAAGCCTTAAGGAACGATCATCGTCACCTGGACTCAGCTGACTGACCTTCGCCTGGACCTTGTACGTTCCATAGTCGATCGTGTATCGGAGAATGTGGACCTCGGTTTGACTGACGAATGCAGTTGGCATCCAGATCTCAACAATGTCGTCATCGTTTGTCTCCGACAGGCGGTAGATCTTCCAGACGACGTCGTCCAACAGGTGTCTGTGGCATTCGCTCAAGACATGTGCTCTCAAGTGGAACGTATCTCGACGACTGAACATCGCCGGACTTTGTCTCTGCAGCCCTCCGCCGGTTACGACGATCTCTACCGCACCACATCGCGGCAACGCAGGTGATGAGGCTGCTGATGTCGCTGGCAACACAGGCGTGTACTCCGTTGAAGTATCCGCATCAGCAACGCTTGGCAATGGAGTAGATGCCAACGAAACAGTCGATGAGACTGCTTCTGCTGACGAACTTGATGATGTTGTTTGATCGTTATCAGATGTGGTTGTCGGAGGCAACCGTTCCCCCGGAATCCCGTTACTGGGTGTTGAACGACGCCCGACTTTGAGGTGGAATCTTCCCATTTCCAGTGGAACTGTGAAGTCTGCCGAGAGCCTCAGGTGGACCGGGTAGACGGACTCCGTTGTGTAGACGTGGGTCTGCGTTGCTGCTGTTCCGTTGAACCGTGACAGATCCAACAGGACCTTTGACAGCTCAACGACGTCGACGGCACCTAAAGCGACGAATCTCTGATTAGACACCCAGTGCAGGGCGTCCAGATCAGTCGAAATCGGGGTCATGACCTCCACCGGTGAACCGTCGCCAAAGTCCAATCGAAACTCAACATCCGCAACGAATTGGCTCCCAATGAACAGGAATCGTACGGTTTCGTCGACCGTGGCTGGGTCGCTGACAAACAGGACCGAGGAACCGAGGACATCGCTCAGACTAGGACGAGATTTCACTTCCACGGGCACCGTGACGGTCACGGTGGCCGGCTTGTGTTCACCAGCGCGTGCGACGATCTCTAGCCAACCGGAAACGGTGACTGATACGTTTCTTGGGCCGGGCGTCGCGTATACGTGTCTTGTTAGGGCGCTGGAGACGTTGGGTACTCGGCTGAGGAACTCAACAACAAGGGTACAGTTGTCCTGAGGGCAGAAGTAGGATGACTGCGAGGAATTCTCCCAGACGGGAAAAACCAGATGTTGAATAAGGAGCATTTCCTGTGGAGACGAGGCGTCTCCAAAGTCAATGTTGTAGGACAGCGCAGGGAAGTGATTTTCGACGAGCACCAGGAAGGTCGTGTTTGTGCCTTCGTAGACTGGTCTTCGGACCAGAACGATGATCTGACCTACGACCTCTGCTAAGGTCGGACGTCGCTGAACCGTGACCGTCGTGTGCCGCTGGATTTCGCCGTACGTGACGTTGCGCGTGCTGCGCACGGTGAAGGTGACATTGTAGGTGCCGACTTCAGGATACTCGTGGCCCGATACGCCGCCAAGAAAAGAGTCTCCGTAGTCGGAGAAGACCTGTTCGATAGCCGTCTTGTTCTTGTCTGGGCTGAGGTACTGACCGCTGCGGACCCAGTGGGGCAGCGTCGTAGACCCAGTGACGCTGAGACTCTCCATCTGGCTGCCGTCTCCGTAGTCGACGAGCAGTTCAAGATCATCCGAAAAGTCGCCGAAGCGATAGAGGAAGTAAACGCTCTCGTTGACGTAGTTGACCTGACTTGTCAGCAGAAAGAAGGTCGCCTGCAGCTCCGAGCTCGTCTTGCGTTGCTCGATGACGTCAACGATGCTCACGAGAACCTCCTGCTCGTGCCTACCGACCGCCTCCAGTGTCCCAGCCACCGTGACCTTCGTCGTGTAGCGCCGCACCCGATCAAAGACGTAACTAACGAGGCTGCAGTTGAAGCGAAGAGACTCGTTCAGAATGTTCTCGGCGTAGCTCCGTTCAACGCCATGCAGCTTGTAGTACTTTCGCTGGACCCAGTCGGGGGTGTGGGCGCAGTCGAAATTGATTTCCAGTCTTCCCGGAGCGGAGGCGCCGTCGCCGTAGTCGATTTCGTAGCTTAGAGACGGGTAGTGGGTTCTGATAAGAAAGACAAAGTGGACGGGGATTCCGAAGTAGGCTGGGGTTCGGCTGATGAAGAGCATCGGTCCCGCTGCGTCCATCAGCGACGGTCGCACCCTCACTGCTGCTGTCCGCGTTACGGTCGACTGAACGCCGACCAATTTGAGATTCCCAGACACGGTTAAGTTGACGAACTGGAGACCGAACGAGCGGAACACATGCTGAACCTCTCCGCCTCGGAACTCGCCAATGTTCGCCAAAACACCTGGAATGAACTCCTTGTCTTCATCAGCCGATGAAAAGCTTCCGTTCGTCATCCAGCGGGGAATCTGGTCGGCGCTCATCGCGTCCAACGACACGTTTCTTGCCGGAGAACCGTCTGCGAAGACGAACGTAGAGACGAGGGTAGAATTGATGTTCCTCACCAGGTAGAAGAACGAAGCCGCTGCCAGCCGGTGGACAGGAGAGCTGGAGAAGAGGAAGGTACCGTTGAGCGCTTCCTCGAGGGTCGGTCGACGGTGAACCGTCACCGTCACCGATTTGTTCCAGCTCGTCCATGAGGATTCGTTACGCTTGAGTGGTCCCGAGACGCGTAGGCTGACGTTGAACGTCTTGGCTTCCTTATAGACATGGACAATCGAACGGCGGTACATTGCTCTCAGCTGTGCGGTTGACAGATTCCTTTCCGAATGGAGCTTCTGAAACTCCGGTGTATCGGGAAGCCAGGCGGGTAGCGGTTCCGCATGAGTGAAGTTCGTCATGTGGATCAGGTGTTCGTCGCCGAAGTCGATGCCAAACTGGAACTGTGGCGAAAGGAAAGTGCCGACGACGAACAGGTGGTCGACGGTGTCGTTCGCGTAAATCGGTTGCGGCGACAGAAAGAGATACATTTCTGGAAAGAGTTCTTCAAGGCGTCGCGTGCAGTTTTCAGAAGGTCTGCTTCCAACTGCTGGTGATGGAGAATAAAGCGCATGCGTTATAACACGTAGGAACTCCAAATAAAGCAAAGTATCATCATCGCAAGGAGGTAAAATCACGTCTCTGTGTCATCTGTTTGACGCCTACGATTCCTCGTTCAGTCGATGGACAAATGCCTTATTTACTTACTTGCTACTTTAGTTTACTTATCTGTTACTGTGCGTATGCATGAGCGATTTAAAGAAGAAGGCATTACATTACAATTTATTTTACAATGTCAGTTCTTCAGCTTATAACTGTTGTTCGGCAGAAATCTGGATTCCCTACACTCCCCACAAATAACAGGTGGAAAAGTCCGTTGCTGCTAAGACAAAAAGGTAAAGTAAACCACTTGTGTACAAAGGTAAAGGTAAAAATGTAAAGGTAACACACTATTGTACAAAGGTAAAGATGAATCGGTAAAGGTAATACGCCTCTGTAGAAATTCCTGTAAACGAACAACGGTTCATATCTATGGTAAAATGTCCATTGCTGCTCTCTACATTAGGACAGTTGTGTGATTTTACTACGCTAGGCAAAGAAGTTCCTGTTTAATTAACTTCAAATCGACAATTAAAATAGGGCCTACATTTTGCCGATAGCCTTATGATGTATACTTTCGTAACATCGGCCGATATACTCCGGCCCCGTGTTTATGGACATTTGACCTATAGAGTACATAATGTATACTCCAGTGTTATTTACTCCAGCCCTGTGCTGCCGGAAATTTACATTTACTGCGGGCCTGTCATTCGTCCTACAGGATGTTTGTTGCTCCTGAACAATGCCTAATGGAGGTTAAATATACTTTAATTGCAAAGACATTTTTATTTTAACTTTACGGTCAACTTTTTAACTTTTATCCAGCTTATTCGGCAGCACTGTATCATATCAAGCCGCAAAAAGCCATGCTAATTTTAATTTGAGTGTGATAAGGACCGAGTGTCCCGGCGAGGAGACCCAGTATTAATTCTGAAACTTCCAAGACCGAACTGAACAACGTTTGTTTACCGAGTGACTGGTAGCAGGGAGGCCGGCTGCTGGGGTCATAGCAACAGCCGCAGTCGAGGCATCGACCTCTGACGATGTAATCATCGCCGCATTGCTTGATCGGTTTCTCCGACTCTCGAACGAAACAGAAATTAGTTTCTGTCCGACGCAGACAGACGAACAAACAAACAAACGTACAGCTACACATACAGAATCACGGGTCATCGCGCACCAAAAATAATACGGAAAGGTAAATGTAAATGTCAGACTCTGAAATTTTCTTGGCGCCACACAAAAGCTGACCATCTTATTCACTGGCGTTACATCAAATCAAAGAGCTATCAAATGGCTAAACATTTATCTAGTATTTTATCATTATTAAAAAATTATGTACTATACTTTATCAAGCCACAAAGAGCCATGTGGTTAGGTCAGTTTCGGTGTCAGGTCAGAAACCAAGAGGTCAGAGTCAGGTCGGAGGGGACAACGTGTTGCTAAGACAGAAAGCGATTACGATGGCAACGGGCGCAGGATGTAAACGTGCAAGTGTTTCTATAGCGACCGTATAGCCTCTTTGACCCTGTTCAGTTTGCAATTAATTAAATGGGTGAGATGTTTCAGGCCCCTTTGAATGGGCGCCACGCCATTTAGATTGTCTGGAGTGGAACTCGAGGGAAGAGGACAAGCGGAGGAGAGATCCCATTTTACAGAGGACAACGGAGGATTAGCGAACTGACGGAGTTCTTGCGGGAGTCTGTTTTAGATTAAGGAGCGAATGCAGAGCACAGGAAAGTCAGGTAAGTCTGTGTGGAACTCATTTACTTAGCATCGCAGGCAGTTTTAATTGTCATTGCATTTGACTTATATATAAAATATTATAAACATTAGGAAATGAACATCGTAATCGTCATGGCACATCTTCAACAAGTGACGATATTGAATTGCGTAATCCCTATAATAGGCTGTTGGTTCTTTAATCAACTCGGTCGCTTTGCGCAGTGGTACTTGAGTGGATCTTGTGAACAGGCACTATGTCTTGGAGGCACGGTAGCCGATTGTTTTTAGCGCTTGGCTTGTATCGCAGAGAGTACTGGTTCGAGCCTCCTTCCTTGAAACGGTTACTGTGTAGGGACCTGGAGCAAGTCCTTCACTCAAATTACTCAGCGTCATCGTCTAATGCTTAGCCACTAGATAGTGGCGCTTAATAAATGCTGAAATAATAATAATAATAATGTTGGTCTGAGTTCGAAGGAAGGGACTGATGCAATAGGCCCCTACTTGGGCCTCTGTAGACGGTGAAGAAGAGGACGCTGTTTTCGTTTTCAACTGTTATGCGGTTTATTCCAGTCAGCAGTCGAACCGTCGCCTCTTCTCGGCTTCCCTTCACGACGCCCTTCTCGGCTGGGTCCACCGAGGATGGAGAAGCTCGAGGAGGAGGAGGAGGAGGAGTAGGAGAAGGAGCAGGAGGAGGACTGTAGCTGAGCAGCGTCTTCGAATAGTCTTCGTAGAAGCCGCCTCCGATCTCGACCGTCGACTCGTTCCATCGCAACCAGAAGGACGCGTAGTCGTAGCAGAAGACGACTTTGTTCTTCAGTTGAACCCGATCTTTACAATCCCCGGGGCCAGCAGGACATTCTCTGTCTCGTTCATACACAATAACAACTTGTTAAATCCGTCCGTCCGTCCGTCGTTTGCTCTTCTGCGTCTGTCTCTCCTTCAAGATTTACCTTTTTCGGTTGGCTTCGGCTGCGCGTTTCTGTCTCAGTGAACTGACCTTTTGGGTATTGACCTTTTGGGAATTGACCTTTTGGGTATTAACCTTTTGGGAATTGACCCTTTGGGAATTGACCTTTAGGGAATTGACCTGATTAAGGTTTGGTTATAGTGCGCCATCGGTTTATAGCCTGTGCATTATACACAGGCGCTACAGAAGTTGCTGATTGCTAATAACAATTAATTCTTCCACTAATCGGACAGCCTCTGTTAATAAGAGAGAGAGAGAGACAGAGAGACAGAGAGACAGAGAGATATACAGACAGACAAAGAGGCAGACAGACAGACAAAGAGGCAGACAGACAGAGAGGCATGATGTCGACCTGATGGTAACTCCGTGGAGGCTCGTGTCGTATCCGAGATAGACCTGGATGTACGGTTGAGCGGCTGCAGCAGCAGCTGGAACCTGGCGCTGGAGGCTGAGCCGAAGTCCACCGCAGCCGTGCAGCTTAAAATCGATCGAATTCAATCCACCGACCGCCAGGTCGAAATGACGATCGCGCCCCATCGGTTGAGTCGTTGGCATCGTCACGTTCAGCACCATCTCCTCACCTACAGCAGTTTCCCGCTGGCGCTACATCATTAGCAACATCCTTCGAATACCATAGGCCTATTACATTACAGGACATCACGTGCATTCAAACGCAAAGCGCCTTTATTCTCTGTTTCCTTGGCAAATTTCTAACTTAGATCCAAATTTAGCCTAACATGGTTGTTTCAATGAGTCGGTCCGCCAATCAAGATATGGTTGCAGTATTTATCTTCCCACTTTCCGATTGGTTACGACCACCCCATTCCAAAATCCCTTTCAGGCATATAGGCCACTCACTTCAAATCATTACGACAGATAGGCCTATACGCAAATTACCAGCATGGGTCTTTTGGCTGTGACCAGTCTTGCAATCGTATTGTATGCCTATTCAAACCTGATCCAGTTTTCGTTCATAGGTAGCTTAGTAACCAGATCCAGCTCCTCTTTCTCCGCTCCAAAGAGTCCTTCCCTCCTGCGAGACCAATCAGTCGATTCAGAACCATAGCCCTTACGAGTCGTTCTACTCTAGATCCCTGGGGAATCATGGATCTCGGCTATCGAATGGTTCTATCCATTTTGATTTCGGATTGCAGAGTTGCCGAGAAGCGACCGGGGATTGGTGCCTTGTGTATTATCACTATGGCGCAATAGAAGTTTCTGGATTACACTAAACACATCGATATCTGACCTGGTGCGGCGAATACGGTTTCTCCGTCCATTGCAAGTGAGGCAAAAGCCAACAAGCAGAGAAAACCTTCGACATCCATTGTTTTCTTGTTATCTCAACGCGACCGTTTTATCATCATCATTATTGTCGTCATAATCCGAGAAATTCATTCAGAAACGACTAATATGCGAAACGATGAGTCAATCGGCTTCGCTTCGACAAGATCAGATATTAGCTAAGGATCCAGAACCTCGCAAGACTTATTTCAATCAGAGTTTAAGTACTTTGGGAAAATGATGTTTGGGCTTAAAGAAGAAACCTGGAACTGTTTTCGTTTCTCTTCCTTAGCAACACTTGAGCAGATGACGTCAATCCGAATAATATGGCGTTAAGGTCGATTAACTGATTCGTGGAAATCTTAAAAAACTAGCAAACTGATACCCGTCCTTAGTGTTACTTAAGCTCTGGTATAATTATAAAATAAAGATCTAGGATTGACTCCTTTGGTTCCGCCATTGGGCAGACTATGGTAAATGTAAAATGTAAATGTACTCGTTTTTCTGTAGCGACCGTATGGCTTTGACCTTGCTCATTTTGCAATGAATTGATCGGGTGAGATCCTTCACCACCGCTGCCCGTTTGAATGGGCGCAACGCCATTTAAGGTCCCCGTGTACGGACCGTGATAGCCCGAGATTTAAATCTGAAATATAGCTACGACCGGTATGCGAACCATCATCCTCACGCACAGAGTCGCCTTGACCTACGCTTTAACCAATGCGGTCGCCAGTCCAGCACGGGGCCCTATCCCTTCCAGCTTTACCTGGAGTGAAGACTCAAGTCGATTGGCAAAGAAGCACGGAAAGAGTTATAAGAAAAGATATAGGCCTACTGGACGTTCAAAGGAAGAAAGACCCGGTTTAGGCTCAATTCAAAATAGTCTCATTTTAACAGTGGCTAAGTTAGTCGTGGTGGCTGTAATACAACATGACTCAGTGTATGAAGCTTAACTGAATGCATTAAGAATAGTTCTATAGCATATTAAGTAAGAAGCAGCTTCATCGATGCTATTCACTCTCAATCGACAGCGAACGTCTTACGCAGTTTTCTGCGCATCAATTCAATCGAGTCCCCACCTTGAAACCTCTGATCTGCGTCTATGCTGTCTCGGTATATGTCCTATGGGCTAACAACAGGCAGCAGACACCTTAAGGCAACTCGATGTCAGTCACAAACCATTTCGCCCGTCCTTTGAAACTCACTACAAAAATACCAGACTTCGCAGGCCTTTGCTATTCAAACACGTATTCATGTGTTATTCACGTCGTTATTGTGTTATCCGACGTTGAACTCTCCCCCTCAGAAATAAATCCAGTTTCGCTGTATCTGCTGCAATTTTTCACTGCAATAGCAAACGACTCTATTGAGGGACAAGCAGTGGGTTAAACAGACGATGAATAACAACATCAGATCCCCAGCTCTGCCTTCAGCTATCACCTCAGACGAAACGACTGACGCTAGCTTATTTTTTAACCATTCTGCTCACCTCATGCGTTGTTGAAGGTCCATGGAAACTTTCTCATTCACAGTTGTTTATTCAAAACTGTTATGCTTCAGCTTTGACCTTCGTCTGCAGTGATGACGCACACACGAAATGCGGATCCAGGGTGGCACACAGCCGTGGTCCCCATCTCAGACAGCCATGGTCTCTGGGCCCACAGCAGGCCCGCATTCTGCCACTTATGGTAAGGGATCAACGAACAGGGGTGTTAGGAATGTGAGACTGAGAGGAAGACATCCGCCGGAGAGGCCTTCCCTGGATCAGCCATTTAACACCTGCTCAAGGTTCTTTGCACAGGACTCAGGTGGGGTGAACATGGATCACCTCTGAATCAGTCCCCGAGGTATGGTAATTGACCTCCCCTTTAATTTAGTTTATAAATCACTTGAAAGTTTCACTCATCACGTATATGCTGAAAAAGGGTTGCCATGGTAACCACTTCCTTGCCGAATGCCGGGATTCAGCAGAAGACGAAATCACAACATAACCAGATATTATTAGACAAAGACTGAAAAGGAAACCATCAGAACATCTCCCCTACGTAAATGCTGAAACAGCAGATGATCTGACCTACTAACCTACTAACAGATGGCCCGAACCAACACCCATAAATACCTTAATTATTATCCCCAATTAAACACAAGACCAAAAGATACAGAAACAGCTAAACGTAAACAAACCATGGATTTAATTTACAAGAAACAATTCCTACACAATAACTAACAGTAAAAAATCGTATTAACAGTTGCCAGTTCCATCCTACATCTTCAGAAGCTAAAGGAATCACCGTCGACTTGCTTCAGCCTAACAAACACCAACCATTGTTGCTGATACAGAATTCCACTTAAACCTCACAAAAACAGACCAACTGCTTCAGCCTAACAAACACCAACCATTGTTGCTGATACAGAATTCCACTTAAACCTCACAAAAACAGACCAACTGCTGCTCATACAGATTTCCACATGAGCCTCGCAATCACCGACCAGTTGCTGCTGATAGAGTTCCAAGTACGAGCCTATGCACAATGTATGTAACCCTATGTAACAATTTGTGCACAAGCTAACACATGTTGCACATAACTAACACGTGTGCATCTAACATACTCAACACATGACTACCACATGTCCGTTGCATCAGTGATTAACATTACTAACACCATGTTCTAACACATTTAACACATAACATCATTCAGCATGTAATTGACTATCATATGTTGACCTACAACCTGCATGTAACCAGGCACTAAACTGTGATACTGTATTTCAAAACCTTTGACGAAGAAAAGGTGACTTCTATTTAGAGCGTTTTACGAACTCCCTGAGTCATCGTTTTATCTACAAACGAGTTCCAATGAGTTCATTGTCAACCACTGCATTTCACTGCAAACAGAGAAAAGCCATTGAATGCAAAATTTCCAAAAGGGAGTAACTTACAGTTTACAAACTGAAAGCCAGGTAAGAATAATCTCTGTCAATCGTTTTTACAATAAAATCCATCACCATATCCCATTGTATCACAATGGCCATCATTTAATCCCAAACCCACACCATAAGAAAAACCACAACTAAATTCCCAGTGTCACACCATGACCAAATTATCAAAATGATCACCAAATTCCCAAAGAGCCACACTTTGTTTCCAGGGCAAAACAACAGTCAACAATCAAGACTGAATTTATCAGGCAGTTCAGCATTTCGTGTAACTAAACACTTTGGCATCAGAACTAAACACTTCAGCGTCATATATCAAGTCAATCTGTTACAAACATCTCAACATGATTAACAACTCAGTTCACGCTGTCCATGCTGCCTTTCTTCGAGGAAAAGTCCCGATCTTCTTCAACATATCAAACAACATGACAGGCAACAAACCACCAACACAACAACCAACCTAAGATGTTACTAAGATTCTGAATCATAAAATTTATCAACATCAGTGAGTTTCAAATTCTTCGACTGACATCACCACAAATTCAAACGAATGATAAACATGGGCACACTCAAGTACACAAAAGAAAATTATGTGATCAACTGCACATACAATTCGCATACCTAAAACCAATATAAAGAAATCTGCACATATTCAAAACAAAAACATACGTAAGTATGCACCGGGTGTGTTATGTATGCACATACGTATGCATGAATGCATTCATGCATGCATGGTTCTGGTTTGTTAAGCAGTGTCCGTTAAGAATCTCTCAAAGGTGCCAACTGCGTGGTTCAGCTACATGGAACCAAATCCTTAAGAATTTACCAGGATTGAGGTAAATGTCTGAATGGTGGGAGTGGATGGGTTTTCCAATGGAAGAGTCAGAACTGGAAGGCAGTGGCATTGCAAGGCAAGAACTGACTGAGCAGAAGTCAATTGGCAGCACCGACTGAGCTGCTGGAATGATACAGACACAATCATCCTACAAAACGAATTAACAGATGTTGTCAAACGTACCATACAAACCACATGCACACACATCACTCATTACAGCAGTAAATTTCCACATGTCCAACTGGCTCCTGATATCTGGTCTCAAATGTCTCCAGTGCCACCGTAATAACAGATCTATGCAAAACCAGCCAGTTGCAGAGCTCAGCTAAACAAGACAAGGGGTGATAATTACAGCAGCCTGCAACAGATTGATAAGCCATCTGTCCTTCAGCTGTTGCTCTTTGATATGCTCTCAAGGAGATTCTAACCATCTGCCAACCATCACTCCACCTCCTTTCCTAACCCTACATCAAAACTCACAACCTCATCCTAAATTTCTGCCTGAAACCTAACTAAAGCTGCCCACAATCAAACTGATTCAATTCTGGCTGTAAATTGTCAACCTGAATCTAATCTTAAGCTTCAGTCCTTTCACTCCCATTCAGACCCTCAGTCTCAGCCAAGATCAACAAAGACATTACAAATAAAATAAACTTCTCCCTAAATTAAGTCATCCTCAGAAACCTACTCAAAAAAACACAGGTACAGAAATATGCAGGTGTGCTACGCTGCCATGGATATTGGGATAGAAGTCTCCGTACAACCTAGCATCGTCAGTCATCAACATCCCTGGGAAAAGCAAAGAACCCCGGCCTCAAATTTCATAAGAAAATATATAGATTTCTGTATTACATAAACAGCCCGGAAAAGTATCTACGCAATCACTCTACAGCATCCTTTGGAAATCCGAACAGGAACACGCCAAGAAGACGGAACGCAGCTCTTCCGGCACCTTCTACGCGTGGGGTGGAATAGTAGCCAGCGCTTCTCCGGCACTTCGTTCGATGCTGACGCTCGAGGGTCGCGGTCTGTGAGTGTTCACTGCTCTGACATTCAAAGGGATGAACTCCACCTTACACCCGTATGCCACGGGCGTTAGTTTGATGACGGTGTGCAGCGGAACTTCTAGGTACGGCAGATTTTCCTGTTCCTTGTCCAAGAAGTAGGCGAGAAGACAGCGTCCAACCGCCTGATGGCAGATCACCATCACGTTCTCCTGTCTCTCGAGCTCCATTATCACTGGTTCCAGACGCGCCACCAGGTCCTGGTAGCTCTCGCCGCCCGGGTAGCGGTAGTGATACTTGTCGGTATCCCTCATCGCAAACTCCTCTGGATATTGCTCGTGTATTTCCTCGTAGGTCATTCCCTCGCAGACGCCAGCGTCGATCTCGTTCAGTGCCTTCCAGTGCTCCTTCTGAGCCATTATTCCATTGGCCGTCTGAATCGTCCGCTTCAGCAGGCTCGTCCACACTCTCAGATTCGGAATGTTCTCATTCTCTACGAACTTAGCCAATTCATCAGCAAACTGACGCCCGTTTTCCGAGAGATCTCCGTCGCCACCTATCCGGCCACATAGATTCATGTCCGACTCGCCATGGCGCGTCAGGTAGATGGTCCGTGGCAGGACGTGAATGTTCATGAGGTAGTAGACGACACGGCTCTCAATGTGGCCCTGGACTCGGTTGACGAGATACCTGTCGCCCTGGTCTATGATTCGGATATAGGACATATCATGGTCCAGAGTTTCATCAAACGTCTCATACTCCAACTCGTAGTGCTTGATGCGGTTCTTGAAGTCCTCAATTGCCTTGTCACGGTCCATGTTCTCGTAGTCTGGACTCGAGATCTTCACCTCGCGGATGTTGGCTTCGACGATGCTCTGGTCGTAGCAGTAGGATTCAACAAAGAACGTCTTGAAATTGTGCTCCAAAAGATAGTCACGAATCTTCTTTCGATATGACCTCCTGGCGTTCGTCGCGTCATAGACGCCGACCTCTCCGTTTTTCTCCAGCCACTGACACATGTCTTCGAGCGCGTCCGTCGAACACTTCTCTCGGATGACGAGCGCCTCCTTGTTGTTTGGGTCAAAGAACTCAGTCACACTTTTGTAGTGAGCGGCCGCTCGGCGCCTGTACTCGCCGACGTTGAACACCTTCGTTTCGATGCCAATCCAGTTGAGATACCGTGCCAGTTTCTTCGCCATGTATGTCTTACCACGTGCTGGGAGGCCAACCATGACGATTGCACAGCGTGCGATTGCCACGTTCTCGATGTTGACAAGCTGTGGCGCTTTTCTTGTTGTCTGAGTGTTGTTTGGCATTCTGATGGAGCGACCGACACAAGTCAATCGAGTCAATTGCCTAGTTTTTCGTCTTCTAAACACACGTAACAACACAGCCTCTCACAGTTAATATTGCCACAGTAATTACATTAATATTTTTAAGACATCACAGTTACAGCACCAAGCAATTAACTACCGGTAATTCCGAGAATCCAAATGCTAACACTCAGTAAAATCAAAAGTAATACACAAATCAATAAACCTGTGGTCGTAAATGATCTGGTCAATAAAATTTGGTCATAGGTACACCTTCAAGTCAACAAGTCCTCTGTAACACATATACCATGGTCAATAAAAATGTAATACATATAAATTCAAGTTAATAAATCTTTGGTCATATATAGATCCTAGTTCATGAAGTCCAACGCTGAATCACTGCATTTCCTCAGAGAAGCTCCTTATGTCTCCTTACTGTTAAACTCAATGCATCCACAGAACAATTATTCACCTTGACAGAGATAGTTTCCAAAATTAAAACGTTAACTGATAAGACTTGTTTGTCTGAAAAAGTTATTAAATCCAGTTGATGCTGCAGTTACACAAGCACAGGTTTCTTTGACTGCTGCCACGTGCCCTAGAAAGCTGCTTTCCCCACGGGTAACAAAGGGATATCTGGCTGCACTTGCTGGGCTTCAGACAGCCTGCCAAGTGGCCTTCTTACCCGGTACAGCTGAGAAGTGGCCACAAGTGCCTCGCTCCCTCTCTCTCTCTCTCTACGAGTCTTAAAAGCACGCTGGCCAAGGAGCAATACATATGCAAAATCAACAATAACAAAGTCCAGAAAGCCCGACTGTTAGTTGGCCGATTATTGATCAGCTGCCAGGTTTCACCTGAGCTTTTGAACGACAACCCTTTGTAATCCATGCCCCAATGCACGTGCTTAATATCTCTGGCTTCAACGGCTCCTTCAACCCACAAGCTATAAAGATAACAGATGACTTACTGGTGAGGTAACATTATTAGTCAGTGCAGTGTACAGTCAAATTCTACCTGCTGGGGAAATAGCTAGGAGCTTACAGACATACTGTCTCTCTACATTTGGTGGACCAACACTTTTCACCTACTAATATATTCTATTGGCTTCTATCTGTCAATCGATGGTTGCTGCATAATAAACGTTATGCCTCAGGTGCCACTGTCACTTGGCAACCATAATCTGAATTCTGAAAACACCCCTGATATTAACGATATCTGACCTGGGTTCAAGCATATTAAATTATTCAAATGAACATAAATATATATATCAAAAACAGATATCTTTCTAACAGGTTAACCGAAATTTCTCTTTAACCGACATTTCTCTATCGTCTATTTTGAAGCTCAAAATGAAAGGCTGCGTAGGTTCTGTAATGGAGTTATATAAACGCCCTGATACAATTGAAAACATATCATACCAAGATCTGTAAGACGGAATTCGAAACAATACAACTATATAGTATTAACGATAATAAAGAAACGAGTCAATATAAACGTTCCGACGCAGTCGTAATCACACCTACCATGTTCAGCTGCAACTAGTGTGAGTCAGTTTTAATGTACTAATACGGGCCAAGGGCAATTTTTATGTGCAGTAATTTCGACAGAACACGGGATTGGCTGAGAACAGTCCAATCGGAAATCAGGGTCTGCTGGCGTGGCCACGTTTCGTCAAAACTAGAAATCTTTCATCATCACATAAAAACGTTAAGTTCCACATTCTACTTGACATGAACAAAAAAATAAAGCATTCCGGCGATATCAATATCGGTAGCCGGCATTATGCTCTGTCTTCATTTTCAGTAAAGTGATAAACTTACTGGCTAAGTTTCGACGACCTTAACGACCCACAAAACGCTTACGCGCCGAGAACAGCCTAATAAAATTGTTCAGGTTCAAAGTATGAACTACTGTCAAGCAGCTGAATATCTACAAGAAGCAGCTCAACAGTCGTGGTTTAATATTTGTTAAGCAAAATTGTAATGAAAATTGAATTTTAACCTGTGAACATCCGCAACTTCTCAACAGCTCAACCACGACGACGACAACGACCGCCCAACCATTGAGCTAGGATGTAACTTAAGCAAACATTACGTAGCTAGTTACGTTCGCAACGCAACCGCCATTCTATTGCGATATAAATAAAATTATTCGTGTATGTACTGCATAATAATTTGGCCACTTTTACGCAAAAGCTATCGATCTGTCGAAATTCACATTTATGTGTAACCGTGACACTCACTATAAACTGGGTAAGTAGCTAGGCATAGAACTAGACTCACGTTTAGACACAGGTAAAACCAACCATCTGGCTCTAAACACCAGCGTACATTGTGGTGAGCTCTTCTGGGAAATCATTCCACCGACCTGTCGTCAAGCTTTGTAGTTTCCGAGTGGTTCGCCTCATATCATAATTGCACGATAGGCCTATACAGCCTAAGTCTCTGCATACTGAAAACTTTCTTTGATGCATCAAATATTTTATGACGTCGAATGGCAGAAATTTGGTTATGCCGCGCCAATAATTAACGAGCCACACGACTTTTGCGCCGATGGCATACTAAAATCATAATTCCATACGTAAGCGTTAAGGCCATCTTTCCTAAGTGGACTTAGTAAGTAAATCCTTGTTGACATACCTTCATCCAAGATTCTCAAAATAATAATAGGCTACTGTAAAAATGTTTAGCTGTAATGAATAAACTGAAGTTCGACTCAGAAAATGCTACTAGACTGTTGGTGGTGGACGGAAACGGTTAACTGAAGGAGGAGATCCAACAACGTCAGGAATTGCACCATTGGACTTTCGAACTTGCCTGGGGGCAAAGAACTTGAAGAAGACTCAGCAAGTCACTTATTAAATTCAAGTGTCTTTTACAGTTTCATTTGGGACGACCATCTCTTCCATTGCTCCACTCAAAGCCGCCTTCAAGCCATACAGAATGCTTTTGCTCGTGCTGTCACCAAAACCCCCAAACACCATTACATACTCCAGTTCTTAAATCACTACACTGGCTTAAAATACCTGAACGAATCGAGTACAGTCCTATCACTTACCTACAACACACTTCAATCTTTCCAACCCTCCTATCTTCGTTAGTTATTTACAATATAACCGCTTCGCTCAACCTGCTCCTCTTCTGCCTTAACTCTTCTCCGCTCTTCCGTCACCTCATAGTTAAAATTTGGTAATCGCTCCATAGCCATAGCTGCCCCACCACTCTGGAATAAACTCCACTCAGAACTGTGACAGTTTTCTGACCCATCATACAAACTCATCGATGCTCCACCGCTTGCAATTTCTGCTTCAACCTTTCACTCAAAGCTCAAAACATTCCTCTTTCACAGATCCTATCCTGATACCCTTTCCTCTCCAACCTCAAACACCACCCCCTATAGCTGCCACGCTGTCTCTCCATCTGACTTTTGGATTATGACGTGGAACCAAACCCTTTTGCCTATCGATATTGTTTTGACTGACGTATTTACCTCATCTAATCCCTTGGTGTCACCTTTAGGTTTCAACTTAGAACAGAACCTGAGCCAACCAGCTTTGCTGACTGTGTTGAGCAGTCAAGCCATTTACCACGACCAGTTTACTCTCAACTATAATAATATTGAAAAATCTCTGCACATTCGTCCCAAATGAAACTCTAAATATCTATTACTTACATCAAATCCAGTACCTTACTTATATCTACTTCAAACTTTTCGCCTCATGAGGCCAAGAAAACCGTCGACTCTCCTAATGTGAAACCGGCAGTTTGTCTCATACAAAACTGGTAACTTATGCACACATACATCCAAAAGCCAAGTTCTGAGTGGGGTTGGTTGGCTGGTTACTGGAGTTTAACAGCATAGTGTGGCTCCATCTGCCCTTGACACTCGTCAACATTACAACAGATGACAGCTGCTGGACTTCTGTGGTATCATCTCACAGCACAGCGCCATAAACTTACTACCTGCAACAGCCTAAGCTGCCCCCACCATTTTGCTAACCAAGATTTTGTCTTCAATTCCAGGCAAAGGAGAGCATTCCAAGTTAACTGGTCAGAGACAAGACAACACTGCTAAGTAGAATCAAGTCCTAATTTATATCATACAACACAAGAACCAAAAGATCCAATTAAGACAATCAGAGTCGACAACGTAACATCATACACCAACAACTAAGTTCAACTTGTTCTCAACTCAAACAACTTGTTCCACTTCGAATACACATCTGCGCTGACTTGAACCATACAGATTGTTAGTAATAACATAAGATTTGTTGCGTATTAAATTTAAAGTTAACGGATGAATTATTTCGTAGCGCTGCCCTGGCAGCTCATCGGAACTGGATTGGGCTGATGCGCAAACCGATGCAATCCTTTCCAATCTCTGTGACCTGAAAACGCAAAAGACAACATCTGCTGAAAGATATTGTCACATATACTGACCAATGGAGCAAATTAGCCGTTGAAATACTGAATGAAAATGAAAATCATAAAGACATCACCAGCAGGAAATTCACAAAACGACAGCTCTACCTTTTCTATTCTTAACCCTAACGAAACGATGCAGTCAAACATTCTTGTCTTGTCACTAATTGGAAAGAAAGTCTTTTGTCATTTTTGGGCCAAATGACGGATGGAGCCTAGGCCCTCTTGGCCCATTACTGTAACTGCACTAAATACGAGCCTCACTTTTGGGAACCATCAACAACATCTTATGCTTGTAATCTTAAGCTTAAAGCATTAAAGCAGTGCTTATGATGGCACATGTTGTCAAAATATAAGTACAGCCATTCATCTAAGAGTATGCAGACCAGAATGTCAGATAATTCGGAGAGATTCTTCAAAGGCACTCCACAAATAACCAGACATATGCATGCATGCACATAAGTAAGCATTCATGTATGTATGTATGTATGTATGTATGGGTACATACATATGCATGCACATGTGTATTTATGTAAGTAAGTATAGTCCCTCTTAAGAGCATTTCAAATTATGCACAAGTGATAAGAAAAATTGTAATAAATTGTAATAAAATACTTCACAAACAAGAAAAACAACAACAGAAGATGAATAACAGAAGGATCTCCATTAAATCTCTCTTCCTCCCACATCAATCCGAACGACAAAACAAACGATACACAAACGACAGCAAACAAAGAGACAGTCATAGACGACAGCTCCACTCCCACCCCAACTACTCACCTCAGTTACTCTGCATACTTGACCTTTGAACTCGGGCTGATAGCAAGCACCGCTCAACGGACACTTGGCAACTGGCTTGCCCCTAAGCAAAGACGTTGTTTATAATTAGAAGCAGAAGTCCACAAAACAGTCAACTCCAGTTAGTTATCAGCAGAAGAAAACAAGGAGAGACGCTGAGCAGCCACTGATCATGCTTTATTACTCGCAACAAAACACTTTGGTCCAAACCAACTCTGCCTTGTAGGATCACTCGGCTCAAGTTCACCAAAACAGAATCCAAAAACAACCTTCTGGCGACACTGTCCTCTAACCTAGTTTTCAGAAGAGGTCCTCTTCTAAAATCAGAAGCCCCTTCTGACTGCTTTACTGAGAAGTGAGATAACCCTCTTAAGACGAAGCCAGGAGAGAACTTCAGAAGAAGTAATGCTTCAGTCCATTTACATAATACATGTAAACATTTAAATAACCATTATAAACCCCATTGGAAACATGTGAGAATTATACTGCTCCAATTCTTGCATTAAATGCCAATTCTAATTATGATTTTATAAAGCTCCATTGCAACAGGAGCTATACAAATTCGTTTATCATCAGTTTCTGTGCATCAAACCAACGATAAAGGGAACTTCATATATTTGGCAAATGTTGTGCCATATGAACCCAAATAACTAACAAAAGGCGATCAACTCAAGGACCAGCGTCTAGTCTGAATGCAAGCGACACAGTTCTTACTTGTAGATTGGCGTATAGGTGGCAGCACAGATGTCAAACGGGTTATGTTGGTCGTATTTCAGTTCGTGTGTATCGTTTGGTGTCTTCTCACAGGCAGCCAAGATCTTCCTTGTCTGAACGTCAACAACCACAAAAATGCAATGCATCTTCACCATCATCATCATAATCATCATGATCGTCATCATTCTTATATCCATCATCATGATCACCACCACCGTAGTTGTCGTCATCGTCATCATCATCATCACCACCACCATCACCTGGACAAGGTGCTGCATTTAACCACATCTTCAGCAGCCACGAAGGACATGGTTGAAACCATTCATCACACCATATGTAGAGAGATTAGAGACTCAAAAATGCCTTTTAAAGTCCTTTAAAATCAGTTTTAAAATCAGTTTTAAATCTGCTGTTTCTGGTTCAGTGGTCCATCATCTTTCATCCAATTATTTCTCCTTCCTCCTTCCATCCAAAGTCGTATAAATGAGGTCAAACGAAGGACAAGCTATCCACCTTCCCCAACGATGATTTCATGTCTGAAGAAACCAGACACCGTCCTCTCACCTGCTGTGCAATGTCTGGCTTTGGTCCAAGCTCCAGCAGACGAGACGCAAACGAAGCAGCCGTCCGGAAGTTCTTGAGTTTGAAGAAGAGGTTCAGAGCGGTTCTCAGCGTCAGGACCAAATGCACCGGCTGGAGATTACAGTGCGTAAAGTAAGCAGCCATCTGCAACAACAACAACAACAACATATAAACACAAGCAACACATACGTTAAAAGGAGGAAGATCAAACTCAACTGCTCAGCTCAACAAAACAAGTGAGTGAAGCAACATCAAAAACAATTCATCAAACATGCTGTACTTTTACGATTCCCTACAGTATTTCAGAAATCACCAAAATCTGGAACTAACAGACGTAGACCAACTACAAGATCAGCTGGAGACTCATCTATAACAACGTCTTTGGCAGCAACATCAAGAACCATTGGGAAAAAAAGGCCTTGTAAAAAGAAAGTTTATTTCCTATCGCTCAACTAATTTTGGGTCCATGTCCACAACTGTGTAATAGCAGAATCTGTGTTATAACAAAGTGACTTATAATGAGTCTCTGGTGTATTCCAAAATTTATATAGAGCCTTGTGAGGATCTTAAAAATGCACTTTGCAAACGCAGGCCTTTGAGGATGAGGCATCTCTGTTGGATGTCGTTTTCAAAGTTTCCTCTCACGGTTGATCTTACCTCACAGATGCGCTTCTGTTCTTCCAACGTTTCCTTTGGCAGCTCCTTACGAGTCAGCTCCATTTTCAGTCCAACGATGTATTCTTTACAAATGTCAATCAGCTGCTGGGCCTAAACAGTCAATGGACAGAAAACTCAGCATAACTAAGATGCAGGTAAAACAAAGAGTCCACAAGAAGCAAATTAAAATGTCTGCTGTTCCACCAGAGATCACTCAAGAAACATCTTCAGCCTTCTTCAAGTCGCACCTTTTAGATCGGTTAGATAACAGTGTTATAGAGCCTCCGTGAGCTTCTTAAAAGATGCTATATAAACATATAAATAGCCATATACACATACACTGTCAGGACCAAGGGGTGGGCAGGTCCCACTTACTTACATAACTGATTATATTTGGGGCAAGATGACAGTCTAAGAAGGGTCAAAGTTATGGCGGTATGAAAGGCCTGTTGAAAAGACACAACGAGAGAAGAAACTTGTGAAATTTTATTTAAGACTTGTTTCTGAGCTTTGACTTTGCAACTAGCTTGTGACATACACACACAGTACATACAATCTTCTTAGCTGTAGCTCAAGACTAAACTTCTCTTGGCTAAAGTTGAGGACAAGAGAATTGAAGAAATAAACAGCCTTTCATCACAAAAACTTGAGAGTCCAAAAAATACGCATTTTGTCCACAGCCAACTCTAAGAGCTACTACTCACAAGGCTCCATAAAAACACATCAAGTCAAGTCACATGACAAGAGCTGACCATGGTTAAGAAGTGACTGACCTCAGAGATTTCCTGCTTGTTATCAACGACCAGCAGAGGAACGCTCAGCAGAATCGATCGGAACTTGTTAACCGCATCATCAAACTTGCCCTGAGTGGTAAGCTGATAGGCCAACTGGAGACGCTGGACCAACTCAGACAGCTTCAGACCAACTGCAGGAATGCCTCCCTTTGCACCGGCCTCTTTCCTGATAGCAGATAATAATAACACAGAGAACCATCTTAAGACAATGGTAGGCAACGCATTGCTAACTGTGCCTTCACTTTGGACTTTCTTTCCTCACATGCCCAATGCTCTTGGTAGGGAACAGGCACATCTCAGCACATCTTAGTTAAGTAAGGTAAAGTCAGGTAAGTTTAAGACAAGATAATTACACGCTGTGAAAAAATTAGTGAATCAAAGATCTTCACTCCAATACTAAATCAACTGTCTTTGGAGAGACAAAGATCGGCCAGGCATCGATGGAAGGACGTCTCGTCACTGGCTTGCTGCAGTCACGTCTGCTCCTTGGTCAAATGATTCCTCGACCTTTGACCTGTGCTTCTGAGGGTTTTATGTAGAGGCAAGTGAGCTAGCATATTCCCTCTTTTGAAGTCAACATGTCTGAAAAGCAGGAATTGAAACGATACCCATATTTGTGCATGCACGGGATCACAGGATGTTAACCATAGACACAAAGTTGGCTAAACGTCAGAATGTATGACTGACCAGTTGCGATGTGGATATCCAAAAAGCGGAGGAAGCGAAGGCAGTGCCTGAACACAGGTCCGTCCTCTGGCAAACGTCTCCATAAAGAGCGCCTTATACGCCTCAAACGCCACGACTCCCACTTGGTCATGCAACAACTGAAAAACCAAACACACGGTTATGTCATCTCCACCTCAATTCAGACTCTGGTTTCTTAGACTCATTCATGACAACGTGAGCTCACTCAAACAGTGACGACTTCTTAATGGAACTGCAACAACCACTAATTCAGGAAAAGATAATTTCTAACAAGTGCTGAACAGTCATACTAGCTGTATCACCTGAGCCTCTGACTAACACCATCTCAGTCAGCCACATCATCTACTGCATCACCACAGGGTTAAAATGCTATAACGAGCTGACAAGTTAGACTGGGGTCAAAGGTTAGTGTGGCAAGGAGGTGATAGGTCAAAGTGCTTACCCTCATGGCAGTCTCAAAAGATCCGGCCAACAGATGATCCACTGGCAGCTGAGAATTATTGCACCAAACCTAGCAACAGAGAAAACAAACGCTCCAAATAAAACCACAAAGTCAACCAGAAGAAAACCACCAAAGATCTACAGACATCGAAAGACGACCAAACAGCATGATTTCTACCTTGAATCCTCTGTTGAATAAACACATCTTCTCAACGAGAAGACTATGAAGCACTGCATTTTGTAAGGCTTTAAACTCACAGACGAAGTTTAGCCTCTGATGGTGGAAGCGGCCAGCATCCCAAGTTCGAACATTTGTGGGGCATTACACCAGATCAACATTTCACTTTATTGTTCACAGCAGTCTTTCATAGCTGTCTGAAATAAAGTTTAATTCTATCGAATGATATTACAGCAAAAGAACTCGGATAATTATTGTTCTGCTCTTACACTCCTCAGGGTCAGAAAAGTTCAATTTTAGCACGAAACTGATTTCCAATGCCGTTAAAACCATCAGAAATTTCTAACGACTGAGAGCAAAAACTTCTACATTGTCATCCATCAACCAACACAAACTACCTTCGAATGTTTTAGAAGTCACAAGAAGGAGCACAAAAAGCTAACATCAGAAGAGAGAGACTGATATTAACAAACCATAGCTTGGCTGGTTCCTTTCGTTGGGGGTACAAATGCCCCATCGGCTCCTCCTGCGATACCTGGCCCAACATCCTAACCAAAGAACGAACAGAACACCCGGTCAACCAGAACACAATTCATCTGGAAACTCCTCAAAGATTAAATTTTATTACTTAACACTTACATGATGCAAACTCTAAAGTTCAGCTTCTCAGATTTAAACAGAGAACAGGTGACCAACATAATAGTGATCGTAAATTTCTATAGTGCCTTTTCAAGAGAAACTTTGCAGAGGTACAACTTCTGCTAACAGCAGCTGGATTGCAGAAACTTTCTCAGAGCCCCAATACATTCTCACTAGCACTGGTAAGGCATGAAGCTGCACACTCGCTGTTACACCCAATTCATACCCAGTTCCCACCCAGTCAGCCACTGAGTCTGAAAACAAGGCTCATGCAGTAATGCAACCGAACGCCACATCTTCCCAAGAGACGAGAATGGAATTAACTGAAGATGGCACCAGCAAACTCCCACCTCCATGCAATCTCAAATCAAACATCTCAGTGTCAAGACGGTGGGACAAGAGGTCTGTCTCCACTCACCAGATCTGCAGGCAGTTCCAGGTCCTCGTCTCCCACATCCCATCCACCTCCCTGACCAGCAGAAACGTCCACTCCTTCTCCCGGAGTCCCAAATCCACCTTCTGTGTTCAACAAAAACATACAAAGAAGAGAAGATGAAGAACATAGGCCTTCTGAGAAACACTCCTATGACTGAGGCTAGTTCTGATAAAACTGAACACAACTAAAACCCGTGGGATGAATCAGCCGATAAGAACTGCTTTCCTACCCAAAGTGTTCATCTCTGCCCTCTTCGCTCAACAAGGGCCACAGCACAGACAGATGAATGGCTGAACAATGACTGATGAGCTGAGCAAAAGCAAACTGTTTTGTCTTATGCAATATTCGAATGTTGTCATTCAGTGATGAGACTGAAACAATGGACTGGAAGTTCATGCAAAGTAAGAACAACGTCATCTAAACAACACGTTTAAACACGATACAACTGTAATTTGATAAAGCCTCCTTACAACAGTTCAGATTAACACTCTGAAGCTGGACAACAGGAACATGGTCACCCATCAACAGATTAGAAGAGGTTATCAGTTTAGAGGGAAAGACGGTACGAGAGCCATGGACGTAAGGAGGGCAAGAGTTCCATATGGTGGGAATAACTGATGTGAATGAGCACCAGTCACACCTCAGCAACAGCATAATTTCCAGAAGATGCAAATCAAAGAGACGATGATCCTTATTCCACATCTTTCCTCCCACCCCAAAGAGACTCAAACTGACTACAGCAGCATTTCAGAAAGAAGAAAGAATCCAGTTTTATTCTGCCCCGTTTCACCATATCTGACCTTCATCGATGACTATTTCGTCGTCTCCCCAGTTGGCTCCTGCCTCCTCGATGTCTATGTCAGCGGCCATCGGCAGATTGCCACCTGCCTCTAAGAAAACCAAACAGAAGACTGAAGATAAACTGTTTTCTGCTAAAGATCCCTTACACACCAGTTTCTAACAGCACTTTGCATCCTTGCAATCCATTTCTTAAAAGCACCAGCAAAAGCAAATTTGTCTTATTTGGTATTCAAACGCTGTCAATCAAAAAAACAAATATCAACAACAACAACAACAACAACAACAACAACAATAGCAACAATGTCGACTTGTGACATACGCTTAGGTCCAACAGGTCCAGCGAAGATGCTCTTAGCGACTGTGAGCAGAGGCCAGTTGCTTTCCTGTTGCATGATGGGAACAGGTGGCTGCAGAAGAAGTGCATTTCGATTGACCTCAGGCAGCTTCTCCTTCGCCTCTTCAAAGCTCTCCCGAAGCTGGTCGGCCTCTTCGTCCAGACCGTGAGTGGCTGCCGTCAGATAGGCCAATGACTCTGCAGATGAGACAGACCAACGAATGAAACGACACTCATTGTGGCTAACGTACAGAAACAACTACACCTTAACAAATGTTAAAACTAGAACAGCATACAGAAATAAACAAATGGAAAGATACGATATGGTCTGGGTAAACAAACAGACTTTGATCTACTTAAAAGACGTCAACAATCTAAATATTTATTCAACTTGACAATTCCAGTCTTATTCCAAACGCAGTCTCAAAATATTAACAGTTCAAATGACTTTTCCTCCTTCTCTCGCAGCACATCTTCTTGCATTCACTTTTCTCTATGATCTCCTCTGACCTTCACTGGGTAAATTTTACCAGCAATTACGACATAAATGCATGAGATGGATTCTGAGGCCACTACTCACTCTGTCCACAAGATTTCAGGATCTTGACTCGTTCCTCAACGTCGCCCAGATAAAGCGCAATCTGGAACTGGCCGCTTGTGTCCTTGCGGATCTCGGCTGAAAATCAAGTCACCCGTATCAATAACTTCAGTCAGAAATTTAATAACCAACACATAGGTTCTAACTGCATGCTCAACCATTCAATTCCGTTACAGACTCAACCGCTTTTGGCAACTTACAATCAAGATGCTAACAATCCTTTGATCAGATCCCAAGAGGTGCTACAAAAGGATCCACATACCCGCAAAAGAAGTAACCTTTAACCAGCACTTAAGTTCCAGTTTTATTCAATGTCACTACATAATCCAAATGTTTTCCTGCCATTTTCCTTCCTCTACGAACTACACACGCACGCACGCACACGCATGCACATTGGACAAAACATACTGATGTAATCAAAAGAAACAGAATGGACCAACCACATCAGGTCAGAGTTCAATTTAGCTGGTACATCTTCAGCAACACTTTGACGTCTATTAAGGAAGATTTTTTAAACTGATAAAATGTCTGCTACTGATTTATTATCATTAAAAAAATTTGTAAAGCGCATAAAGTCACATAAAAATGTGAATCCGTAAATTAGGTCCACTAACCAATCTTCATCATTTTCCGGAGTTTTTCAAGATTTCCGGTGATGAGATAGAGGAAGCAGAGCTTGTCGAAGTTCTTCGTCCTCTGGTAGGCCATCTCTACCACCTGGTGGTTTCCGTAGAGCAGGGCCGCTTCTCCCAGTCGATCCCAACAGTCCTTGTCGTTCAACGATTTGGCCGCTTCCAATGCAACCTACACAAGAACAGAATCTAATCTAAACAAATGACTTCAATAATTCCGTTATCAAAATGCCAAGTGAAATCCTAATCAAAAATCAAAATCTCTTGGAGAAGCCCAGCTGAATTCAATTAGTTAGGGAACCCAACAGCCAGGCTACGGTCGCTAACCAAGCTGAAACATATGAGTCATCATAAGTCAGACCTGAAGATATCAAAGAACTGACAGAACAGGGCAGAGAAATCCAAAGCCTTGGATTAGCAGCTAAGAACATTCAAAAACTCAAAACTGCATAAATCCACAGCCACAGTCTGGTAAAGATGCTGCAGCAGGTTAAGGCAGGTTTGGAACCTACGTCTAGAGGCTCCAAAGGCCATTAAACCTACAAAACATACATCAATATCTAGAAGTGGCAAAGACCACAATTAAACCTATCTGTAAACTGGCAGCAGCACGAAAAAAACCAAAACTGCTAAATGCGTCGTCAGCAAGCGGAGCACTGACCTCGATGTTGCCGCACTCAAGCGCAAGTCCGAAGCGCGTCTTTTCGTCCTTGACGAAGTGAAGAGCCACTTCCGGATAGCCCTTCTTCTGCAGATAGGCAATGATCGACTGGCCGACGAGTTTTGCGTTTCGCACCATGTGCAGCACTTCGTCGTACTTGCGGTTGACGAGGGCCAACTTGAACTTGTACTCAGTTGAGTCGATTCCAAGGACACGAGGACGACACTCGCGGTCCAGGCAGTAGATGCTGTTGCCCTTGATCCGGGTTATGTAGATCGGAAGATCGAGCGTTCGAATGATGCCGTGATCGCTAACAACAGTCATGCATCCGAGGTTTACCAGTTTCTGTTGGTGGCCAACTGAACGACTTAAACTAACCACAGTATCCAGACACCACCAGTGCAGGCATAAGCCATCAGTCCATTGTCACTTGTGAGCAACACCACTTACCAGTATCGCAGTATATATTGGACAGAACTGGCAGAGATGCCATCGGCCACATAAAGCAGACGATTGCAAAAAGATCACACAAACTACACTGCATAAAGATGCATCCAGATAATTTACGACTCAATAAAAGCAGATTAATTGAACCAGGTTAACTAGTTAAAATACCCTTTCCTAGGGTTAGCCACGGTATCCAGTTGTACTGCAGAGAGTATTGGGTTCGTGTCTTCCCCCCCCCCCCCCCCCAAGACCTTGGGCAAGTGCTTCACTCACAACTGCTTAGGGCCACTGACTGATGCTTAGTCATCAGATAGAGGCCCTCAATAAATGTAGAAATAATTCTGAGAAGTGCTTAAAGAAATCTGCTTAGACAGAACAGACTGTGCGTCTTTGAGACCGAGACCTGATCTTGAATGAGACCTGGTCTTACCCGTTGACGAGGGTGTACTTGATGTGATTGCTCGTGGTGTAGATGAAGACACCCGACTCGTCCCACGCTCCGCTCTTGATGCGAACCGTCTCATGAACGGAACACAGACTCTCCAGCTTACGACTGCAGATCGCGATGTCTGTCACAGCCAAAACGGTCGAATTAAGACTCCAAACACATCCGCAAAACATCAACACGTTGCCTTTACTAACATTAGTAGCTCCCACAGACCAAATGTGACGGTGATGTAAAGGTTGAATTTATCTAGCAGTGGTACTTCCACAGAATCTAGCCAATTATGAGAAAAGACTTAGAGGCTGGTACAGCAGTTAGAAGTACCACTGAATTACCTGAAAATACCTGGCTGGATGACGCTGTTTTTAATTATAAGAATTAAAACTATCGTCAGAAAAATCCATTCGTTTCATTCAAATCATTTGAACGGAACTCACTGTGTTTTGACAGCAGAGCCAAATGCGACATATCTGACGACCACACAACATATTTCACCTTCGACAGTTTGATGCTTGCAAGCGTCCTGTGACAACAAAAAACAGTTCACACACCAAATGCAAATACTTCAAATGTAAGTGGATATCCCAGGATAAAAAGTGGATAAAAAAGACCCAGTGATCAATTCTTTTTCACTTTCGATTCCTCCAACCATCAACAGGTCCATCAAACAATCACAGGAACATTCAACAAACCACAAATCATGAAAACTCAATGGCAAAATTCTGTCTGCTTCTTACTGAAATCAAGTTGTGATATTTGAAATAAAAATTGAACTCAAAACTTTAAAACGAAAAATAACTGCTTCTCTGATGCAAAAATCAAACTTTTACGTCAAGTTTTGCATTGTTTTCCAGGATCTTTTTCACACCACTTATTATTTATAACCAAAGTCTGATCTATTGGTCATTTTAACCAGTTATAGTGCATCAGCAAATCAGTAAGAAAAATCTGTGATCACCCAGATGGACTAAAGATATCTTTGATTCATCAAGAGCCAAAGTAGTTGTAAACTTGAACTGATCAAATTCAAGTGAGGTTACATGACACTGTTTTATCTGACGCTAAATACCGTTTCTGTTGTACGTCGAAGAGCATGACGCCGTCATTGTCCTTGAGCAGCAGACAGCCAGTGCCTGCATAGAAGATGTCGTCACAGTTCGGCACCTGCACCTTCTTCGTTATCTCATTCTTCAGATTCTTCACAACCACCTGACGAGACGAAGGACAGAAATCGTACAGCAACAGTCAGCACAAGACTTAAACTTAGAAGAAACACAACCGACCCCATCCATCTAGATTACAGTTACTGAAACACTTCATCAAACACAACTACATTAATAACAGGGTCTTTACATAATTAATATAACAGCTACATTAACAACAGTGCCTTTCTTCTGCACCACCTGCAAAGCAAATGAGTGAAAAGAAAAGACATATCTTTTGTATATTTAGTCAAAACAAAAGCAAAGGAGTGAAAAGAAAAGACATATCTTTTGTATATTTAGTTAAAACAAAAGCAAAGGAGTGAAAAGAAAAGACATATCTTTTGTATATTTAGTTAAAACAAAAGCAAAGGAGTGAAAAGAAAAGACATATCTTTTGTATATTTAGTTAAAACAAAAGCAAAGGAGTGAAAAGAAAAGACATATCTTTTGTATATTTAGTTAAAACAAAAGCAAAGGAGTGCAGAGACCCACCGAGTGAGTTCGATCCAGAACGGCAAATCTGTTCCTAGCGACCCAAACAGCCGTCAGTCCAGATGATCGTCTTCCCTCGGGAGCTGCAAATAAAAGCCATCAGAACATTTCTACACGAATCCGCCATACACCATTCTGCTCCGCAGTCATCTTCAACTACATCATTGCCACACAAATAATACCTGAATTGGGATGTTTGAATTCAGCTCTCTGCATCCCTGCTTTCTGTGAATTAGAAAGCAATACCTGCATCACTCTGATACGTCACCACTGCTAGCTAACAAATATCACCATATGCTGTGAACGATTGCCTGCTATCATTCCTCAACTTTGACACAATCTTGATCAGGGACTCTGAATACACATCAACTGATGAAGGGAATTTCTTGTTCAGCTTCTATCCATATTTGTTGATCGGCCTGTCTGTAAAACCGATAAACCCTTTACCCAATAAAACCCACAGGAGAGCATTACATTCTGACTTTACATAAGTAACAAGCAGAGTTAAACAGTAGACTACACAACCGCACTGGGGACTCGTTACGTGAGGCGATCAAGGAAATGGATCTTGAGGAAATAAACTCGTTACAACATGACTTCCTTGGAGGGTAATTCTTGACATGGCCCCCAGATACAGCATAATGACGAGGTTCCAGTGCAATTTGCATAAAGTCACACGAATGTGCATTTGACAAGAGCAAGAGACAAGACAAGAGCTACTTGCCATCTGGATTCTGGCTGTCGGAATCCTTCGGAACGGCGTACAGGTCGTACGTGCTGTTCTCCACATTAGGCGCTCTCTACAGAAACAGAAATCGATGTCAACAATTCAGCGCCCTTCTCAGTGCCACAGACCTTGTAAAAATCCACTAGGCTTTACAAGACAGTATCAGCCGCTGTACAACACCCAGCCATAAACACACCTTCATAAGAACCTTAATGTCAATGTGGGTTCCACAACACCACTCTACAGAGAAGTTAATCACCACAGCGTTGAGAAGCTGCTAACCCATCAAAAGCCAAATATTTCTAGCAATGGATCACTGGAGAATGATTCTTGGCAAACACGACACACTTCAAACCAAGTAAACCCAGAGTTCTGATTTGCTAAACCACTGGAACAGATGCCACACTAAGTGCAACAGACGACTTCAGAATCTCAACTCACCACACAAAGCAGAACCGAGTTCTCCGCTGGATTGTACGACATGCTGTATATCGGAGTCCGTGATCCACTGCAAACAACACAGAGGCATCAGATGTAAACCAGTGCTTAAAACAATCCCCCTCCCACAAGAGAAAACCTTTCAACTACTTTGTCACAAGACAAAAACTGTGCTAAACAGTTTCAACTTCAATACATCCAAGAGATTCTATGCTCCTTAAATGGCTTGGCACCCATTCAAACGGGCAGCAGTGGTGAAGGACCTCACCCGATAAATTCACTGAAAAATGAGCAGGGTCAAGGCCATACAGTCACTATAGAAAAACACATACATGTACATTTACATTCCAATTAATTAATTTTCAAGGTATCCGTTTATCAGAATGACTGTTATGCCTAACCGCTGAGATAGCAGATTAAACAGTGCAACATCAGAGTATATGAATATCAAACATCAAATGCATATAAATATCCGAAGATCGCCAAAACAATGTCTGCTGTGCCACGTTGTCTGTCATTCTGTAGACATGTAACCCAGAGACAAACTGCCATGAAGAAGAGAAGAAAGCAAACCCTCGCAGCTGCATCACAGCAACGTCTTTGGATGTATTGAAGTCCAGTTTGCGCAGATAGCGTTCCTTGACGTAGTAGAGAAGATTCTGGTGGACAGCAAACGCTGGACGCTCTCTCTCCAGCTTAAATATTATCATTCCACCATCGTGACCTGTTGCACAAGAATACAACACCCGCCCACTTAAAAACCAATCGCTTATCCTCCTTAGTATGTTTTCAGTCTCTGGGACACCGTTGCATCTCAGGTGGTTCTGTCCAAAGGAATTGCTTAGAAGCAACCATTCACTGATGTTTGTGCATTAAGATAACAGTGCTACAGCAATATCAGGATTAGATCAGAAGACAATGCACAGTCAAAACTCTCTTGGAAAGACGTGAAAGAAACTGAGAACACTCCAATTATCGCTTCTTTATTGATGTCTAGTAAAATTCACATGCCATGTATGACCAACACATCTGTCTAAATATCAAAATAAGTCACAGTGAGCATATGAAAAAGATTGGAAGCCAAACAATACCAGCAGCAAAGATGTTGAGCGTCGGATGAGCCCCAAGAACCCAGAATCGATCATGTTCTCGGCGAAACGTGTTGAGGCAGGTCCTGCAAAAACAGCATTTATTCGATGATTCAGTCTCTTACAAAAAGAAAACTAACTTTGTTCTCAATGAATGAGAAATACAAGTAATTTACACTTGACATCTGTAACTAAGAAACAACGACTTTGTTGTCCTCTGACCTGTGAAGATTCTCTTCTCCAGAAACATCAACCATCACTCTGCACTTAGACTCCAACGAGCACTCATCACTATCTCAACTTTTCACCTGCGAACTCTGCTAATTTCCAATTAATTCTCGTCTGTGTGACAACTGTTGGGCTAAACTCACCTGCTTCATATTCAGAAGAGTTTTCTGGTTGTTTGTGCTCAGTGTCAATCCCTCGTTGTCAGACGCACAGGTGAAGCGATTTGCTCTTAAGCAGTGAATTTAAAGCGAATTATAAATGCGTGACATGCAAATGAGGATCTACTACGAACCTCTTGGTCATGTCCCACACTCGGATGCTCTTGTCCTCCGAGTTGCTGAGGATCAGTTCCTGTCGAGGATGGAAGAGGACGCACGAGACGTTGTTGTAGTGGCCTCGGCAAGTATCCACCTCCCATGCCTTGGACTCTATCAGTGCATACAATGCAATGCAATCACAGTTTATCTAGGCCCTTTGGCAGTTCACAAAAGGCACTACATAAATAATCAGATACATATACACAAACACACAAACATACAAATCAACAACTACATGGCATGTACGTATGTACACATGCACATATGTTTGTATGTATGTATATATTTATGTATGTGGGCATCTGTGGAGCACCTCAAATAACCTTTCAATAAAGGTACAGCTGAATCGTCAAGCAGTCAAAGAAAACAAATCAGAAAGCTAAGGCAGAAGTTACAACAGCTGCTGGGTTTCAGCATCTCTCAATGTTTACCAGTGATGCTCAGTTAATTAACTATCGAGATTCATCCAAGACATCGTGGGGTGCGGCCTCCGACTGGATAGAGCGCTCGGCTTGTAATGCAGAAATTACGGGTTTGAGTCTCATCCTCTGACACAGCAACTGTGTAGAGACCTTCAGCAAGTCCTTCACTAATTGTTGCTCAGCGCCATCAGTTAATGCTTAGTCATTAGATAGTGGGGCCTCATAAATGCAGAAATAATTTGATTAGAAGATCTATTCCTCTGATAAAGATGTAACCAGAAACACCAGAATGTCTTCTGTTTCTTGTTCTTGTTAGATCCGGACCATTGGTCTACTTAGCTTAGGAATTTGGTTTCAACAGCTTTCTAGCAGATTGAAATCATCTATGACTCCATATAGCGTAATTCAACCCGGCTTCTCCAATGAATTATAATTCTGGATTGCGATTCTGACTTGAAGCGACAATCTACTGATGCCTTGGGCATTAAGATAATGGCGATATAGAAGTCTTTAGATTAGATTAGAATGATATATCCTCACCGTTCATCCTCCACAGCTTCACTTGGCGATCGTCTGCTCCTGAAACAATCAGCGGCAGAGTCGGGTGGAATGCGACCCAGTTGACTCCACGATCGTGCCCCTCAAGAACATGCTTAACGATGGCATCCGTCTGGCCAAATAATTCCGTCGACCCAGGACTCTTGAGGTGGTCAGTTAGACCGGCTGGACCTGGTGCCACATTCTTCTTCCGCAGCCCTAACAATAATGACGACACAATGCACATCACTTCGGTTTCACATCATTGCAATCTGAAGATAAACATTCAAACGAAAACTAGCATAACTGTCGGGCAGAGCGACACAGTGGTCTATCTGTAATGCATCTGGTCAATGATCGTGCGGTTGTGGGCTCAATTCCGTGTAGTGACCCTGGGCAAGTTCTTTGCACACATCGTGGCTCTATCACCAAGCAGTAGAATTTGGTACCGGTATAAGCTGGGAAGTAAACGGCAAGTCCTGCGATGCACTGGCCCCATTTCCAGGACCTTGGGATTCGTCCATTGTCGGCTCAAGGGCCTAAAGAAAAGGAAAGGACATCTCACTTGTGAGATGTTTTAGGGAAGAGCAACAACACTGCTCGCTGTTCCCTTTTCATGAGAGGAAGAAAAAGAAAACATAACATGCAAATCACAAATAGTTTACGAGCAACTGACGACCTTCCTTCTCACCTGAAATGTCCCAGACTCGGACCGTTTGGTCGAGGGAAGCGGACACAATCAAGTCTTCTGACGGATGGAACTGAGCACACATCACATAGTGACTGTGTCCAGTCAATACGCTAACAATGACAAAGACCAAAGGACACTCACTTCACTAATCATAATTAATCATAATTAATTCATCATAACCAGTTTTGATTTCCTAAATGGCTCAAGATGCCGTTAGCAAAATAAGAAGAATACAAGCAACAGCTCATATTTGTAACTGCAGATTAATATAATGCCTCAAACTTTCTTTAGAATACTTTACAACCTCACAAAACAGAGATAAATGAACAAGAACGGTTTTCAAATGTTAACATAATTGTAAGACGGTATAGAGTACTTCTGAGAGATCCCTGTTACACAAATGTTCTGTTACTGTTACAATTACAACTACAAAGACCAAAAATTTCGAGTAACGAGCACCTATTCCAGAACGATAAGTGAACAACGGCAAAACTTCTAGTGCACGCCTCTCAACAGCATACATGCAAAGCACCTGAAGAGCAAGAGATCAAGTGTTTCAAGTGAGGCCAACCTGATGCAGCCGCGAGATTGCCAGTTCCAGATGCGGATCGTCTGGTCATCAGAACAACTCAGAATCCACGGATACTCCTACAGCAAAACGTTCAACAGATGTAATCTAATCCAAAGACTTCTATAGCACTGTTATCATCATAATGCCCTAGGCATCAGTCAAAATCACCATCCAAAATCATATATATATATATAATCAGATATATTAATCATAATCATACGTCATCTCTTTAACGATCCCAATAAAAAATTACACATCCTATAATAGTACAAAATAGACAAGACAAGGCATCCTACAGATGCTCTACTGTTAATTAGTTAATTGACTTAAACAGAAAGCAAGAGACACACCCACAGAGGGACAAAAGTCCCGTTTAATTAGGGCTCCAATCCAGTATCAATTAGTTACAAGATGACAGACATATATATTCCTTAAAGAAAAACGGACAGAACCAAACAGCAAGCACTAAACAGATGGAGATGATCTTAAGAATTCTGTGAATGAATGGAGATGTAGAAGGAAGAGCCAAGCCGACCACTCACATGATGGAAGGTTGTGGTTCGTATGTAGTCGAGATGGCCGAGCAGGGTGAACAGACATCTTCTCTGCTTGTAATTCCACACCTGCTCATCAACGATAGATAACTAAGAATGCTTCATCAAATGACATCCATTTCAACCACCCATAACACATGAACCCAGTTAACTTCAATCACCTAAGAAAAAAGAGGACATGCAAGGAGACATGCAAAGGTAGGCAGAAAGAGGAAGGAAAGGAAAGATAGGGAAGCCAGAGGAGAAATGAAATCAGAGAAAAGCAACTAGATAGGCAGAGGAATGAAAGGAGGGAGGAATAGAGACAGGCAAAGGGTGAAAGACAAGGAAACAGAGGAAGGCAGAGAGGAAGCAAAATGGACAAAGGGAGAGAGAAAGGGATGGATGGACGGAAGAAGGGAGGTACACAAGCCTGATGAATTCAAAATACATCTACTGACAAACAGAAAACATAGAAGAATAAGCTAGAAATTCAGACGAGGGAACTGACCTTAATCTTGTAGTCATCTCCACCGGATACAAACAGCGGCTGTTGACCATGGAAGCAAATTCCTCGCACAGGACCTACACAGTTTACAAAAAACATCAGCATTTAAATGGTGGCTGGTACACAAGGGTTCTCTGTCTGTCTGTCTCTGTCTCTCTCATTTTCTCTGTAAGTTTGTGTCTTGTTGAAAAAAAGAAGTGACTCTATTCACAAAGGTTAACCTCAAAGAGAGGATAAATACTTCAACGCATATAAACCGTGTGGCAGTGAAAACCATCAGAATACAAACCATCATGTTCATCGAACTTGTCTATGAGCGTACACATGCGATAGTCCCAAAGCTGGATGATGCCGCTGTGAAGACTTGTCAACACCCATGGTCTCTTCGGGTGAAAGGACAAACCTAAGCAGAAGAAGAAATAAGAGAAGGATTTATCACTGGTGCTAACTGCTCAGTCATGTCTACAGCATTCGAGTCTCATTCTTACTGAAACAGCTTTTTCGATGGGTGAATCTTTGGTTTTATTATTTCTGCATTTATTAAGCACCACTATCTAATGACTAGGCATCAATCAATGGTGCTGAGCAATTGTAAGTGAAGGACTTGATCAAGGTTCCTACATAGTAATGTTTTAGGGGAGGCTCAACCCATACTACAAGCCGGCAAGAGCCAGACTCTTTGGTCATCTGTGGTGCCAGGTCAGAATCCGGAGGTGGTCATATCAGGGAGACGGCATGGTGCTACGGTGGAAACAGTTGGTCATGGGATGGTGCAGGAGGAAATACAAAAACTATAACTGAGAGTTAGGTTTTCAGTCTTGAGTGAAACGTTACAGGGGTATGATCGGCGTAACGGGCGTGACAATACTTAATACAACTGCGCTTCTGCGCAGGCGTAATGAAAAGACCTTATATAAATCCTGTTACGCACAGAGCATGAACGATTTTGACTAATCATGAAACTTTGTCGCAGAGGAGTGAATAAGTATGTATGTATCTGAACATTTGTATAGCGCCACTCACATTTTTCTCATCCTAGAACGCGGAGATTAAATAGATAGCCTTGTCTTTACAATAGAAGATCCATATTACCGTTACGTTTCGAGGCAAGTTTGTTTACGAAGCCCGGAACATATCTACGGAAGGGGCGGCTGCATTACCGGCAACTGCCAAAGAAAGTAAGAAGTGCTGTAACGATGGCCAATTTAGGTTTACCTTTGACTCTAGCAGACTTTGTTTCGAATTTAGTTAACATTCTGTCATCAGACAACAGATTAACGGTAAAACCTTATACACGAATATGGAGAAATTCCAGCGTGTCAACAAAATGGCCGACCGTATTTCGATCTTATGCCCTACGCGATTGGAAGAAAAGCTTAACACGCTGCTCTTAATTTGTAACAGAGGTTTCTATTGGCTGGAGACAGCCACGTAAATCTCAAATAACGCACGCCATCCAGACGATTGGCAAATTCGGTAAGTTGACGCAAATATGTATTTGGTTATATTCAAAGAAGTTTTTTTGAGAGCAAAACAGAAGGCATACTAGAGCAGTATCTAATCTCGTCAAACGGTGCTATCCAACTCAAGGCCTTGGACAATTTGAACGCCAACAAATAACTTGTAAATGCAAATTTTCACGCGTTTCTACATGAGTGAATATGTACGTATGTGCCTGAACAAACCACAACCCTTATAATTTTTGAATGAAATTATCGCGTGAGATCCTTTACCACCGCTGCCCGTCTGAATGGGTGCCACGTCATCTAAGGGCACGTGTACGGATCGCGCTAGCGCAAGATTCAAATCTCAGTATTGCTTGAGGGTGTTGGTTCCATTTTTGGCAACACCAGTGGTTTTAGTGCCATGGTCAAAAGCCAGAGAAGTCAAGCAAAGAGAGAATCACGATAGGAGATGCAGAACATTTTTAATAACTCTAACCTAACACTAATGATACAAGTGAAGAAAGGTTGCAAACATTTATAATCATGTTTTAATAATTTAAATGTAGACTATCTCGTCAGTAAATGGCAACGAGTAAGAAATTTTAAAAAACCCTTCAAAACTAAGAAAGTTTTCAAGATCTGCACCAATTCTTGTCTAACTCAGCAAATTGTCAAATTTTAATCAAATTGTGCTCAGTTTTGAAGTGATTTTAGGAGCTTCTGACACCCACCCATTCATGGCAATGGAAGCAGACGAATGACCTTTGCTCTTGTCTGTCATTTGTCAGAGTCCAGCCTTTTTCTTGTGTTTAGTCCAAGTCTTATTATTTCTTACGTCATACAGTCAACAGTCATAGTCTTCCTTATCTCCCTTTTTTGAGCCTGACAAGAATGCTTTTTTTCTAATCTAATTTGTGCCTAAAATAGTGCCTCCATTATCGTAATCTCGAGATTTCTACAGCGCCCAACAAAAGCTAAGTCACGGGAACCAGCTTATTCACAGGCGCTCAGTCAAAGCAAAATCGATAGGCAAAAGGGTTCAGTTCCAGGTCAAGATCCAGGAGTCAGGCAGTCGGACAGCTACGGCGGATCAGGTTAGAAATTGAAGCGAGGACAATGATAAGCAGAAGAGGAAGAATCAGTATAAGATTTTTGGAAGAGGTATTTTCAGTCTTGAGTGAAAGACTTGCACAGAAACTGAAAGAGGTGAAGTGTTGGTGAGGCCGTATGATTAACCAGATAATTGTCGTAATTCTGGGGGAGTTTATTCCAGAGGCGTGGGGCAGCTATGGTTATGAAGCGATTTCCAAATTTTAAGGATGAGGTGACGGGAGGGCGAAGAAGTGTTTGGACAGGTGAGGAGCGGGTTGAACGGAGTGGTTGGATTGTAAATAACTGAAGAAGATAGGAGGGTTGGGAGGATTGAAGTGTGTTGTAGTTGAGGGATAAGACCTTGTACTCTATTCGTTCTATTAAAACATCAATCAATGGCCGTATAATCACTCTGATTAGAAGCGTTCAACTAATCAATGTAACCATTTCTATAGACCGAATATCTCATGTTCAATGACTTTCGATAAGGATTTTTCAATATTTCAACACCAACTTCATGTAGTTCTGATTGTAACAGCCGGCTACCAAACCTTACACCAGCATGTCAGCCGTAAACATGGACTATTAAAACTTTTAGACATTTTCAATGTATTTGGTATGTATAATGGTCTTCACTTTTTTAACCTATGCTAAATTGCACCCTTCTAGCTCTGTTAGATATCCCTGTTGTAGCTCCTTTATGAGGTTCTTAAAAGGTGCTATATAAACATCCAGATAGCATATACATGCTAGCTAATAAAATGAATTCTGTAGTATTTTAATGTAGCTGACGTGTGGGTTGACCTGATAAAATTCCAAGCAACATAACAGGTCGCTGTCACGTAATTGGTTATAAATTGTAAACATAATGAAGTCATCAGTGATTTGCTGTGTGGAAGAAGGCTCATTAGTTTGCATTCACTTGGAAAGCACAAAGAAAGGCTGCCCCATTGTTGAACTGCTGTTGTCACGTGGATGAATGTGGACAGGTGTGTAGCAACTTAATTATTACAATACTTTACCTTACAAGTTCAAACACAAGCAACTGATTATTTCAGTAGAGATCAACATCATATGTAATACTGGTCAAGACTTTGCAGTGTAAACAAGGATAGAGCTCAGTCTTTGATTTCCCAGCCAATTACGCCATTAAAATCTTTTCCTTTGCAACTTTCTTCAGTTCTCCTGAAGACAAAGTAACTAACCAACCCCTTGTAAAACTGATGATTTTAAATCTCCCATAAGCAGCACCATCACTTATTATGGCTCAGTGATTCTTCTAAACATCAGAGTAACTACCTTACAACATGACTTACGATTATTCGCAACACACTACATCGCAACATCAATTTCACAACATCTTTGGCAAAATTCTGGTTAAGTGGTTATGAATTTTTGACTGGACTGTTTCAATTAAAACACATGGACTAAGAACGATACCTACTGGATTTGAAAAATATGACAGAAAACATGAAATCAAGATAAGGGAGGCTCCTCCATTCTTGCTGCTTAACATACAAAAATTCAGAAACCAAGAGATCTCAACATTGTTCTGGCACCAGACCAAGTCCTTCAGGAGATGTTAGATTCATTTAAAATTAATTGATGTAGGGCCAATAAGTCTGTTTACGTCCGAAAACACACACTTGAAACTAGATTCAGATTTGAATCAAAGGTTTAACAGTAGATGTTAACAAGAAAAGAACTTGGCAGCACCTCATCTACAGTTACACCAACTGGTAACACGGCAACGAAAACTGGTTCAAATGTACACAACGTCTCTAACTGGTTTCCTGTCTCTGTTGTTTTACGTGGGCATTACGATTTCTGTTCAGGAACTTTGTCAAAGTCATCCAGAAACTTCTCCTGTCTCACTGAAAATATTGTGTAGAAATCTACAAAACAGCAGCTAAGGAAACAGACAGACGTAAAAATTAACTGCTTGATTCCAATCTTCGTATGCACAGCAAGGATGAAATATCTGTACAGTTATGTATTGGGTTGTTTTTGTATTGCAATTGTAGATTTCATGCAGGCCTAGCACAAAAGCTATTTAATGAAATAACCCTGAGTAATTTTAAACTGATCTGCTACTGAAACTGACCCCAGAACTTGGGTGGACTCTGGCTTAGATTTAGTGACAATGATCAGCTGGCTTCCATAGCACAGCTTTGTGTGGTTATAAGAAATTCTAATACAAATTAAAATGTCCAATCACATATAGAGAGTGGCTTAATTAGAGTTTAAAAGATGACACGTAACATAAATATCATAATTCGGATGGCAATTCATAAAGTAACCGAACGCACTCCATAATTCCTTAAGCTAGATCCATTTTAACTACTGTCGTGCAAGATACAGCATAGTTTCACAACATGATGGGCACCTTTGGTTCAGGTCTATGTGTGCGCAAAGGCCTGCCAGTGGCGACTTCCAATTATTCCTGCAATAATTGCTTATAGATACACTCGAATAATAATAATTAGTAATTTCTAATGCGCCGGTGTCTAATGCACATGGCATCAACCGATGGCGCACCAAAGCCAAGCCACAATCAGGTCAAAAACTCGAAGTTCTTAATGTACTCCCACCTGATACATCATTTAGGCTGACAAGGAACGTCTTCGAAAGGTGCCAAGAATTTGTTATAAATATATTCAGTTACATACATAAATAAATACACACATATGATGCTCCGCGTATACTAGCGCTACATCAATATGGCCAAGGATACATACACCGAGAACTCCGGCGCCTATTAAGAGGCCCGTCAGTTTATTTCTGGATCGCATGACTTTCATGTCTTTCGCTCGGGTGAGGTTCATCTGCTCCAATTTTCTCACGAAATGCTGATCGGAAGCGTTAAGTTTGTTAAACTCTTTCGCCATATCCACCTGCGGCATTTTCTCGTTTTTCTCCATTTTGCCTTCCAATGTCAAAGGCCACAACACATGAATCGCTTCGATGTCAATGCAGAGGACATATCTAAGATTCAACACGCTCAGCTGCGTTATGCTTGCCGTTTAGCGCCACCTATTTTGATTGAATTCTTTAAGATAACGCAATTACAATATTAATATGAATGCGTACATCACCGATCAATTTTTTATAATTATATTAATTATTATGTGGGCAAAATTTAACTTAAAAATGTAAATGAAAATTTTTATTCATGCAATGCCGAAGATTGCCAAGGTGTCGTCCATGAAGGACGTCCGCAAATATTACTTACTTTGAACCCCTCCCTTCCTTTGTCTGCATTTGGTATTATCCTCCACACCCCTTTGCTTACATCTGCACATTAGCGGTGTGCAAAGACCTACCCTATTGATCTTGCATGGCTAACTCTGCTACGGAATGGGGTACTTTTATGTTACCGCTTCCAGCAAAGGGACTCTAATTAAAATTCAACGCTGACAACGCAGTACTGACTGTCTACTGTCCGCCTGGAGTTGGTGTTTAAAGCATGGAAATAACTGTGTGTACTAAATTTAGATGCGGACTTCTCATGTTTTAGCCCATAACCTTGTCAGCTGCTGGATGGCCCTTTCGAACCCCCTTCTTTGTCGACGTCCTTACTGGGCGACCCATTGCAAAGAGATTTCAGGTGCCCAAGTTCCACAGCCACTTTCGATATAGACCGTTACTTAATCAAAATAACAAGCCCGCCTTGTTCTCTTGGTTTCTAAGGAATTGTCTTTACAGTCAAAACACTTAGAGTAGGGCCTAGTCCAGATTAATTACCTACTAAATTGTTGCATCTGCTCTCTCTTATAGTTCATGTTGTCTTATTATCGCCTTAATGCAGCAGTCCTATCTAGGCATATCGTAATTATACCTTCAAGGTAGGCCTGTCTATACTTGATCTCTCCTCCCGCTCAAGACGCAGTAATCATGACAGGAAACTGAACCGGTAGCCTAACTCCCAAGCCTCTCGTCAGTAGTTTGTTGTTATCTCCAGATCCTCCTTTCGGCGTCTGCATGCTCACAATCGGGTGATCGCGTATACGGACCGTTATCGAACTGACATCCTGCGCCTCGACGTGCAGTTAACCAACGGAGCACCAGGCAAAATTACCTGGTTCCTTTTTTCATTCCGCAAATAACAATTGCGCACATAGCACATTCGGAAAATACGAGACCATCGCGATAGGCAGTAACGGATCCGAGGGAGGGTGACCGCAAGTGGCGCAAGACCGTATTTAGGCTCTAAGGCCTAACTTAATTCTAGAATTTTACTTTACATAGGATTAAGCAGAAATGAACGTTTTCAGTTTTACCTTTTTAATTTGACACATATATACGTGTTTTATTATATGTTTTGCACATATACAACAGCTATGTTAACATTTGGCTTGTAATCCAGCTCTAGATATCATCATTTGCAGTGATAAACCATGCACCCATTTCAACCTATAAGTTCTGGTTTGGGAAATGGAAGTGAGGCGGGGACGATGGTCGGATTCCCCTCATGCATTCGCCCTGGGGTCGGACCTCCTCGCGAGAAGAATGCGCAGGATGTCTGCAAAAGGGAGGTAGAATGTTTATTTTCGATTGCTTCCCAACCGATGCCGCATATTTCATTTCTGCCGCTGCTGCGTTCATACTTCAAAATCAGCGCCAACTTCTACTGCCCAAATATCAAATGTGCCCACGGCCAAGTGTGTGGGTGGTCTGCCCATAAATCAGATAAATGACTAATTTTTATAGATACATTCGAGTAAAAAGCAGTCAATAGGGCCTAGCCCTATACAAAGACATGTAAATTCCAGTTATTTTTTCGTCACTCTGACATTCATTTTCATCAGCAGTGTGCGGCGTCATTCTTCGCTCAACGTTTCACAGACAGCATAACCATAGGGTAGCAAGCTTTGCACTGGCTTTGTCGAGGCACATTTTTTACATACGAAAGGCCTTTACACGTATTAACAAAACAGAGCCATGCATAACACACAGATAGGGCTACAGTGGCCTGCACGCATGACTTGATTTTGAGTTACGTCTACAGGTTACAAATAGATCGCAGGCCAAGTTCTTATTAACTCTTGAGCAGAATTCTGTTCGGGATCTTGTAGAACTATTTCAGCTCAATGATTGACGCAGTGCTATAATAATAATTGGTATTATTATTCACATAATATTGAGTCGACATATTATGAGAACTATAATAAACTATAAGCCACGCGAGGCTCTTTAAATCAAAAGATATAGGCTACTGTCTACTGTTTTATATGTCGAGGTAATTAAAGCACCAATACCGACATACTCCACAACTAATAATATGGCACAACTGCCGCATTAATGCTCCATGAAACGTGGAGTTATCTGCAAATCAATGCTCGCAACAAAATGAAGAGCACAATGGCGGGCAATGTGGTCATTTCTGTCGCATTGACACCAGTCGTTCGTTTGAGCGGGAACAGTTCTAGTAAGTCAGACAGCCGAATCAGAAAACGGTCTTTTTGAGTAAAAACCGAGTTTAGTTGAACCAACAGAAGCAGAAGTTAAAAGTTCTGAGGTTGGAGATGTTCGGAAGGTCTCAAACGAATAAGTTGGTTTCGTTTCTGCCAATCTCGAAGACGCTTCTGCCTTGACTTTTGCTAGATGGGCGTTTAGAGTTTCGGCAACGTGGCTTTCGTGAGATTTTTGAGCCATTAATTGCTTGATTCGTTGGTGGCTCTGAGACCATAACGTTAGCAGTTTCCGTTCAATCTCGAGTTTATGCTGTCGTGTCTTTAGGATGTTAAGCTCCGCTTCTGACAGGGAGCGGGGCTTCTTGCAAAACGACAGCAGTTCGCCATACTCGTGTATGATTACGGGACTGGTGCTTTTGTTGTGTTCAACAACGTAGTAGGCATTTTGCGGTTCAGATTCCTCCCTCTTTTCCTCTTTCTTGTTCACCTGCCTGCAGCTGTTGGCGACTAACTCGAACCTCGATTTGTCTGTGTTTCCCACAACAAATACATCCGTTTGAATTATGTTTGGTTTACGATCGACCTTCGGTGAAGCGGAGTCGTTCTGAAACTGGTCGATATTGTCTGTTTGATCAGTCTGAGTAGACATATCTTGACTTATAGAGCCTGTCTCATACGGAGTCTCTGTTTCAGTTTGAGTTCTTCCGCCATTTTCTCCAACTTTATCGCTAAATACCTCATCATCTCCAACGACAGGTACAGACTTAGTTATCAGTCTTGTAATGCTAGCTGTCCTCGGAAAGTTTTCCACTGTGTTGTTTGGTGACAAAACAACGTCTGCTGTTGATATGTAAGGCGAATGGACTTGCGTAGGCCTACTTCCTGGAAAAGAATCCAGATTAACTGGAGGTGGAATCTCCGGAGTATCAGGTTCCGAGGTAAAACTTTCCTGCGTATGTGAAGCATTGCTGTCGGATGACTTTGGTTTTTTATCGTTGTAGCCGTACAACGAAAGCGTTTCTATTCTATTGCGAATGGTTGATTCTATTCGTGGAGGCGATGGTTTCAGGGACGTTTCTTTGTCGACATTGGAAGTTGTGCCATTAGTAAGTGGTACAACTATTCTTACACCTGCGTTAACCTGCTTTACGGCATATTCTCTCGTCAGCGGCGGCATTTCGTTGTTCGCCATCGGAGGGGGACTTGGCCAAGTGAAGTCGTCCATGTCCATGCTGTCTTCGGAATCAATATACTTGATTTCACCTGGCTTCGGAGAGCTGCCATTTGCGTCACTGTTTTCTACACCAATTTGTCTGGCAGGTTCAGCGTCCATGTGGTTCGTTTCATTTTTTCCCTTCTGAACCAAGACGATTTCTTCTCTTGTCGTCACTGTCACAACCTGCCACTCCTTACTCAGAGATCGGCGCTTGATCAGAGGAACACGCTCTTCGCGATCAGAGTCTGCTGTCAGCCGGTCTACGCTGCGTGCCACTCTCAGCCTCCCTGTTGCTGTAAGCAGGTCAGACCGTCTCCCGTAATCTGCATCCGTCTCAGAGCGTGTGCGCATCGCCAGAGATTCTTCGCTTCTGGCGGGTTTTAAAGATGTTTTTGACGGAGTTGTTATGGATGGGGTCGTGACTTTCGTTGTCATGATGTCCTCGAACTCTCTTCTTTCCCAAGAAGTAGCATTTAAGCGGTTACTGTTGAAATCTATAAAATCAATCTGAGTGTCTTTTGTGCATTTTTGGTTCTCGTGATCTGAACCATTGACGTCGTGTTTAAAATTCAAAGTTGGGGCATTATCTTCCCTCTCCTTACCTGCATTTAATTGCTTTTCTAGGTGTTCTACCCTTTTTCGTTCGTTGATTTCTCTGCTGCTTATGTTTTGCGGAACTAGAATGTCTAGACTTTGATTCTTTAGACTGACCCCGACTGGAGTTTCTCTCGTCTCAGTGTCCTTAATTTTACTATTTGGAATTTCGGATCTGCCGTAGACATCATCGTCAACTGCAGATTCGTGGGTTCCATTCATTGCTCGATGGTACTCACTGTTTTTGTCTTCTGTTTTCGCTGTGCTGTCTTTGTTCGAGGCTTTTGATCCTTTCTTCTTCTTCTTTCCGGTCGGTGGCTTTTTCTCGGGACTCTGATCCTCTGTTACTGCGGGAAGTTTGTTGTTCGATTCATCAGAAGTTAGCATCACTCCTTTCATTCTAAAATCGCCGTAGACTCCATCTGTTACGGTTGCAGATTTCCCGACTTTGTTTTCTACAAGCACAACGGCCTCATCGTCAATGAATTCATCACTCATGTTCGTTTGATTGTTGATCTGTCTGTTTTTCATCTTTGTCTGGTCGTTTGATGTGACGTGTTTTTCATTCAAAAGATAATGACAGAGAGCGTTTAGTTTCATGCCGAAGAGGTCCCAGAGATCGTTACTGATGTCAGCTACGACAGGCGTCAAGATGTTTCCTTGGTTTTCATCTTTGACGCTTGTCGACGAGTCTTCTTTGTTGTCATCTGTGACACATGTCGACGAGTCTCCTTTGTTGTCATCTGTGCAGGATGTCAATATTTCTGCTCTTGAAAGTTGTGTAATTTGAGATGTTGAGATATCTCCCGTTGTTTCGCCACTGAGTTGCAGCGTCTCAACCTCCTGATCAGCATTTACACCAGGAGACGGATTCGGCTTATCCCAGTCCTCTAGGCTTTTGTCGAGGGTGTTTGCCGATGCAACCGAAGAGTTAGATGTCGTTCTTTTCTTCAGTTTCTTCTTGCGGGGCTTTGTTCCGCTGACTTCCGACTGATCCTCTGTCGTTGTCTTTGAAGAGGTTGGCGGTCGAGGCGGCTTCTGCTTCTCGGGGTCCTCAGGGTTGTTGGCCGCAGAAGAGACGGTAGTCTTCGGTACCCTCGGCACTTTCTTTCTTCGCGGAAGGTTGTCGTCCCCGTCTTGCAACTGATTTGTCAACGAAGCCGACCGACTTCTTTTGGATTTCTTTGCTTTTGCCGGTTTCTGTGACTGGTCCGTGTTTCCAGTCAGACCGGGCATGTGGCGCTCCTCATACGGAGTTCCAGGAATGCTGGAGGCACTGGCAAAGGATTGTTCGTCGAAAGAAACCGGCGGAATTGAACTGCTGCGTAGTTCGTTGTGAACAGCTTCCGTTGAACTGTAGCGTTTGTCTCCTCGAAAACTGGTTGCCATCTGATCCCTGCGACTGACGCGTGTGGAGCCGAGTGGTCGGGGACCAGTGCCTCCCATCGGCTCCGGACTGAACAGACGCTCGGAGTATGCCGACTGAGCGTCTATTGAACTGTTCAGGTCGTCGGCGGACCGCATTCTCTTGCGCTGATTCACTGTAAATTAGCAACAACAACAACATGCAACACTTGTCCAAAAATACTGTCAGTCAATTGAGCACTTGACTCATGTGACTGTATACTGATCATCGATGTAAATCTTTGTCGAATACACGAGCGGGTTAGGTGCACTAGTAAACAGTTGGGACGCTAGCTGTTACTTCTGATACTTTACTACTGTGTCGACAGTACAGCGCCTTTGTGTTCGGCTTAATTTGCAAGTAATTGTGGTTAGCAGAGCATCAGCATGTCTGGACTTTTTCTTATGATGTCGAGACAGACCAAGGCAAAGTAACTAGCGCTGTGACATCGTGTTGTAGTTGTAATGTAACATTTACATAGTTGCCATTCAGGGCTCAGTAATAACCTTATGTGGATGTGCGTAAACTACGCTTGCACAGAATTTCTGTGAGGCAAACTGTCAGGCATGCATATGAAGGGATTGAATTAAAGTAGGTTAAAGACGCAGAATATAACGAGAGAGATACAGGGGGCCTTATGAGTGTTTACTATAAGTCAGTTACGTCCAGCGATGATTAATTGGAGATATACTACCGATGATAAATTAACCTGAACACGACAGGTGTGACTGCTAAGTGAATTCGAAGAGTTATGGTAGGAATTCCGAAGCCGCCAAGAGTGAATCATCTGTCGGTGTTTAGATCATATGAAGTTCGATAGGTCAATGCTTAAATGTTTACAGCCTCTTCGTATTTTTTACAAACTGTTATTTCTCTATGGACCTAGGGCGGCTCGGACAGTGCCATTAATTTCTTCTGTAGTGGAGTTGCAAAGCACATCTAACACGGTGTACAGGCTAACAAACGTATCGCTTTCCATGCTGTTCAACACTATTTGCAGAAGGAAAGTTATCTATGCCATGGGTTCAGACATAGGTCTACTCCCTGCAGGCCCACAAATATAGGCCAACAAGGACGCATATTTCCCTCATCTGTTCTATAGACCTATATGCCTATCTAGGGTTCCTATTCATGCTGCGATGGTGGTATAGTGTAGCGACAGATATATAGTTACTTTCTGCTTTGTAAGTATCGAGTGATACAATGGACTGCGTGTCATGTGACGATCCTCGCGGTTTCTTCTTTCGCACTTTCTTGGGTTCTGGAAAGAGAAGCAGATTATCAGATGACAACCCTACAATCGTATAATCTAATTATTGTTCCCTGGTGAAATGAAAGAATAAACTCCATGACGTACGGCGATAACAGCGTAAGAAATGTTTCCAGTCGTTACTATTGGATTCCTTCAAAGTTCAGTTTCTGGGGCCTAATCCAGTTGTGCTAAACCATCACTAAGCGGAACCTCTTGACCGAAGACAAACATAATCTACATGTATTAATAGGCGTCGTTTTTATTCCATAATATGAAACATAATTTCAACCCCTGTTACTGAGGTCTGCCACTAGATACAAATGCGACTGAAACACAGGCGTTTACCGTTCAAAGGGCCAACTGGCTTATCGGAAGACGGCTATAGCCATAACAAGGGCGTGCAGAAGTGAGCTTGGGTCGACACAGCGATAGCAAACGGGCAAAGCCCAGACCGAATTGATTAGCAACAGGTGCTTCGAACAGGTGTCATTTTCCGTCGCAGCCCCATCTGTCTGTCAATCACCTTTTGTGCATATTTGATCGATAGTTTCAGCGATTATCAATCATACCAGAGACAGCACAGGATGCATGTGTGTCAGATGAAGACTGGGGATTCATATACAAGTAAGTAAGCAAACCAATAATTAGCCCTTATATTTAAGTCTACCTCAGATCTCTCACAATTAATCGATTATACACAATAGAGAACGGTTAGAACAACTGCTGTATATGAAGCAAATAATAATTGTGATCGCCGAATTTTTTCAGTGCCCAAAGGGCTACTTCGCGGAAAAAAGCTTATTCACTGGTTCTTATTCAAAGCAAAATCTGTGGAGCAGCTAGGATCCGGTTCCAAGTTGACAGTCAAAACTCGGGCTGGTAGACGGACCGACGGCTGGTAACAGAAATAAGAAACTAATAGACTAGTAATGGGAATGATGAACTAAATATGACCAACGTCTATTAAAGAAACATGTTGATGCAGGCATATAGGTCTACAGGTTGGACGACGTCTATTATTTGTTTCCAGAAAACGATGTATATCGCACAGTAGTCCTTAAGAGCGGTATATCAAGTTTCTTGATACATAGATGCATACATAGAACTATCTTACCGTCGCCAGAAAGATGGTTCTTGTCGGCTGCGGAGTCACCGTTGTTTGTCCGTTGCCCAGACAACACTGTTCAGAAAATGTGCCAATTTACAGAGAAAGGCATAATGCTGTTGTCCATTGTGATGGCGGTGGTGATGGTGGTAGTGGTGGTGATGAAGACAATGACGATCGATAATGTAATTAGTGATGATCATCGTGATTAATTTTCATCGTCGCAGTCAAAATAACATTACTAAACAATTACGAGCGTTTAAAAGTACTACAGTGCGAAGAAATCTTTCCCGCAGTCCCAGGTGGTTGGTTTGTCAAAGGTCCTGTGAATAAGAAAAGTTATTCAAATAAGCTACGCACAGTTTGGCCTTAGCCTTACTTCATTACTTAATAAGTGCAGAACTAACATGAATAACAACTGTGCTATGTTAGCAAGTGCAGGCATGCGATACTGACTGTTGTACGTCTTGACCTCCAGAAGGCAGCAGTCTTCTCCATGTTGGTTCGTAGCGATGACCCAGACGCCCTGGTCAATATCACTGGTCACTCTGGCGATGACCAGCGTGTGGTTGAGCCCACTGGCGTCGTTCTTCAGATGGTACTTGGAAGACTCTTTTATCCTTTTCCGACCGATCTGCCATCTGACGGCGGGTCTTGGAAACCCGGATATCTTGACGCTGATCGATCCCTCGTCTTCGCATTTCAGCAGAATCGGCTTCGGAAGCTGAGTGTTGTCGATGACTGGAGCTGCTGCTGCAGCAACAGCAGTAGGCTGCTGTTGCATGCGATGCATCTTCTCTGCACGGTTGCCTAAGCACAGAATCAATCAGCTGTTACGGTGCTGAATGGTTGCGATGGCATTCAATAAGCCAAGAACTTTTGGTGCAAGGTGGTTCCCGAATCGAGCCCTGGAAATCTCTGCAGAGTTTCCTCACAAAAACGCTCTACGTAAACAGTCTCGTTCACTCTAACACTTACATCCAACCGAAGAAGTAAAGCAATTAATTCCATTATGTCTATTTGGCATCAAACAAAGTGCAACATGTCTGCCTTTGTCTCTGTCTCGGTCTGTCTGCATCTGTCGGTCTGTCTGTGTCTGTCTATCTGTCTGTCTATCTGTCTGTCTATCTCTGTCTATCTCTGTCTCTCTCTCTCTCTCTTTCTCTCTCTCCATCAACGTATAGTGTACAGCATAAGAAAGTCGTTTCTCAGTGACGCTGACTGTAGGGCCTGTACTTTTGTGTCTGCACTGCCTCAGTGCATCGAGCTGTGTCGAAGTTACAAGCCGTCGTTGTCAGTTTTTTTGTTGACCTCGTTTTACTAATGTAACGCTAACTTTACGCCTCTCGTCGTCTGTCCGTGTCTTGTGTCACAGGCTTTGCTGAGTGGATTCAGTTGGCAAGTTGTCAGGGTGTTATCGAACGTTACACAACGATGCATGGGACCTTACTTTACAGCTTAGTCTCCAGGGTCTTAACATTGCTGCTTGCTTGTTCAGACGACAGAAAGACAGACATAGACAGACGGAGACAGACAAAGACAGAGCCAGAGAGAACAATAACTGAAATTCCCGGCCTGTTTCAATTGACTGCCTCCTTTGCCATTCTCATATGGACTTCATATACGATCATTGTCCTTCGAAACAAAGAAGCCCGGCGTTTTGTTACCGGAAACAATACAACTATGTTCTTACTTACTGAACGAGAAGAAAAGCTTAAAACGCACGACGCAGTTTGCAGCCTGTCCTTATTTGTAGACAGGCCTAGCGAAACGACCACTTTAGACTTCGAAATGATACATCCAAATGTATCTCCCCTTGGCAGTCGCAAGAGTTTAACCTATAGACCCAATAGGTCCATAGTATCGAGTCTAAATCGCCTGTAGCTCCTAATATAACTGACGACGTGGGGCCTATCGATAGGCGGCGGAGGCCTAAAGAGCCTAAACTCGAGATATCTGCAGTGGATCGGTGCATATGTGATCCGACTACTATAGGCAATTTTCTAATAATTTCTGTTATCGCCTCTCAGACGACCAATGCGAGCGCACACTTGGACTTATGCTAATGTATCGAGAAGGACTCATCTCTGGCAACTACACACAGGTCTACGTAGGCTTACGCAGGCCTCGAAAACAGATCATACAGGTGCATAAACGCATGCTGCAAATGGCCTACATTAAAGCTCTTTGGGAAATGAATACAAAGTCTTCCCAACTGACAGTTAGACGCAAATGTATATACATCGTTGACTGTGGCTAAAAGCCGTAGAGAAACGGAAGGTTCAACGTCTTCAGTCAGTTTTTGATTGATCTCCATTCAGTTCAGGTGTTCACTTATTCCATAAGATTACAGCAGATCAGTACGACTCTGCTATAACTCTGCAGTCGCCTCAAACCAGTGAATGCCCACAAATCAAGGGTCACATGATACAGCATCTCAGCGAAAATGAAGCAATTATTTAACTACTTTGATTTAATGACCCAAACAGTTCTAGTAATTTATGATCTCTATTCGGTATTTCATTATTGCTGAACGTTGCATCTTAAATTTGTCCCAGCCAAATTGTCTAGATAATACGCTACGAGAGCACATTACGTAGATATCAATGCAAAGAGCTTACATGCATAGATGTACAGATAATCCTATATTTATCCAATATACATCCGTCCTTTTCATCGCATCTTGTTGTCAAGGCGAACTCAACATCATCAGCAGATTGTTCGGCTTCATCTACAGCACATCTCCACTCATCTTTTCTCTTTTTCTATCTATCTGGCAATCTGTCAGCCTATTTCCTTTCTATGTGTCTGTTTGCATGCATGTCTGTCTGCGTGTCTGTCAGTCTCCATCTGCCTCCAATAACACAGAACCAGTTTCCATAATCGATCGATGGATATCAGTTTCCGCAGCCTCCTTCCATCCACAGATGCTTTGCTCCCAATCAGTATTCATTAAGGCACAGCTATATGCACGCACATGGGCTCAGTGATACGCAGACATAACAACAGGTGCCAGCGAATACGCAGATAAATAAGTTAGCTAACTAGTTAGAAGATAATATAGGTTAGTTATTAGTTAGCAGATAATATAGTCTACGTCCGGCTAAATATGTCTCATTTAGACCTTCGTACATGTGACACAAAGTGTTTCTGCCGTGAAGCAGTTTTACACTAGAGTTCGAGCTCATTTGTCGAGGGATTTTCCTAAAGACAGGTGTTAGCGCTTAAACAGGTACACACATTCATTCATCGATCCATCAGTCTATTAACCCATCAATCCATCCATCCATAAGTCCATCAATCCATCAATCCAATCCACCCATCCATCCATCCATCCGTCCCTCCGTCCGTCCGTCCGTCCGTCCATCCATCCATCCATGTTATATCCATATGCTACATATAATATTAGTATTATCAGCTGCATCCGCAGTCGAGTTTCGGTTCTTTGTGCCAAGTCTATTGTCTGCTTTCGGGTCCTGCTATAGCGACCTGAAGACAGGTGCGATGTCAATAAGGCTCACCACCTCCACAGATGAACTCGCCTTATATCCCGGCCAATATCTCTACATTGACCACAACAGCGGACAGAATGATCTTCTTTAGAACGGCCTGCGATCACATACACAATGAGTCAGTCGTTAAGATGAATTGGAACTCACCTGAGCTGCAAAAGACGGAATAAAAGCCGACTGATCGGTCGGTCGGTCAGTTGCTGAACATTGGATGACGGAGTCGGTGCGTAGATTCAGGCGTAAGATGGACCCCCATTGGTCTTCGCTATCGATCCGCCATTGGTCGCTTCAAGCGGCTATCAACACAGGCGCACACACCTGAGGACTTCGTGCGACACAAACCCAAGGTCTATTTATAGATAGGCCTGCATTAGGTATACATGCACCTGCAGCCTCTATCCGTGCTTCCACTCTAATGTAGGCCTATGCAGTCCTATATCAGTGCCTATGTATGTATGTATTATTATTTCCGCATTTATTAAGCGTCACTGTCTAACGACTAAGCATCAATCGATGGCGCTGAACAACTGTGAGTGAAGGACCTGTTCGTGGTCCCTACCCTGTTCCTGAGGGATCTTATAGCCAATCGGCTACCGTGCCCCTAAATTTATTCGTGTATATATGTAGTCCTATGTATGTTTGTTTCTATGCATCCGTTTATCTATGTATGTATGGTGTGATGTTGACAGACTGTTACAAAGTCGAGCTGCGCTAACTTGCAAAATAAGCGCCATTTGGTTCGTCGGTGGCACTCCCTACAACCACCCGCCAGCCCTGTTGGCGGCAGTCAGAAGCAGTGCTTTGGAATCGACTTATAATTGGACGGTTTAGAATATTCTGCTTTGATGGATGACCGTGATTTCACGGAGGCACATACTTGGTCGTCATTCGTCAAGCCATTAGCTAAGGTGGTCTGCACAACTGTAATTTATAACGACTGTCATTCATTCTGTTTATTGTAATTCATTTATATGTCCACAAATATCGTGTCTAGTGTAAATAAAGGCGACCAGAAAGCCTAAGCTATTGTTTCCTGGATAGATCTTTAGCTCTTCGTGCCCACCTGGCAATCTGGCAAGTGACTTTCAGTAGGTCATGGGTTCCAGTGGCTTCTCCAAAACACCAGACACTTACATGCATAGGTCTGTCTTCATAAAGAGACCAAACTATTGCTAATTTAATTATATATATATATATATTGCGTATAAGTACTCGGATGTTTTACAATACACATATATGCAAACATAACATAGATACATACGTATATACATACATAGACACATATTCGTGTATTGAAAGTAAAGTAGTAAGTGTATGCCGCCTACATATGATAAGTGCGTCTGCTTGTATGATCTGCTACCTGTTCGATCGGTGACGTCAAACAGTTACCTGTTTATGATTTATTTCGACGAGTTCAAAGTCCATCAGTCGCCAAGGTGTGTGTGTGTATGTGTGTGTGTGTGTATGTGTGTGTGTGTGTAAAGAGCTCTCTTCGTATAGGACCAGCCCTACTTCTCTCTCGTCCAGCGCTCAGTCCATCCATCCGAGAAGACAGCAGAAATCAGAATTCCGATGACGACGGTCGAGAGATGTTAGAGTGGACACCAGGTGGCACCGGTGGTGGTCATTCTCCACTCATAGGTGGTTTTGGGGTGTCCCGTCAATCGCCCTGCGTGTGCCTCGTGAACCTGCTATCAAAGCGTTTAAGGTGAATGCTTCGTGGAAGAACAAGTGCAGTACATGGTATGACGACGAATACGGTCGTCTTCAAAACAGTGTTATTTTGCTAACTGTGCCCTCGTGTCACTCAGTGACACCCTGATCTCGTCTGATCTAATCTAATCTAATCACCTCCACGGCGCTATTACCCTAATGCAGAGGACATCAGTCGATGATCGGATATGAAAAATATTAAACAGTCATGTTCCTTAATTTAGGAGATTTTATTTATAAAGCATCGTTTACATGTTTCGCCTTTCAAGGCAAATTGCTGTCTAGATATAGATATTGGTAGCTTATACATGTCTACCTAATAATAAATATCCCGATTAAATGAGACAGACAGACAGACAGACAGACAGGATGAAAGAAACAAAGTGATAGAAAGAAAGAACGAGAGAAGGAGAAAGAGAGTGCGTAAATGAATGATTGAGCGAGAGATGTGCCTTTACATTTAAAAAAGACAACAAAATATCAAATCCAGGTAAACATAAACTGCGTAGAGAGTATAAAATGAGGAGCGAGACTAAAGCATCACATGCGGCATTAAATGAGAGCCATGAGTTTCTACGGTTAATGGCGAAGCTAAGCAACTACATCGTCAGTCAAAACACAGGCAATCGCAATCCAGTTAAGTTGAAGGGGTTTCACTGCTTTTAAGTTGTCGTAGAAATTTGTTTGCTACACAAGTCCACCGCGCGAGTTGTAAGTAAGCAAGTATCTATGGTGTTAAAGTTAATTGAGAATATAGAAAAACATTGCAGAATTCACGGAAAAAATAACATGAGTACAAGCTGTTCAACCTACGCTGTAAATCTTAAATCAGCCACACGAAACAATATGTAAAAACGATGTAAGCCAAGCTATCGACAACGTTTACCAACGCTCTAGAAGTCATCACATCACGTTTTGATGATACTGAAAAGTATCGTTTTCTCATTCTCCAAAATACTGTTTTTCTCACACATTCATTGAGAACAGAAATTATAGTTTTGAACAAAATGTGAACAGAAAAGGGACCGCCATCCATTTTGCAAGTTATCATAATTTGAACATAAAACTGGCTTCAGTTTGAGATGACGGGAAATGCAAATGCAGTATCTGCATTGTCAGTATCAATATTTGCAGTTGGAGTTAATGATGTTACGTACAAAGAAAGGTTGTTGCTTAAATTGTCATGTCTGTTTCAAAATGTCTTAACACGTTTTCGCGTAGAATCGACAATCGTTTGATGTCTTATGCATTACGATAATAGCGTTATAGAAGTTTTAAATAATGAAAGATTAATTTTAAGATTAATTTTAAGATCAGATTTGGTTAAAATGAATAACGTGTCTTGTAGAAAGAGGTCGCGCACCGGACCTGCAGATATAGCTAAGAAGAATCCGCTGCAAGGTCCGCAATTATTGGTGTCAACGCTTCACAGACAACAGAGCGATTATTTGGCTCATCTGAAAATTGTAAAACACCGAATTCAGTCTCTCAAACAACAAAACAATAACAGTAAACAATGGCTGAGTCTAAATATACCAGAAATATTGAGATATGTGTGCTGATTTTATTCTGTTCGAATTATCACTTGACCTTCTTTGACTCTAGTTTGGTTGGTTATTAAATAGCTGGTTTCCCTGTGGCAGAATTCTCGTGACCCTTTCCCACTCAATTAAGCCTGGCCCAGTCTAAAGATCAAGCGACGGAGTGTGGAGTGGACAGACAGCGATGATGGGATGATATACGTCGGATGGCCAAACAAAACAAGTGGAGGCGTGCAATCGACATCAACGACTAGTGAGTCCAGGAAATTAAGGAAGGAAGGCAGAAAGAAAGAAAGAAGGAATGGAGAGAAGGGAAGAAAGGAAAGAAGGAAGGAAAAAGAAGTAAGGTAAGGCAAGGCAAAGCAAGGTAAGGTAATGCCGTGTAAGGTAAGACGTAAGGTAAGCTAAAGCAAAGACAGTCAAGACAGAAGCAAAGGGCCATCGAGACAACACGTTTTGTAAAACAGTTTAAGTAATAATCTGTTAATGGATTTAGTTTTTGAGAGAAAACTTAGAACCTGTTCATCAAGAGATTTCAGTTGTTTGTCCAGATTCTTCGTATCTGCAATTTCTTCGACTTTCCGAAGCACCTGTCGATTCAAAGTAAAACTGTTTTACCATCTTGGTGAGATAACCGGAGCTACAGAGCTATGCTGTGTTTCTCTACAAAACCAATTATAAACTCAACTCGGTATCATTAAGAAAACGAGGTTAAACTTCTCCGATTACATTCGTGGTAATCATCATAATCATCATCATCATCATAATCATAATCATCATAGTAATCATAATCATCATCATCATCATCATTTTTGACGCGTATTCCTTCGTAGCGATGCCTTTTCCACAAAATTTTGCCAACATTCCCGGTCTTGTGTTGGTCTAGTCTCCAGTCTGCGTGTAGCCCAACGTTCAGAGGGTGGATCCCTGCGGCCAGGTGCGCCTTGGCCAACCGACCGGTTTTTCTGATTACTCAGTGGGGATGACTACCAAGGCTCCTGGCGGCCTTACCTGGTCCTGGACGTTTTGTAAAACAGCCTATACAATAATTAATCTGTTACTGGATTTAATTCATGAGAGAAAAGTTAGAACCTGTTCCTCGAGAGATTTCAGTCGATCGTCCAAATTCCTCGTATCTGCGATTTCTTCGACTTTCCGAAGCACTTGATCGATTCTGTTGAAATAAAACTGTTTTACCAGCTCAGTGAGATAACTGGAGTGACTGAGCTATGTTGTGCTCCTCTACGAAACCAATTTTAAACTCAGCTCGGAATCACTAAAATAACGAGGTTAAACTTCTCCGAATAAACTCGTGGTCATCATCATCATCGTCGTGGTCGTCACTATTATCATCATCATTGGAACCCCTTCTCTGGAGCGGTGCTGTTTCCACAACATTGTTTCAACCGTCCCGGTCTTAAGTCCGTCTCCAGTCTGTGTGTGTAGCTCAAGGTTCAGAGGGTGGAGATCTGCTTGTATCCAGGTGTGCTTGGTCGAACGACCGGTTTCTTCCAGCTCCTGAGAGGGGGATGTCTACCAAGGCTCTTGGAGGCTTTTCCTGGTCCTGTCTGCCATCCCTGTGTCCGAAGTGACGAAAATTTCGGTGTCTCCTTGTTGCTATCATCTCCAAGACGGGGACCTCCATTCTGCGCCGTTCATCTATGGATCTTAATTGTCGAAAACACACGTGGTCTTGTCGTTGAAGTTTGGCTATAGCAAGAAAAGCACGTGGCTCTGATCAGTCAAGGGCAGATTCCGTTAGCCGTAAAGAGGCCAGAAGAGGTTTTGGACGTCTTTACGTCAAGTGACTTGGCAGGATGGCATTTTCCTAGTTGTTTTTCATATGGCATCGGACACCAGTATTATTTCGCCTACCTCATCTGAATCCTGCCTTAAAATTAGTCGCTAATGCGTTGTGTTACACTTTGAACACACTGGCGCTTCATGTATTACCTTTTATTTGTCTCCTTGGCCAAACTGTTGGCTGCAGCGTCTTCAGATCCTTTCTTGAACTGATACTCCTCGACAATGGCGTTCAGCCAACCCATCAGATCAATCTCACTGTATTTAGTTCGTGATGGATTCACAATTTCTACACAGAACACATTTATCAGATCCCTCTCATAGTATTCTCCAAACCCAGTATCAAGGTTCCTGTCAAAGGATTCTTCAACCCACAGTTCTACGATCTACATGAAGACAAAACACCTGGAAACCTTATTCAAGTGAACGGCATAGCTATGTTCTGTAAATTATCATTTACAGAACAGAATTCGAACCTCTCGAAAATCGACAATAGCATTTCAAAGTAGTAATACCGACTCCAAGCCAGGAAATCAGAGAAGACCGATCCATGAACCGGAAAAGAGGTAGCCCAAAAGAAAAGAAGAGAGACCACTGAACGAAAAAAGAGAGATCGAAGAAACACCACAGAACCAGAGAAGAAGATGTCTCTATCTAAATCATAGAAGACTGTATGTAGTCCGTGATGGATTCACTCACTGAATCTGTGTTTGCGGGATGTGGCTGTGTGTTTCTCTTCCACAGATCCTATCCTGACACCCTTCTTCCTCTTATCTGTCTTTCCTCTCCAACCCCAAACATCACCCACCGTAGCTGCCACGCTGTCTCTCTGCCTGACTCTTGGATCTTGACCTGGAATCGAACCCTTTTCCATATCGATTTTGTTTTGACCGAGCCCCTGTGAATAAGCTGGTCCCCTCGGCGCGGCTATCGTTGGACGCTGTAAAATTCTTGAAATTACGATTACGATTACGATGTTTATCCTGCTTCCAACCATCATTGTTCTTCTGACAGAAGCTGCACAGTTTACGGAAGATGAAACGAATCAGAAGGTAGGTGTGCTCGATAACGATGAGAGGCGGCGGAAAAACAGGATGCGACTCGTACTCGAGGACCAAGTGACATCTCTGAGTCTTCCAGACAGCATCCGCAATTTCTTCCACTTTGGTAAAGGTGTGGCTGTAGCGAAAAGACATATTCAGCAAATAACCATCTGAGCATCCGCTGGGTTTCTTCAGTAAAACGGGTCCCATTCTTATCTGTTATAATCACATTCAGTTGGGGAGTAACATTTCACCGTTAACAGTAAATGGCAAATGTCTTCATTAATACTTCAATGCCTTGGATACAAGGCACACACACCCCAAAGCACAGTGCACGGATACAAACATACTCAAGCTGGCAACTCGTAAATAACAATGATCGATATTGACCTGATACTGCAGTAGTGCTGTTGAACAACCTATGGACAATCGATGCAGAGTACACAACTGACCTGAACATTGCGATGAGAAGGTTGATCATCATGACGTTCGTGACGAGAGCGTAGATTGCCAGGAGAATAGGAACGAGCCAGTCGATCGCCGGACACTCTTCCTCCTTTCCAGGACACAGGGTCCGATTGAAGTCACCGTAATCCATCGACGCACAGTCCTCCGCTGAAGGCCTCTGCCCAGCAGCAGCTTTACAATTTTCTCCTTCACAGCATTAAAAAGATCAGTGCTTACATCAACACCACGAGCACCACCAATACTTCCAACACCAACACCAGCAACAAACAACAGCACCAATCAACAGCACCAATAAACGACACAATAAACGACACCAATAAACAACACCAATAAACAACACCAATAAACAGCACCAATAAACAACACCAATAAACAACACCAATAAACAACACCAATAAACAACACCAATAAAAAACACCAATAAACAACACCAATAAACAACACCAATAAACAACACCAATAAACAACACCAATAAACAACACCAATAAACAACACCAATAAACAACACCAATAAACAACACCAATAAACAACACCAATAAACAACACCAATAAACAACACCAATAAACAACACCAATAAACAACACCAATAAACAACACCAATAAACAACACCAATAAACAACACCAATAAACGACACCAATAAACAACACCATGCCGTTTTCCTGCTAACTGCCACAAGCTAAAGAAACAGCGAATATTATAGCAGCAGCAGCTAAAGAATGGCATCGCATCAGCGCATCAACGAATGACAGTCGTATCTACCGTCTCACTGCCTACCTGCCTGACCCTTGGATCTTGACTTGGAACCCAACCTAGCCATACCTGCCGATTTTGTTTTGACTGAGCATCTTTGAACAAACTAGCTCCCGCGACTTAGATTTTCTTTGCGCGCAGTAGAAATGTCGAGATTACAAGATTACAATTACGTACCTGACACTTCGTCGATGTGGAACTCGCCGTAGACACTCCACCAGGGTCCGCTCAGAACATCCCGAACCAGAGAGAGTCTCAGTTCCTGATTCGGGTAAAGGATGACATGAGCAGCGATGCCATAGGCGACGATAAACACCAGCAGAATAGTCATGAAGTAGAGAAGATCAATCATCTGGAAAACAAACGAAATGAAGACACACCTGTTCGACTACGACCTTTTCTAACATCGGACACATGCATTCTCATCACAAACATTCTTTCTTTCTCTCTTTATCGCAATCCCTTTCTCCCTTCACCCCTCTCTGTGTATCTTCCACCATCATATATATTATTAAACCCTTAGTAATATTATATCCCTTATTAAAAAGCCTTATTGTTAAGCCAATAAGTATGTGCGAAAGCAAGCGAGCAAAAATAGGCGGGTAAGTAAGTAAGTAATCTTTATTAGCGCAAGACAAACGCCCACACTTTACAAACAGCAGTCCTTAGAAAGCAGTACTTTAATTATCATTAAACGTCAAGATTATTGCATACGCTGCTTCCATGGATAACTCACCATTTTTCCGATCATGACGAGTTTTGGTCCGAGTTCCCTGCGAATGGAAAACATGTGTAGAATCCGGAAGTAAAACGTCATGAGGTTGACAGCGAGGACGATCCTGGCCGCGAAGAAGCACCTGTCACAGACGGACAGAGGAACAACTCGCAACGTCAGCCCTATGGCAAATGTACAGACGGCGATCACGTCCACTATGTTCCACTTGTCGGAAAAGTACCTGTAGAACTTCCGACTGCTTCCAACGCGACTAGTCACAATCTTCAATAATATAACATCAGTATGTATAAGAATTATTATTATAAGACACATTGTTTATATATATTCATGATAAATGACACATATTATAAATTTATAATATGTTATTATGTAATTTCTAATTATTAAGAGGTTTTTGAAAGGCAGCGAATAAATGCCATGGTATATGAATGCGACGAAATGCACAAGAAAGTCTGAATATTAAAAAGAAATTGTTATTGTTTATATTTTCAAGGAGCTGGTTTGTAAAGACAGTCACGGTTAACTAAATACAGAATATGCCGAAATCCAGTTTTAAAATGTTCGCAGCTGAGTTCAGTAATAAGAAGCGTCATTGTTGACACACTTGGCTTGCCTACCTGTCTGATCTCTTCGCAGACGATCGTTATGACCCAAAAAATAAGGACATATTCCGCAATGCTAATCGTCGGGTAGAAATTCGTCAGCAAAATTATGCTGTAGAGCAACAGAAGAACGGCATACGACACCTAGGAGCAACAAAAGACAACACTTGATAAAAGGAAACACAGAAAAACGTATGACAGTGAAAATGCAGAACAAGACAACTTTTTATTTATGGCAAACAACATTGTACAACATATGATCGATGGAAGACAACAAGAGACAACATACGACATCCTAGAAACACGATACTACTAGGTAAACGAAAACACCTGATAACACAGAGAAATGACGACTTCTTACGCAGTTGAAGGAAAACTTGACGAATGGCGCCGTCACAAAGTATCCCAGTCGTCTAAAGTAGACGCAACACGGATTATTTCTCCACCGAGCGCTCTGCGCATCTGGCTTAGGTGCTGCTGCTGCAGTTGATGATGATGGTTTCCTCCTACAGAATCGTTGCAATGAAAAGTCAATGACAAGGGTACCAAGTAGGCAGAATAAGATGTTTACTATCTACTTTTAGCGCTTTGTGATGTAGCCTGTAACGTTAAGTGTTGCTACACATACGTATATCTACAAACAGTATGTGCATACTTTGACTCTTGCAATAACAATTTATTAGGGCTATTGATTAATCGCAGTTGACGCGCACGATTAACGCGTTAAATTTTCGGGATGAATAACACGATTAAAAAATTTAATCGCGATTAAATTTTAATCGCAACACAGTTTTGGGTAGGAATTTACCGAACACTGGAAAGCTTGAGGTACCGCTGAAAGCCAAATGTCTTTGGCCGAGATTTGGCTTAATTCAGTCAGTTGTGTTGGGCGAACGGTTTCCGGGGAAATGGCGGTGTAGACTAGTTATTCGTATTCGTCCTTTCAGTGAAAGTTTCTGTGGGTGTGGTTTGCTGATGACGCGATGAAAGAAGTGACTGAACCATTCAAACAAAGTTTCATAAATTCTCCAAGCCCAACAAAGAAAACACTTCGCATGCAAGAGTTTTCATCAGACTCCGAAGACCAACTCCTCTTGTACCAAGATCTGCTTCAACAGCGCTGCTGTTACCAAGACGAACCTCAAATTGACATAGATTTTTGTCCTTTGGAGTGTTGGGACACCCAAGAAAGTGCACATAAGACACTGGCAAAGTTATCACGGAAATATCTAGGCTCGACAGCAACTACCGCGAAAGACTGTTTTCTGGTGTTGGAAACATTCTTAATAAGAAACGTTCAGCACTCTCACCTGACAATGTGAATAATTTAGTTTGTCTCAACAACTGGTTGGAACAGAACTTATGAAAAACAGAAACTGGATGAACTTCGTAAATCTAAATTTCTTTTAATAAGAAATTGACAAAGTAACTACAAGGACAAGTTTTTTTCTTTAAATGAACTTCATATTTATGAACAGTGTTTACTATTTAATACTATCTATAAACAACAACAATATCGCTTTGTTATTTTTTCATGACGCGATTAATCTCAAGATTAATCGCGATTATTTTTTAATCGCAGGATTAATCGCGATTAAAAATTTTTATCGTTGAACTGCTCTACAATTTATATTATTATTATCATTTCTGCATTTATCAGGCACCACTGTGTAATGACTAAACATCAGTCGATGACGCTGAGTAATTGTGAGCGAAGAGCTTACTTAAGGTTCATACACAGTAACCTTTTCAGGGAAGGAGGCTCAAACCCATATACTCTCGCGCTACAAGCCGAACACTCTAACCAATCGGCTAGCATGCTTTTTCAATCTATGGCGCTCCTGGACCAGCATCAGACACCTTCTAGCTTAAGATGAACTTTGCTACCATCACTTTCAATGGCGTAATGAAAAGCTGCAGTAAGAGAAATACGAGTTATGACAATAATGAAGGCCAAACGCATAAGTGGCAAACAAGGTGAACATATCGTAGACTGTAGAACTTGGCGATGAAAAATCTACAACTGAAGCGAATCGCTGAGAAACTGTACTTTACAGTGTAATAATTAAGCCGTATTTAGATTGTAATGACGATCATGAGTATTCCCATATGTTTACTTTGTTTGGTTTTTGAGGCCTTTTTGATCTGCGGCGCCATCCTTTGTCTAAAATACAATCGGCCGTTTGCTGAGAAATTGAACAGGTCAGTCACAGTCAGTATTACACATATGATGATGATGATGACGACGACGATGATGATGGAGTCAAGCAATTTTTCTTACTCAAGTACTCGTTAAAAAATGACCTAACCCTAACCCCAATCCTAACCCAATTACTATGATAGAGCAGCCCTAGTAACCAATTTCTCTGATAGCACAGCCCTAGTAAATGGGCATATAGGCTGAACTGAAGAGAAACTAGGGCAAAGCACCCGAACTCCGAACTCACAGTTTCACTTTGCACCGTTGACGATTCTTTGCGGAATTCTAGAAGCAGAGGAGCCAAAAAGAAGCCCGGAATACACAGCAACAGCTGAAACAACAAGAACAGCCAGACAGCTACATAGAATGCCAAGCAGTTGCCCCGAGATTTAATTCCTTAAACTTCTACAAGTGAACGACTGAACGTACGAGGCATCAGTTCACTTGTGAATGAATGAAGAAATGAACGAACGAGCGTACGAACAAAAGAATGAACTAACGAATGAATGAATGAACTAACGAATGAATGAATGAATGAATGAAAATTTAATTATTAAATATCATTCCAGCTCAAATACCGATGCAGATGACCAAAATCGGGACAGACTCTTCTATTTATCTGGCTATTTATGCAGCGCCTTTAAATAAGTTCATAAAGGCTCCTCCACACACATGAAAGACTCTAATACTTAAAAGTTTATAAGTGAACTATAGGTACCAGACCTTATTTTACCTGGAACGGCTCCAGTATTATTTCTTCAGACCGTAGCACATCCATAATTAGTTTTCTTATAAACTCCGATTTATGCATTCACAATAAACATTGCGATTTCTTTGACTCCTCTTCTCCGTATTCACACCGCTTCCACACATGAACCATCGTAACCCTCTGCCTGCTATCTTTGGATCTCAACCTGGAATCGAACCTGATTTACCTCACCGGCCTATCGGTTTCGCCTTGACTGAATAAGCTAGTCTCCACCGCTTAGCATTTTTGGGCGCAAAAGAAATTGGGAGTGTACGATTACGATTACGCCTATACCTTGCACGATGGATTGTCATCGCTGACTTTGCCCATCCAGATCTGCGTCAATAGAGCCTGACACGCCTGATGGGCGATGAAGCTCTGATTGTCGGCCTGGACAGCGATCTCCAAGGTCGTGCATGAATTGCTGTTTAAAGTGCGTTTGGCAAAGGTTGGACGAACGAGGAGATCGAAGGTCATTTCCTGATTGGACGAATAACACTCAGCCAAGAGTCCAGTTGTAAGGTCTTTGTAGAAACTGACCAACACACGAAGAACACAACATTCAGATCGACAAGAGCCACTTTAAAATGCGAGACTCGCGGAAAAGATGCCATCATCATCATTATTCATTGCACACATGCAGGCAACACTTCTTACTGCTACGGTCACCTGGACGCGAGTAGTAAGTGCAAGAACCAACCACCGCAAAAGTTCTGTGCTGCGCCATGGAAGTCCGGGTTAGAAAGCAATCAGGCATAGCCCTGTCAAATGAGGGCTATGAACGAAGGCAGAAACAGTCGTGTGCAAGAGATCAAGAAGCCACGAAGGCATCCTGCAATGACAGAAGGAGTATTAAATGCGGTAGACAACCAGCGGAGTGCATGTAATGACATAGAGCATGCGAGCAAATCGTGGGAGAAGAGCCATAGTCTAGTTGCAGAATTTTATACAAAACTCCCGAAGAACTGACAAGCACAGCTTAGGCAAACCAGTGAATATTGCATAAATTGCAGCAATCTAGAATTTGAAGTTGCAGGGTACGAAGCATAATTGGGGCTTGGAATAGGGCAAAGACGAAGTTGTGTTCGTTTCTCTAGCTGTATTTTGTGTGACTAATGATCTGTGAATTCTAGGCAAAGACATAAGAGACTCGTAATCTGTCATCGCACTCGACTTGTTTCTGAAGCTCCTGAGCTGATTCAGAATCCGTTTCCCTCTTCAGTAAATTCTTCAACATCAAGTGTCCAACCAGCGCCAAGGCAAAGGTTTCCTAAACATCAAGACACCTGTTACAAGGGTATGTTTTCTATCATAACCCATTCTACATATGTATATACTGATATTTGTACATGCATAAAGTGTCTCGCACAGATTCACACGATGTTGATCATGCATATTCTTCGCAATTAAAGTATTAGTAGTAGTAAACTAGCTACAGTCAAACGGCGATTTGTTGATGAAAGTTGGTGGGTTGGAGAAACCTTGCGAAGAACTAACGATGGGAAATGCATCCCATAGTGGAACGATAATCTGGACTAAAGAAATGAAGTGTATTCCTTTCTTTACAAATTGCACCCTTCGCGATAGTGACGTTGCCAACTGAGGCAATGCTTGACGATTGCTTATTTTACGTCATTCACCGTAACCCTAACCCTAACCATAACCCAAGGGACTATGCTGTTGGAATGCGGGTTTCCTTAGAAGCCACCATCGATTGATGCCTTGTGAATTATGATAGCAGTCTTACAAATAAGAATAGATAGAAATGAGATTGAAAATATCGCCGTTTGATCTCATTCTATGCGTATTAGGCATGGCGTTCTGCTGCGTGGCTCTAGATGTGGAGGGGTGTCTCGACCACACGGCCTCAATGTGCGACCTAATTCATGCTTGGCTTACTTTTGCTTCGTACAAGAAGACAACGGCCATCGACTTCATTCGATTGAGAATGGCCCAGAAGAACAACGCCATTGCTGCATCGTCGTTTGGAGCTGCAGGTTTAGCATGTTTAGCCCGGGGTACCATCACAATTGCAGTTTCTAAGCAACACAGACATCGCAATTCAGGAATATTTGAATAGCCAATCCATCTATGTGATGCTTTAAATTAAGGAGAGGATTTAAGTAAATAGGTAAGTAAGCAGCCTTTATTGACATCTGAAAAGTGCACATGCATTAGGCTATAGGCCCTTTTGCATAGAACGAATACGTAATACGTACATACATACGTACATACATACATACGTACATACATACATACGTACATACATAAATACATACGTACGTACGTACATACGTAGACCTACATGCAAACATAATTACATACATACATCTCTTCTTAGGTAGCCATTGCATTACACAGTGCTATAGAGAATATGACTTTTTACGGAGAGTGCATCGCTTTCAAGAAACCTTCGAAGCTTCTTCGTCTGTTATGTAGCTTGCTACTTACGATGCCACAGAAATTGTCCTTAGTACAATTAGGCCCTAGAATACAAATCTCGAGTAGACTGTTAACCGAACGCCTGGGAAGCTGCACGAGTTTACTTTGAGTAACTCAAAGTGACGCTGTAAAAATGAGCAATTACGATCACGATCACTGAAACACGACGATTGGCTCGCGTGATTGTCACCTGCGACTCGAGACTGTTGCCTTTGAAGGTTTTGCTGTGCACGGAAGGTCGCGGGGTCAAACAGCTGATCGGCCAGTTTGTAAATGAAGTTTTCCAGCCTTCTCGAATGCGTTTCTGGAGTTTCGGCATCCTGTCAACAAACATAGCGTCATCTGTGTCACGTAATTACTGTGTAAAGTAAAGGAAGATCTGGGTTGGCTTAGGCATCGAAATGACTTCAGCCGGTGGCTCACAATGACGCAGACAGAGGAAGTTCGTTTCCTGCAGGATAGGGCGACAGCGGCAAAAACTATCCTGGATGGGAGCTCCGTCGTAAGCTTTTCTAATCTTATCTAGTAGTTTTCTCTGTATGTAAGCAAATGAAAATGCATATGTCAGATTGTCCATGCAGTATAATCATTTGTATATCAATCACTATTTGTCTGTCTGTGTGTGTAATTTCATTTTCATTTAATTTAATTTATTGCTCCCAAAAACAACAGCATGAAAGATAGTACATAAAAAATACGTGTGGGATACAAGAGGCAGACCCAGACAAAACCAGGTTCCGCTTATTTGGGTCGCATATGTCACATGGAATACTGTTTGAAATGACGAATAATCAACTTCATACAGTCCAACTCGACTTGAGCTAACAAAACCTTTGTAATAAGAACCAAAAATGTTAACTAACAAAAGAAATTAATTAGTATAAATTCACTTATTGTGTTCATTTAAATAGGCGCATATATAATGTTTAAATAATTATATTTTTGGCAAAATTAGAAATGTCATCAGATAAATTGTTTCATAAAGAAGAACTAATAATTTATTTATTTATTTATTTAGAGAAACAGAGAAAGACGGAGGCAGGAGAGAGGCATCGTAGAACATCGACTATTTCCGATTACTTTGATGAGCACAGACGACGTCTTACCTTAGAGATGTCTTTCAGATGTTGACTTGTTTCCATTGTCTGACAAAAAATAAATCGACAGTGAGGAATGCTTTGGTAATTCGGCCCACTGGAGCTCAGTTAACAGCTAAATTTTACAAAAGTCTATAAGTAAAACTTAGCTGAAACCCGAAGAAGGTGTAGGTTATAAAGGCAAAGAACGATTAGAGTTACATCCCTGCTGCGCTATTATTCCGAAATATGTGTCCATTATGCGATAAAAACTACATTTTTGGCACATAAACTTAACTTGTCCCTCGCATGCGTACCGCTGCAGCCCAGTCCAGAAGCTTTGCCTACGTTGGTCCCACTTACTGGAATCGTCTCCCTCGAGAATTACGACTTGAGCTCCTTTCTCTCCCCCCCTCTCAGTGTTTCGCAGGCACCTGAAGACTGTACTGTTCAGCATTGATTTTACTTTTTCGGGTCGGAAGCACCTCTGTTGAGTTTATCCTCTAAGAGGCGCTTTATAAATCTCAAATTACAATTACAATTACAATGTTATCTCATGAGACTGAAACGAAAACCAATTTTGGACCGGATTGGTCAGTTGCCTTTATCTTCTATTCAAACTAAATTTACAGAAACATTTCATCTGCTGACGCACAGATACATGTGTTTACTTGACGTTATAATTCGGTTATGCGCTTTATAATGATGTTATAACATGGACTTCGTTTATATATGTATTTATCTGGATATGTGTGCTAGTCGTAGAGGTCCGCATGATGCAGTCTTTTAAGTTCGCTTAGCTTTAACAATTGTTTGGCCCAACCGGCGAAGATTTTAAAAGCTGAGAAAATAGTCGTTTTCGTTTAAGGCTCATTGGCATAGCCTACTAATTAATTACTGGAGACTCTGGATCTTTACTTCTTTGTAGAAATCTTCTATTGGGTGCTTCATCATCAAAGAGCCGAGACGCAGACGCCTTTCCAGGAAGAACTTGACGAACTCCACGCGGTTGTTAACGATGGCAGTGAAGGCGAGCTCATTCAGTTCATCAGTCTTCAGAAAAGAACAAGAACACAGCTGCTACTGAAAAGAAGTCGACCAGAACAGACGTCAAAAATTCCTAATGAACAGCAATAAAGGTGTCTCGGTAAAAGATTAAATTAAACATAGGAGTACGTCAAATTTCGGTCAAAACAAACGAAAAATATAAATTCGCAAGCAAATACACTGCGCAAAATATCAGAGTTGACCAATTCTATATTGTTATCGAAGTTTTAGTCGTTAAAAGAACTACTGAAATGAAACGGAATTGCTGAAAAGATTCACAAGGTCTTCCCAATATCTTTAAGTTACTATCGAGCAAATCTTCGGAATAAAATTTTTTCTTAACGAAGGGAAAATAAATATTGTTGCTATACAACTGAGTTAATATCATGAGAAGAATCGGGGTCTACTGACGGTTAACTTGACTTCGTCGGTGTAGATGTGTTCTTTGACGACGTCGATTCGATCCCAGGCCAGAGCCAGACTCAGCGGACCGGATGTACTCGTCTCACTTTGTTTCACTGCATGAGCACAACAAAGCAACAAAATGCCTACACAACAATCGCTCTCCAACAGGACCAGGAGGAGTAGTAGTAGTAGTAGTAGTAGTAGTAGTAGTAGTAGTAGTAGTGGTAGTAGTGGTAGTAATGGTAGTAGTAATGGTAGTAGTTGTTGTTGTGGGAGTTGTGGTATCTTTTCAGTAGACACAGTGTGCTTCATGATTGCTGTAAAAGACTTTGTTACAATGTGGATTTAAAAAAATACTTTGTCGTTATTTTGGTATTTTTTATGTTTCTCTATTGTAACACAAAATCACTCTTTTTATGTCTATGATGCAACACAGAATATATCTTGTTATGTCTGTGTTAAAACACTGAATTAATCATGTTATGTTTATATTGCAACATAGAATCAATTTTGTTATGCCTGTCAATCTTTGCGTCTGTCTGTAATCAATTTTTGTCTCTCTGCTTCCTACTTTGCAGTGAACAAACGCAACTTAGTAATAGTATTATAGTAGTACTGGGAGTGGCATTGATATGCGTGATGAATTTGAGGTGTAGAGAGTAGTAGAATCTGACCTTTAAGTAGAGTCATGATGATAGCGAGATCAATGTTTTTGGCGGAACCTTTGTCGTCCAATTTGTGGACGGTGATCATGTTACGCTTCTCGAGGCAGAACTCGATGTTCTTAACAACATCTACTGGTTCCTTCGGTTTCAATTCTTCAACAATTCGGTCTTTCAGTTCCTTCAAGAGACCCTCATTTGCCTTTGTAACTTCCCTACGTTTCACATTTATAGGACAACAGACAGACAGTGCAATGGACTGCATTCAAACAAGTCGATCTTCCTATGAAAATATCAGAAATGCAACGATAGAAATGCATAGAAAAAATGGACCTCTTACCCTACCCTGTAAATGCTAAGATTTTAATCGATTCAGAACTTAAAATTCCACACGGGCATCTAGTTTTACCACTGGATCGCACTGGCGCGATGTTCACGCTATGCCGTTGTTGATTTTTCTCATTTTAATCTGTAATTATTGCCTTTTAATTGGCTTCTCAAGACCCAAGATGTTGTGATCTAAACAGAAAATTCTAACGCATAAAACATCGCATGTTAAGAACGAATGACTCGATAAACATGTACTTTCTAGACCATGTTATCAAGGCAACTGTTACACGCCAGAATAAAGAGGCAAAGAGCATGCGAGAGAGAACCAGAGCAAGAAAGAGAGAGAGAGACGGAAAGAGACACACACAGAGAGACAAAGAGAGCAGAATAACTAGAAACATCCTATTACTGTTGTTTCTTGGGGTCTTCTGGTGGTGGCTTGTAACGGTTGTAGGCGTAGGCCAGGATATCGGCCGCTCGACCGGATCCCTGCAAAGTTAATCCAACATTCAAGGCATCAAACATTTAAATATGATTACAAGGACATCGACGAATGGTCGATTCAGAGCTCTTTCTACAGACCGACTCAAAAAAGAATGAAGGTCATCAAGGTCAAGATAAAACGCTTGTTTACTGGCGAATTTAAATGGGAAGAATGTTCTCCGTCATTATTTGGTCATTATTTCTATGTCTGTCTCTTTCTGTATACCTGTGTCTGTCTGTCTGTCTATGTTTTACCTCGACGATGATGACCGGAGTATTTGCATTGATCGCCTGTTTAACGTTTTCGACGGTGTTTGTCCCTCCTTCGATGGCAATGCAGACGATCGGGATCTCCACTGAAGAGACAGAAATTCGACATCCATTAACAGTCGTCCACAAGATGACCTTCCCCACAAAGTCCAACAGTAAGATAAACCAACAGCCAACGAATGCAGTCGAGTGATGAAGCAATCTGATTTTTCGGTTTTGACTTGAGATAGAGAGAGAGAGAGACAGACAGGCAGGCAGGCAGACAGACATAGAGAAAAAAGAGTACACGAAAGACAGAAGGAGAGTGATAGAGAGAACGACAGAGAGAATGAGAGGGAGATAGAAAGAGAGAGCGACTACAGAATGTAAGAAAGGAAGCGAGAGAGTGAACGAGAGACAAGAGGGGAGAGAGGAAGAAAGAGAACAAGCGAAAAAGAGAACGAAAGAGAGAAAAAGAGAGAACTACAGAGAGAAGAAAAGAGACAAAACGAGACATAACGAGAGGTAGAGACCCACAGACCGACGACAGACAGAAAAACAGACAGACAGACAAACAAACAATAACAGTAGCAATAGGAAGAAGGTGCTTACCTCCGCACGCTTTCATTTTCGAGATTTTGTTTTCGAGAGCAGCCCGCAGTGCGATTTCGACGCCATATTGATTACGGGTTCCGTTGTCGACAAGAATGAAATGCGTGTGATTGGGGTCAAGAGGAGACTCCTTGTTTTGCTCCTTCTCTCCTTCCTTCGTTTCCTCCTTCTTTCCCTCCTTCTTTCCCTCCTTCTTTTCCTCCTTCTCTCCTTCCGTCGGATCCACGAATTCGTGCAAAGCCTAAACACAACGACACAACGCAGCACAGCTTTTGTCAGGTACTTTGAAGGCGCTACATCAAGCGCCTAGATAACTACAAACACACTTTACACATGTTGGTAATCTCACTGTTTGACACGTCAGGCCAAGTGGAGAGATTAAGAGTAGATTAAGATTGTGTTAAAATTAAGGCAGGTGCTGGATAGGATGGACGAACGATGTAGGCAACTGAATCTTTCAAAATAGCGCCTTCCTAGAACCTTTCGATGGCGCTCTTCGCTAGACTAGAGTGAAATGATATTAGAAGTATTTAAGAACAAGTTCATCCTTAGAGGATTAATGCTTCTATACATATATGTCTGTGTGTGTCAGAGTGACAGAGTGAGAGAAATGATGATGCAAAGTCTGTCCTACTCCAATTTTTCCAATCAGTGCATCCCGTTTCTCGATACATCCCCAGGTCGCGATTCCAATGGCGACCAACTGCTTCCGACTTCCCTGCTTCAAGGCGTGCGCTCGAATTGCTTCGCCCATCTGTTTCATGACACCGGTGTTCGTTCCACCGGTTATGATCCACGCACCTGCACAACAAATGGCCACGTGTCATCTTCGCATGAAGTCCCAGTTCCACTTAGGGATTTTGTAAGTAAGTAAGTAGTAGTTTATTGCTCCAAAAAAGAACAGAATAAAACATTGCAAATAACAAAAAGAATATACTAGTTAGGATGCAAAAGGTCTACCCAAAAGGGACCGTGGTCCCGTTAATTTAGGGCAGCCTATTACACAATAATATAACAATGGCTAATGTCAAAACCATTGAGCAGCTAATCACTTCTTAACTAAAGCGAGAACAACATCTGTTCAAGAAGAAAAGAAATAGCTTATTACTTTGGGATAGCTAAAATTCAAATAGGTTATACAAATAGGTTATAAAAACGTGTACATTTACATTACAACGCACAATACAATGTTCAGTCGCAAGACTGAACATTGAATTGTGCGTTGTAATGTAAATGTAGACGATTTTTAAAGCGATCGTATCGCCTCGATCCTGCTCAATTTTCAATGAATTAATCGGATGAGATCATTCACCACCGCTGCTCGTTGAATAAGCGCCACACCATTTAATGTTCCCGTGTACGGACCACGCAAGCCCGAGATTCAAATCTCTTATATAAGCCACGACCGAAACTCGAACCAGTATCCTTACGCTCAGAACCGTTGTGAAGGTAGACTCTTTAATATTAAGGTCACTAGTGCATTGCTGAATTAATGAACTCCACAAGAAACCATAGAAAACAACGACGTTATCGTGAGGCAAACCCATAATGTGACTGAAGCACAGATCCAACAATAATTTTTGTGCCTCAATGTACTCATTTCTGGGTAATGAACTTACTACGACTGGTTTTGGTGAATCATAGGTTGGTGCCTTCTGCATAAGACACCGGTGCAATAGAAGTTCATCATTATTTTATAAACATTGTTATTAATAGCACTATTAATACGCAACATTTTCTTGGCAGGTGACAAGGCTGAACAACAAATTATCACTTTGACGCACTGGAATTCGAACCCGGACCGAAAGAGTTAACAAATATTTCTTCATCCAATACAAGCCTTTGAGTGGTTCGGAAACAGCGAAACAAAATTGCTCAGGAATAGACAACTGTTCAAACAACAGCAGCGATTCTTATTAAGCGGTTACTTACCATCTCGCACATGACAAAGACGCCTACAAATAAAATCAGGATCAGGCACTCTTATGATCTCAGCTTTTTTCCGTATCTTTCACGCTGCTCCAGTTCCAAACAATAGCCAACGTAGCCACCCGTCTGTTTACCTCCCTGACCTTTGGATCTCTACCGGGAATCGAGCCTGATCTTACCTGCCTGTCGACTTTGTTTTTGACTGAGCGCACACAGTGATAATGCGCTAGTTTCGCCTTTCAGGGACGCTGAAGAAATCTCAAGATTATGCATACGATTGCAATACCTGTGGATTGGGCGGCTTCGACGAGACCTTTACGGAAAACTTCCTTCAGTGCTGACTTCATTACCAGTTTCTGTGCGCCGCCTGTGACCGAAATCAAGAGGCGTGGCATGTCCATCTGCCATTTGTCATGCATGAGTTCCCACAATTTCTCCACATCCGTCTTATAATCGACGCGAATGAACTTCGAAGACAACGAAAAAGAGAAGATCACAAGCCAACTTATACAATCAGTTAAATTTCAACCAGAAAAGATTTCGTTCCTGGTAAGGTGAGGTCGTCGTCAGCCGTTCTGGCTTCCATAAAACTGCGTTAATCGCTCGATAATATAAAGCTCCATTTTGAAACTTTTAAATGCTTTCTCTGTATACATGTATTCATCAGCTGCTTTCAAACGTCAGGGAAACGTTGGTTTAAGCGAATGGTAAAGTTAAGTCAATATCAACGGCCCTGGCACTTGATATTACTATTGCTGCTGATACTACTACTACTACTAATACTACAACTATTACCACCATCCCACCCCACCACCATCACCATCATCACCACTACCACTACTCATATAATAACACATGAACCATACAAGATAACTTTAATTAGACCTTAACTGCAGATTGTCATAAATATTTATTTTTCCTCCGATGTACATCTGATCCATCGGGATTTAGGAACGTATTGAAGAAGAAGAACAGCATCTGGAACGGCAGCTATTCGTCGAGTTTTGAGGCCTTCCTTGAAGGAAGAAAGAGTTCGAGTATAGAAAATAGATTGCTGACTGAAATAATGAGTGTTTTCCTGCTGCGGAATGAGATGGCCTTTTGGCTGTCTGCCTACCTTGGAAGTCTTCTGTCCGTAGGCGGAAAACTCGACGACTCCAAAAGCATCGGTTTCAGAGGTATCCGTACTCGTCTCGACATCCCACGTTGACTTCTTCTTAAAGACATTGATATCTTGTCTGTGTTTGTCGTTCATGTAGCCACACTGACATAGGTCACTATTCAAATAAATATTACCTAGGTAGTCAAATATTAACTAAATACTCAACTGTTAACTGATGAACCAAATATATTTTGTGATCATGGATTTTATTAATTAAATATCGAAATCCTGACTGATCTCTTGAAACATGACATAATCAACCCAAACACGGAGCGAATCGAATATTGCAATAATCAACATGTGATACAAAGTTCTTCTACAGTGAAGCATGCGATCGACACCAACCGGCGATAAAGAAGAAGAATGCGAAGAAAGAGAAGAAGAATTCGAGGAAGAGGAAGAAGAAGAAAAAGAAGAAGAAGAAGAAGAAGCCAAGTTTTAATTTCAGGAACGAATCAGTCAATGGTCGATGATATTAACTTAAGCCTTGCAACATACTACGATGACCTGACGGCAATTGTCATGGCGATGGTTCACGTCACCGTCATGAACAGATTTGTGGTCTCTTTTTCTACGCCCATAGGTATGTTAAACTTTATGAGCTGATTCATATTTTCGTCAACTAGGAGTAACCGTAATCGTAATCGTAATTCCGAGATTTCTACAGCGCCCAACGAAAGCCGCGCCGCGGGGATCAGATGATTTACAGGCGCTCAGTAAATACAAAAGCGATAGGCAAAAGGATCCGGTTCCAGGTCAAGATCCAAAAGTCAGACGGAGAGAACGTGGCGACTATGGGGTGGTGGTGTTTGGGGTTGGAGAGGAGAGCGGGAGAGATGGATAATGTGATCAGAGAAGGTGAGGTCTTGGGCGAAGATTACACCTAGGTCACGGAGAGAAGAGTTAGTGTTAAAGGTGTGTGAGCTATAAGAACTGACGTGTGACACACCTGCTGTGCATCAGCAACGATTAAAGCACCTAAAACTAAGTTAATTACACCCTATGATTTGTTAACACCGAAGGAAGTTAGAATACAGTGGCTGTTAAGGATTGTAGGCCTGAGATTAGGTGGTTCCAACACAGGTGAAATGTCTTCATAATCATTTAACGCCCTTTTATCTCATCTTCTGTTATGGTAAGTCATTCATGTCATGTACTTATGTTATGCTATACAATGCTTTGATCTGTTATGTTAGGCTATGCTATGTTATCATTTATTCATTCAGAGCATTTATATAGCAACCCTTCGAGATATATACCCAGAGGCGGAAAAGAACAGTTTTCAAGTGTTGACGAAAGTTGTATAGAGCGTTCCAGGCCAGAAGTCATTCGAGCCACGATCAATTTTGAAATGTCGCCGAGAAGCCTAGCAGCTGCGCGGTGCAAAGCGAGGAAACTCGCCGTAGATGGAACCAGACAGAATCATCTTGTGCCTTAGTATAATATGTTAAACAAACAGATCCGCAAACTCAATGAAACAGTTATAAAGGTACTAAGAACACCTGAGGGAAAATATCAAAACCAAGACAAATGATAATCGAAGGAGCATAGATTATTAATTTCTCTTTCATCTTTCGTCAAATAGCGTTTACACTCAGCCTCTAACACTCTAACATTTACGCAGTAACAACATAAAAATCTCTTTTACTTTCGCTTATGTCACAGACCTTTGCTTCGGATCTGGTACGAAGCTGATGCATTCTCTCTTCTTGAAAGTTTCTCTGATGTATTTGATTGTTTCCAGCTGAAAACAACACAGTAACAACATCGATAATAACAGTAATATCGTGTGATCATCCTCATCAATCATCCTCATCATCCTCATCCTCATCATCATCATCATCATCCTCATCAACATCATCATTAGCATCATCATCACCACCACCACCGTGAGAGTTTACATCGAAAAATGATATTTTAAAAACGTTAACTTTATTGCCACTGTTGTTTTTCTTTTTCTCAGTAGTTTTAGAAACGTGGAAGACTGTCTATTCCAAGAAGAAGAAGAAGAAAAAGGAGGAGGAGGAGGAGGAAAAGAAGGAAGAAGTGGCGGCGGAGGAGAAAGACAAACGCGAAGAAGAACGAAGCTGCATCGTACGTTTTCCGCCTTTTCTTCACCCTGCGGCTGAGGCTGACCCGCATCATCATCAATGGAAACTGTGAAAAACAATTTCATTGCATCTGATTGAATAATGATTTCGCAATAACTCAACGAAAACATTGAAGAAATTCAGTCTGTTTTGCTCTTTGTTTGACTTTCTTCGCCTCAAACTGGTTGAATCATCTGCATAAAATTTCCACTGTCTATATGTAGATCTTCGTCTACAACTGGTCTTGGAAGCAACATTTCATCGTCATCATCGTTATCATCATCTCCTGGGGCCTTGCTGTTTCCAAAACACGCTGCCACCCGTATCTATTCTAGGCTCATTCCCATGCCAAGTATTCTGCGAGCACAGGACAGACCATCTCTCGTGTTCATATGTGGCGAATGCGTCCAACTGGTGTCTTCCAACCTCTTTAGGTTGAATATCATGGCTGCTATCGAGCTCTTGCATCGTCCAAATTGCCATCACAAAGTGCAATGTGTTGAAACAGCCGGAGCCTCATCGTTTCAATCATTCTGACACTCGGGTGTATTATCGCTTTCAAAGTGTAATTGCAAAGTATAGTTGCAAAGCAGGCCAGTCTGCTTCGCCGAGGCTGGCCTGGAAGCGTTTCTGAGTAGATATTTTTGAGGAGCTATATAAATGCTCCGTGTGAATGAATTAATTAATTTGGTAGCAAACACCGCGTGAATATGAAAAACCACTTATACTCATGCACCGTGCAATGCGATATACGTCTTTGACGTTTGTCATCGTCAGACAAGTCCTGTTCCAGCGAAATCAGCTAAGCCACTGGCTTATAACCGAATCCACCAAACGTGGTTTCAATCCGTTTTGAAAGCCTACCAGCCATTGCTAGCTAGCATCGACCGAGAGTTTAAAGAGTTTAAAAGGCAGTATGGTCAATTTAGAACCAAAGACCTCTGACTCAAATCGTAAAATGTTGTGCTTACCTCCAAATTCTTCATTTGCTAAGTCAGTCATAGTTTATACTACTTTTGCAGCCTACGTTGTCTGGCTCAGCCTTTTTACTAATCGCTTGTAATATTATTAGTAGTAACAATACTATCACCATCTCGCCTGTGCTAAACTACTAGAAGCCTTTGCCTGAACATAACAGTCAGCAGTGCGACCCAAGTCCACCATTTCCCTCTCCATCATTCCATTTCAACGCGTTTACCGGCTGTTTCCTAATTTCCTTTTTTCCACTTGCTCACTCCCTCTCTCCCAGCCTTCCACCCACATATAACCTACCTCCGTTTAGCTTCATTCTATCCTAGTTTCCAGCGTTAAATCAACCGTTTTCCAAAGATAACAGCCCGCTCGACTGCTTGTCTGCCATCCACTGCGGCTCTCGGGCTGCTTCTAGCTGGGGCGAGGATGTAAAGTCCATACTTTCTCCCTACGCCGTTCTATCTTCGTTCTTGGGTCATCTACTTCGTAAACTAGTAGTCTCTGCTATGTAATTAATGCCCTAAACAGCTTCATTAGAAATTCGGCGTAAAATATAGGCCTATTTGAAGTAATTTGTCTGCATGAAAACACAAAAATACGTGCTGCGTTAAATTGGCATAGACCAGACAGCTGCTATTTACATAGCAATTATTTTACGTAATTATTGTTTATTATTTACATAGGTACTTCACTATTGTCTATTATTTACTTGGGTACGCAGTTGTTGTTCATTATTTACACAGATACGTAATTGTTGTAAATCTACTGAATATCTTCGTGCAACAGAATAACTGGATCATGGACAAAAGCTTAACCACTGGCGCTTAATCGAATAAAGTCCCAAAGATTCAGTTTCGACCGCGTCTGTGTGATGTGGGGTCAGAAGCGTCCCTGATGAGGATCTCTTTAAGAGGCGCTATATAAATCTGCGAATACAATTGCAATTGCAGTAGGGTTGTTTTGAGAAAGACAACATGGAACTGAGGTGCGGTAGATAGTGATTACGGTGACATCGGTGGTCTTAAGTGGCATACTGTAGTCGAGTGGTTGACCTTTAACTTCTACAGCCGGTGTTAGGATGCCGAGTGGGTCACGTGAACTCGACTTAGATTTATGATCGACCTAGAGAAGACCTACAAGTAGTGAGAGACCTACATGTAGTTGGAATGTATAGTCGTATATTTCTAGCGTTCAGCTCTGCATGTTATTTCGGACGCCTACAATCATTTTAACGACTGGCAGATGAGAGGAGTTTGATCCTGTTGGGCTATAGCTGCTGTGGCAAAACATGGAGACTGTTTATATTTGCACGGGGTCACAGGACAGCCGTTCATTAGCCTAACAAAATATTCGCTTAACACACAACAGCAGAAAGATTTATTATAATTATTACTAAGAGCGCTGGTACAATGTGCGGGTAAACACATGTTTCAGATGTATGAGGTGAGGTGTGCAAGGTGAACATTGATCTGACCTTAACCTCTGAGAGTTTTTTCATGTGGCGCTACACAATTTGTTTGTTTTGATACTAAAGCATTACATATTTCCGCATACAGTCGATGCAGACAAAGTGGTCGAATAAATGCTGTGTCTGTCTACGGCCTGAATTGTGTATCTCAAACTGAAACCGAACCTGACCTTATCGTATCATTGGGTTTGTTTTTGACTTTGCGTCTGTGAATAAACTGGTTCGCAGGACTTGACTAAGTTTATCGTAATCGTAAATTCGAGGTTTCTAAAGCGTCTAATAAAAGCTAAGTGCCAGGATCCAGCTTATTCACAGGTGCTCAGTCAAAACTAAATCGATAGGCAACAGGGGTTCGATTCCAGGTCAAGATCCTCGAGACAGGCAGTCAGAGGGCTACGGTGGATGGTGTTTCGGATTGGAGAGGACAGAGATATATAAGGGGAATAGGAAGAGTGAGGATAAGATTTGTGGAAGAGGAGTGTTTTCAGTTTGGAGTGCAGAGATTGCAGGAGGTGAAGTATTGATGAGATCTTGTGATGGGTCAGATAATTGTCGTAATGTTGGCGGGAGTTTATTTCAAATGGGTGGGGCAGTTATGGCTATGCAGCGATTTGCAAATTTTAAGGATTAGGTGAAGGAGGAATGAAGAGTTGTTAGGGCGAAAGAGGAGCGGGTCGAGCGGAATGGTTGAATTGTAACATCGGTCAAGTATCGTAATCCGGTGGAGAAGTCTTATCTAAATTCAACAGGTCAGCTAAACGATAAGGCAGGCTACCGTGCGTAAACCAACTGAAACTTGAGTTTAGACCGAAATGAAATTAAAGAATCGACCGAGGGTACAGAACAGGCAGTGAATATCAAAGATTCGGATCAGCCACCGAGAACTTCCGAAAACCCTAAACTGTGCTGGTGCGAGGGTCAGCAAGCGTCTAAGTGTCGTACAACAAAGAAATTATGTTTTTAACCTGGAATAATTTCATTAAACATATCAATTGCGGGCTTAAGCAAATGACCTCTTAAGACAAAGCAAGTACGGTTTAAAACCAAGAGTAACTTCCTCGACAATCAATTTCAATTTTAGGCGTAAAATAACTTCTTTGACAAAGTAGTTAAGGTTTTAAGACTTTATACGACAAAGATAACGATGCTAAGGCAAGAGTGGCTTCACATGACAAGACTGGATTAGCTTCATACGACAAAGCAATTACAATTCTAAGAAGTAATATTCATGCAACACAGCAATTATAGTTTCAAACCTAGAACAATTTCGCACCACCAACTCTATACGATTTTAAGCACGGAGTAACTTCATAAAGCACTTATGGTTTAAAACCTGGAGTAACTTCGTACGACAAAACACTTGCAGTTTTAGGCAGATAGTAATTTTATACAACAAATCTTTTAAAATTTTAAAACCGGAATAACTTCATACGACAAAAAAGATATAGTAATAACAAGTGTTATAATATCACCCCAAAAACAGCCTAAGTATTTAGATGTGTGTGGTTTGATTAGTAAGCGTTGATTAGTCAATCACTGAATAGTTTTCTTCTTCTTGTATTAGTGAAGTAATAGAATTAGTGGTTGGCTACAATTAGTGGAAGATCACAATTACGGGAGTATTAGAATTAGTGGAGCTTGTATCAGTGAAGTATTGGAATTAGTTGAGGGTGATAATTAGTGGAGTAACAGAATTAGTGAAAGATGGTAATTAGCGGAGAGCTTTATTTACAGGACGGTGGCAATTGGTGAAGATTGATAAATTCGTCGCTGATTTTTATTTCGGTATAATTGGCTCTTCGTCCACCACCAAATAAACCAAACAGTACGAATAAACTTAGTGTTATGTCTAGGAACCATATGAAATTGGTCCCGTTTACGTTGTAGGAATCGAAAGGACGGCTTCTAAATTATCAAACATTGTTTACTTAATGAACAATCTGAATTCTACTCTTAGGTCCAACGAACCACGTGGCTTTCCAATCTTTTCTCGACAGAACCATTATGACTGTCCAATCTTACATTTGAAGCTTTGACTCTCAATCTAGCTAAAGGACTTCTCTTTTAATTCCTTCCATTTTTGTTCTTTTTCTTTTTCTGTTTCTTCTATGGAATCACGCTGCTGTATAACTTGCTTACTCCTTTGATACGCTTCTAGGACAACAACCCCCCGGACAATTACCCCCCGGACAATAATCCCCGGACAATAACCCCCGGGACAATAACCCCCGGGACAATAACCCCCATGGAAATAACCCCCCGGAACGTAACCCCTATACTGATATATTAATTATATAAATATACAAATAATGTATATTAATCATACAGTTTATATATTAATTTATTAGACATATATTGGAGAACCATGCAACGTCACAGTATGAAAATAAATGTGTAACAGAAAGTGCTGTTTATTGTTTATTAGTTTATTGAACTTAAAAGGAAAGGTTGTGAGCTATTCCACGTAGACAGTCAAAACTAAGTTTATCTTTTCCTCGCTCAGATTTTATAAATTCCATCATGGATAGAAATAGATCAACTTTTTAAACTTTTGTATTTTCCATTTCTATTATATAGTAGTTGACCTCTTTCATGTTCTATGGTAATTCTGTCATGTCTAGTCTGTGCCCAATTGTCTAATAATTGTCCAATATTTAGTTTTGGATGTTTGGTAATTCTTTCATATCTACTCTCTGCCCAGTTGTCTAATAATTGTCTAATAATTAATTAGTTTTTGATGCATGGTAAGTCTTTCATGTCTACTCTTTACTGTATGTACTGTATCAGTACAGGGGGTAATTGTCCGGGGGTTTTTTGCATGGGGGGTTATTGTCCGGGGGGTTATTGTCCGGGGGTAATTGTCTGGGGGGTTATTGTCCTGTTACCTTTGATACCGTTGTCTCATATAATTATAAATAAAAATCTGCAAAGTTCGAAGTGTTATTCCAGTTAACTTAGGCGTAAGGATATAGTTACGTGTTCAATGCATGGTTGTAATTCTTCAGAACTTTGCTTCGAGACTTTTGGCAACGTGATGAAGCAGCACAAGATGTTGTCACGATGCCGAGTCTCTTCGAATAGATGTCTTTTATTATTTAACTGAGACGTTACGTAGACCGAAATATAAAATTCAACAGGAGTTCAGCAATTTTGCAAAGTCAAACATCGGCTGACAGTTCGGCTCAGGCTTTCTCTCAGTCTCCTCTTCGGTCTCTCTCAGAGTCACATTCCCCCTTTTAACTAGTCGACAATTCCTCGATCGAGTCTTGAACCTGTCTGGCACTCCCTCACATCAGGTAAGTGTCGAAATATTTCGCCGACGGCGCACCTCCAGCTACCATCAGTGAACACCAGAGGGCACCACCGGAAGCACGTGCTGACGACGACGACACGTAAGGCGATGAACGTGACAGATGTGGACCATAAATCCTAAGATCGGAGCGAACAGGTTTCCATTTGATTTTCTCTGAAGACTAACAGATAAACAGACGACAAACGACCATCGTGAGCTCCATAATATTCAGAATCCCTAAGCATAGTGCGATTTTACGACAAAAACGAAGTAACTTTCACATTGTAGCTTCAGACTAATGTCCAATGAAATACAAATTTTTCTATTCATTCCCTTATCCATTTCGCTCCTGTAGGTAGGTCTTTTTCTCAGTTCTTCCAACTACAGACTGTTCTGTGCCTTTGTCAGAATTCACACGAAACTTTTTAAGATGCCTGGCTTTTGTTCTCATCAATTTAAATAATCAGTTCAAAAGTATTTTGCTATATTTTGAACTGCAATGAACGCTGCACTATTGCTAAAATTAATATAAACGATAGGGTCACATGTTGCGCTTCGGCGTGTAAACACACAGTGCGGCTACTCGTGAGATTAAACTGCAATTTATCAGTTTTTCACTTGTTTCGTCTCGTCTAATTTGTACCATTCGATTTGGACTGCTATCTGGATGTTATAATCTGAATTGCTCATGGAGTTCTACGCCGGATATTTTGGTAACTTAACGTTCAATTTGTCGATCGTTTGAATGACGTGACATGGCGGAGAACGTCGGCCATGTTTGCACCTCGGACTTTATTAACTCGCTTAACGGTGAACGGCCGCTTAATCGCTGTATTCGTAAACGTATCTTCGCTTTGCACATTTGGCGTCCGGGTACACGTCATGTCCTCTCTAGCCTCACGGATACGCCTGACTATACTAACTCCGCCTCGGGGGGTTGCAAACCAGCAACTCTTCGTGCCGGTCCCAAGCCCGGATAAAGGAGGAGGGTTTGTCAGATGAGTGTCGATGCGCTGACAGTAAAAAACAAAGACGATTGAAATCTGATGCCAAGTAACACTGATCCACAAACATGTTCTTGGAATCTCAGAAATGCGTTGGACAGGGGCAGGAGAAATGGATGGTAACAGAAGAGGACGACCGTACAGGGAATGGGCGGACGACATAACTGAATGGTGTGGAACAACGCTTCAAGAGGTGAGCCATGCCGCACTGAACAGACAACAGTGGAAGAACATGGTGAAAATGGCATCGGACACCTACGGGCGCTGAGCCCACGGTTCATGATGATGATGATGATGATACTACTCGCGCTGGCCTCAAACTAGCTACATGGAAGTGCAGAAGCCTTGGTAATAAAGCTACCTCCAGAGTCGAAGCTATAAATAGCTCCAAGATTGATATTTTAGTAGCTGTCGAGACCTGGCATCATAGCTCCACGGACGTTGCTCTGAGGCGATCCACACCACCGAGTTATCGCTGTATAGACATGCCTCGTGGAGAGACAACTCTTCTTACGGCCCACCCTGGAGGGGGTGGGTTGGCAGTCTACTTCAGAGAGAGTCTTCGTGCGAAGCGAATTGAACATGCACACAAATTTACCACCTTCGAGGTTCTAGTCTGCTCCTTCCATAAGACACGCGGTCCATTCACTACAGCAGCCCTCTATCGACCTTCCTCCCTTGCGCTCATACAAGAATTCACAATTCTTCTGGAAGCCTTGGCCGACTACAACAGTCAACTTGTGATCACGGGTGATCTCAACGTCCACATGGAGGATGTCGACTCCCTGTGGGCCGAGCAGGTAAGACAGTTGATCTCCAGTTTTGGCCTGCGCCAGCATGTTGACTCGCCAACCCATTCCCATGTCAGTTGGCTGGATTTAGTTATCACTCATGATGACCTTGGGCCGATTTCACTCGTGATCGAACCACCTTCGATCTCTGACCATGCTTTCTTGTCGTATGACATTCGGTTCATCTACACTTCTCCATCCGTCACTTACGCTACCTATAGAGGCTGGAAAACGCTCGACCGAGATGTTCTACGACGGCGCCTGGCAGAGAATCCACTCTGTCAATCGACCCTTGAAGAAGACCTTTTTCCGATGAGTTGTTTGATCTGTATGAATCTACTGTTCGTCTAATCATTGATGACATCCTTCCACTACGCTCGGCCCGTATGCGGCGTAGTCCGACCACTCCGTGGTTCGATTTGGAGTGGATAACCATGCGCAGAAAGGTCAGGCGGGCCGAACGACTCTACAGGTGAGGCCAGTGATCGCTCAGAATGGATTAGACTCTTACGGGAAAAACACACTTTTTCAAGGCAAAGAACAGAGCTATTGGGAGGCTGTAATTGCTCGGCATTCGGGGGACAGTCGGCGACTCTGGAACGACCTCTCCTCCATGCTTGGTCGTGGTGGAGACTCTACAACCCCAAATTTAACTGCAGCTGACTACGCGCGCTATCTGGCTAATAAGGTCGCAGATGTTCGACGTGCAACAGAAGGTTCCTCTCCTCCGGAGTACACCACGACTCAGTGTCAATTCGACAGCTTTAGAATGGTTATCGCCGCTGAACTCAGGTCACTCCTTCTATCCTCTCCAACAAAGACATGCTCTCTGGACCAGATTCCAACCTTTCTTCTTCACGAGCTTGTCGATGATCTCCTTCCATTCCTACTCCGGCTCTGTAATTCATCGCTTTTCGAGGGGCATCTACCTCTTAGTCAGAAGCGGGCTATCGTCAAACCACACCTTAAAAAGCTCGGATTGGATCCTGAAGATGTCAGTAGCTACCTCCTAGTCTCCAACCTCTCATTTCTCTCAAAGATCATCGAGAAAATAGTCGCACAGCAGGCAGTCTTCTATCTCGACTCAAATAATCTCATGCCAAAGCGTCAGTACGGTTTTAGGAAGGGCCATTCGACTGAGACGGTGGTCCTTCGACTTGTCTCTGACATCTATGATGTAATCGACGCAGGGAAGGTCACGCTGCTCGCTCTCCTTGATGAAAGCGCAGCATTCGACACTGTGGATCATCAGATTCTCCTGACTCGTCTCGAAACCTCGTGCGGTTTTGCAGGCCAGACGCTCGAATGGATACGCTCTTTTCTCGACGGGAGGACTATGAGGGTTGAAGTCGGGACGGATGCATCGAGCTGGATACCGGTTCTCTGTGGCGTGCCACTGGGTTCAGTTCTCGGGCCACTCCTCTACATACTCTACACTGCCGATCTAACCCAGGTCGTCACAGCTCTTGGTGCAAAGGTTCATCAATATGCCGATGATGTGCAGATATATGCGATTTGTCATCCATCCGACACCGCAGCCTGTGTCTCGAGGATCCAGATGGTGGTTACCAATATACAGAAATGGATGTCTTCAAACCGGCTTCGGCTGAACCCCGCGAAAACACAGTTCATCTGGTTCGGCTCTCAGCACAAGCTTCGGGATGTGGATCGTGATATGATACTGGCAGCGTCTTCGAACTCGGTCTCGCCGCGAACGGTTCGTGATCTGGGTGTTTTGTTGGACGAAGAGCTGTCGATGGCGGGCCATATTAATTCACTCTGCAGGACTTCCTACTACGAACTGCGTCAGATAAGGACTATACGTCGAAACCTGTCCTATAGCCGTATAGCGCGGCTGTCACACTCATCCATTCCTTCATCATCACGCGTCTGGACTACTGCAACTCCATCCTGGTCGGCTTGCCTAAATTCCGCATCCGTCAGCTCCAGTCTGTCCTCAACTGTGCGGCTCGGCTCGTCGCTGGTACGTCCAGATTCTCGCATATTTCCACCTACATACGAGACACCCTACATTGGCTTCCAGTCGAAAAGATGGTACAGTTCAAAGAATCCCTCATGGTGAGGTTCTCTATCGTTGGGTTAGCGCCGGATTATATCAACGAGCTCATCAAGCCAGTTGCTAATCAACCTGGTCGACAGAGACAACGATCAGCGACACATGGTCAACTGATTGTACCTCGTTCTCGTACTCCTGCTCGGGCAGGCCGCGCCTTCTGCACTGTGGGGCCGTCTCTCTGGAACACTCTTCTACCAGATATCCGATCCCTTGCCTGTGCAACAGTTCAAGAAACATTTTCTGCCCATCTCAAGACGTTCCTATTTAGAGACCGTTAGATAGCCGTGCTGCAGCGCCTTTGTGAGTTACCTAAAAGGCGCTTTACAAATTTAGTGATACATGCATACATTATGTATATTTGTTATGTTACGTATCTATGAACGTAAATATATGCATGCTTAAGAGCTGAGAGATGTTCCTTAGGAATAAGTATGACGCCATTTAGGGTTGTCACAGAAGCTGATGAAAGTCAGTATGTATGTAATAAAAAGCTGAAATACAACTACACTACCAGAGCGAAAGAGTTCTCTTGCATCACAGGACTAGAAGGAAAATTCCATTTGAAATGAAATTACCGAAACATAATCATGCGAACAGTCACTCGGTCGATCATAAGTGAGTTCAATATTATCGTCATCTTCGTCGTCTTCAATGCCATAGTCTACTTTGTCGCCTTCTATATGGTAGTTAAAAGTGACGCTCTATCCAGGCGTTGTCTGTGTTTCGATGCTAAGTCACCCAGATAGCCTCGGTAGACTTCCTTTACTGTTTCAGAAAGGGTATTTTCATCTCTTTTTTGGATCTTGAAGGACTTTCTCAAAGCAATCGTGAATAGCACTCCTAATGTCTTCTGTTTTTAGCCTGCTAGTGAATCACAGAAAAACATCACTGACATTTGTAAGCTACTAAATCCATCCGTCCGAGACGAAATGATGACCAGGAAATCAGAATTTCAATTACGACGGTCGACTGGTCTTAGAGTGGATGCCAGTGGTGCCGGGGGTCATTCTCCCCTCATTGGGGGTTTGGGGTTTGCCATAAATCGCCCTGCGTGTGCTCCGTGAACCCGCTTTCGAAGCGTTTAAGGTGAATGCTCCATGGAAGAAGAAGTGCAGTACATGGTATGACGACGTATACGGTCGTCTCCGAGGTATGGGTTCTTTGGCTGCTTGCGTCCTCATGCCCCTCAGTGAGACCCTGATCTCGTCTGATCTAATCTATTCAAATCACCTCCACGGCGCTGTTACCGTAATGCAGAGGACATCAGTCGATGAACGGATATGAAAAATATTAAAAAGCCATGTGCCTTAATTTAGGAGATTTTATTTTTAAAGCATAGTTTACACGTTTCGCCTTTCAAAGCAAATTCCTATCTAGATATAGGAATCTGAAGCTGATACACGACTACCTAATAAAAAGTGCCCCCGTTAAAGGAGACAGACAGACAGACAGACAGAGAAGACGGACGAAAGAAACATAGAGATAAAATGAGAGAAAGAATGAAGAAGAAAGAGAGACAGTGAATGAGTGAGTGAGAGAAGTGCCTTTGCATTTCAAAACGGACAAAAACAACAAATCCAGGTAAGTATAAACTGCGTAGAGAGTATAAAATGAGGAGCAAGACTGAAGCATCATATGCGGCATTAAATGAGAGGCATGAGTTTCTGCAGTTATTAGCGAAGCTAAGCAACTAGAGCCGAACACATCGCCAGTCAAAACTCATGCAATCGCAATGTCATTAGGTCTATCGTCGTAGGGGTTTCAATGCCTTTCATTTTCAGTAGAAACATATTTGCTACACAAGCCCAACGTGCGAGTTGTAAGTAAGCAGGTATCTATGGTTTTAAAGTTCCTTAAGAATAAAGAAAACACATTGCAAGATTCACGGAACAAATAACTCCGGGTATAAGCTGTCGAACCCACGCTGTAAATCTCAAATCAATTACACGAAACAAAATGTGAAAACAACATAAGCGAAGCTATCGACAACTTTTACCAACGCTTTAGAAGTCGTCACATCTCGTTTTGATGATACTCCAGTGTATCGTTTTTCTGATAATCCAAATTAACATTAATTGCGAACAGGAATAATAGCGTCGAACAAGCATGTGACCAAAAAGGGACCATCATCAATTTTGTCCTTAGACGCTTTCATGTTATCATAACTGGAAAATATATTGGCTTCAGACCGAAATGACGGGAAATGAAAGAACAGTATCTGCAGTGTCAGTATCAGTATTTGGAGTTGGAGTTAATGATGTTACGTACAAAGAAAAGTTATTTAAATTGTCATGTCTGTTTCAAGATGTCTGAACACAGTTCTGCGTAGAATCGACAGTCCTTTGATATCTTATACACTAAATTGATGGCACTATAGAAGTTTCAATTAATGAAAGATTAATTTCAAAGATTAATTTCGAGATTAGATTTGATTAGAATGAATAACGTAGAATTAGGCCGCGGCATGCACCGGATCTGCAGATATAACTAAGGAGAATCTGCAGAAAGGTCGGCAGTGATCGGTTTCAGAATCTTTCCGGACAGCAGATCGATTATTTGGCTCATCTGCAAATTGAAAATACGCCGAATTCAGTCTCTCAAACAACAACAAAATATAACAAGTAAACAATGGCAGATGTCTAAATATACCAGAAACGTTGATATATATATATATATATATGCTGATTTATTCTGTTCGAATTATCACTTGACTTCTTTGACTCTAGTTTGGTTGGTCACTAAATAGCTGGTTTCCTGTGGCAGAATTCTCGTGATGCCTTTCCACTATATTAAGCCTGGCCCAGTCTAGATACCAAGCGATGGAGTGTGCAGGGGACAGACAGCGATGACCAGACGATGGCCAAACAAAACAAGTGGAGGCGTGCAATCGACATCAACGACTAGTGAGTTCATGAAATTAAGAAAGGAAGGCAGAAAGAAAGAAAGAAGGAACGGAGAGAAGGGAAGAAACGAAGACAGGAAAGAAGGAAGGGAAAAAAGGCAAGTCAAGGCAAAGCAAGGTAAGGTAATGTCATGTAAGGTAAGACGTAAGGTAAGATAAGCTAAGGTGAAGAAAGTCAAGATAGAAGTAAATGGTCGAGACAACACGCTTTGTAAAACAGTTTAAGTAATAATCTGTCACTGGATGTAGTTCTTGAGTGAAAAGTTAGAACCTGTTCCTCGAGAGATTTCAGTCGTTTCTCCAAATTCCTCGTATCTGCGATTTCTTCGACTTTCCGAAGCACCTGATCGATTCTGTTCAAAGTAAAACTGTGTTAGCAAGTTAGTAAGATAAATGGACCGACTGTCCTATGCTGTGCTTCTATGCAAAACCAGTTACAAAATTCAAATCGGTACCATTAAGAAAACGAGGTTAAACTTCTCCGATTATACTCGTGGTCATCCTCATCCTCGACATCGTCGTCATCATCATCGGGCGCCCTTCTCTGGAGCGGTGGCGTTTCCACAACATTGTGTCAACCGTCCCAGTCTTCGTCTCCAGTCTATGTGTGTAGCCCAACGTTCAGAGGGTGGAGATCTGCCTGCCACCTGTGCCTTGGTCGACCGACCAGTTTCCTCCAGGTCCTTGGGGGATGGCTACCAAGGTTTCTGGAAGCTTTGCATAGTCCTGTCTCCCATCGCAGTGTCCGAAGAGACAAAGCACTCGGCGTCTTCTTGATTATCTCACTTCCGAGACGGGGACCTGCATTCCTCGCGCGTTCTGTTCATTTGTAGCTCTTGATTGTGGAAAACACACCTGGTCGTGTCATTGAATTTTGGCTGTAGCAAGAAGAGTAAGGAGCTCTGATTAGTGGCGAATTCAGCTGGCCATAAAGAAGCCAGAAGACGTTTGGAAGCGTCAACGTCAAGTGAATTGGCAGGATCGCTTTTTCCTAATGTTCCTCCCCTGACATTATGTCGGACGCCAGTAGTATTTCACCTTCACGCACTGAATTAACCCTTGGAATTAGTCAACAATCAGTTGTTTTACACTTTCAACAACTGGCGCTTCATGAATTACCTTTCATTTGTCTCCTTTGCCAGACGATCGGCTGCAGCGTCTTCAGATTCTTTCTTCAGCAGATATTCCTCGACAATGGCGTTCAGCCAAGCCATCAAATCCCTTTCATAGTGTTCTCCAAGCGCCATTTCTACACAGAACAGATTTATCAGATCCCTGTCACAGTGTTCTCCAAACCTCATTTCTACAGTTTACATGAAGACAAAACACCTGGAAGCTACCTTAAAATGAGCTGCATAGCCGCTCTATGTTCAATAAACTTTCATTTGGACAACAGGAATCGAAACATTGACAGTAACTATTCCAATTGATAAAAACGACTCTAAATGAGGAAATCAGAGAAGACTGACTAATGAATCAGTGGTACTCCGAAACAAAAGAAGAGAGAACACTGAACGAGATAATAGAGAGCCTAAGCCATCGAAGAGAACCAGAGAAGAGAGACAATTCGATCACAGAAGACTGTAGCCCGTGATGGACTGACTCACTGAATCTGCGTTTGCGAGATAACGATTTGAGTTTAGCACTCGTAAGCTGCTTCCCATCAGCACTGGTGGCATCGTTCTGACAGTGGCTGCGCACTTTCCGAAGGAGCAACTTAACCAGAAGGTAGATGTGTCCGATAACGATTAGAGGCGGCGGAAAAACAGGATGCGACTCGTACTCGAGGACCAAGTGATATCTCTGGATCTTCCAGACAACATCCGCAATTCCTTCCACTTTGTTAAAGGTGTTGCTGTACCGAAAAGACATATTAAGCAAAATCATCTGAGCATCAGCTGGGTTTCTTCAGTAAAACGGGCCACATACTCATCTGCCATAATCACATTCAGTCGGGGCGTAACATTTCACCGATAACAGTAAATGGCAAATGTCTTCATTAATACTTCATACCCTAGATATAAGGCACACACACACCAAAGCAAAATGCACAGATACGAACTTACTCAAGCAGGCAACTTGTAAATAACAATGATCAATATTGACCTGATACTGTAGTTGTGCTTTTGAACAACCTAACGGCAATCGATGCAGAGGAACTGACCTGAACATTGCGATGAGAAGGTTGATCATCATGACGTTCGTGATGAGAGCGTATATTGCCAGAAGAATAGGAACAAGCCAGTCGATCGCCGGACACTCTTCCTCCTTCCCGGGACACAGAGTCCGGTTGAAGTCATCGTACTCCATCGACGCACAGTCCTCCGCTGAAGGCCTTTGCCCAGCAGGAGCTTTACAATTATCTCCTTCACAACATCAAAAAGATCAGATCAGTGTTCACACCAACACCACGAGCACCACCACCACAAACAACAAACAACACCAATAACAAACACCACCATCACCACCACCACCAACAACAACAACACCGTGCCATTTGAGCATTGCTAACTGCCACAAGCTAAAGATGCAGCGAATATTTTAGCAGCGACAGCAGCAGCTAAAGATGACATCGCATCATCGCTTCAGCGAATGACAGTCGTACCAAACAGCTGACTGTATACCTGCCCGACCCTAAAATCTTGACCTGGAACCGAACTGGCCTTACTTAAATATCAGCTTTGCTATGACTGAGCACTTTATATAAGCTCGTGACTTAGCTTTTCTTTGAGCTCTGCAGAAATCTTGAGGTTACTAGATTACAATTACGTACCTGACACTTCTTCGATGTGGAACTCGCCGTAGACACTCCACCAGGGTCCGCTCAGAACATCCCGAACCAGAGAGAGTCTCAGTTCCTGATTCGGGTAAAGAATGACATGAGCAGCGATACCATAGGCGACGATGAACACCAGCAGAATAGTCATGAAGTAGAGAAGATCAATCATCTGGAAAACAAACGAAATGAAAACACACCTGTTCGACTACTACCTTTTTTCACATCGGACACACGCATTCTCATCACAAAAATTCTTTCTTTCTGTGTTTATCACCACCTCTTTCTCCCTTCACCTCCTTTCTCTTGGTCTCTATTCCGCCATCACATATAACGCGAAACCCTAGTAATCGTATTTTCATGCTTATTAAGCAAGTAAGTACGTACGTACGTAAGCAACAAGGCAAGAAAAGTAGGCAGGTAAGTAAATAATGTTTAACAGCCGCAGACAAACGTGCACACTTTACAAAAAACAGTGCATACAAAGCTGTAAAAAGGAAAACACATAATGTCAGCAAAAATGATGTATTTAACAAGTTTAAAATCGATAACCAGTTTAAATCCGAAGAATACCGGAGTTAGGGTTAGCACAGCCCGTTCTTTAAGTCGTCATTTGGCGTCGAACTTTCATACGTTGCCTCCATGGATAACTCACCATTTTTCCGATCATGACGAGTTTTGGTCCGAGTTCCCTGCGAATGGAAAACATGTGTAGAATTCGGAAGTAAAACGTCATGAGGTTCACAGCGAGGACGATCCTGGCCGCGAAGAAGCACCTGTCACAGACGGACAGAGGAACAACTCGCAACGCCAGCCCTATGGCAAATGTACAGACGGCGATCACGTCCACTATGTTCCACTTGTCGGAAAAGTAGTTGTAGAACTTCCGACTTCCTCCTTCTCGAATAGTCACAATCTACAATTACAATACAACATCAGTATATATATATATGAATTATTATTATAAGACACACAGTTTTATATATATTCATAATAAATGACACATATTATACATTTATAATATGTTATTATGAAATTCCTAATTATTAAGAGGTTTTTGAAAGGCGGCGAATAAATGCCATGGTACATGAATGCTACGAAATCACATAAAAGTTTGAATATAAAAAATAAATTGTTATTGTTTATATTTTCAAGGAGCTCGTTTGTAAAGACAGTCACGGTTAAAAAAATATGTCGAAATCCAGTTTTAAAATGTTCGCAGCTGAGTTTAGTAATAAGAAGCGTCATTGGTGACACACTTGGCTTGCCTACCTGTCTGATCTCTTCGCAGACGATCGTTATGACCCAAAAAATAAGGACATATTCCGCAATGCTAATCGTCGGGTAGAAATTCGTCAGCAAAATTATGCTGTATAGCAACAGAAGAACGGCATACGACACCTAGGAGCAACAAAAGACAACATTTGATAAAGGGAAACAGAGGAAAACGTGTGACACTGAAAATGCAGAAGAAGACAACCTTTTATTCATGACAAACAACATTGTACAACATATGTTTGATGGAAGACAACAAGAGACAACATGCGACATCCTGGAAAAGCGATACTCCTAGGTAAACGAAAACACTTGGTATTACAGAGAAATGACGACTTCTTACGCAGTTGAAGGAGAACTTGACGAATGGCGCCTTCACAAAGTATTTCAGTCGTTTGAAATAGACAGAACACGGATTCTTTTTCCACCGAGCGCTCTGATCATCTGGCTTAGGTGATGCTGCTGCAGGTGATGATGATACTTTCATTTCCTTTGAACAGGTCAATCGCAGTTAGTATTATATATCGCACATCTTGGCGGCGACGTCGATGATGATGGAGTCGAGCAATTTTTCTTACTAGAGTACTCGTTAGAAAAAAAGTACGTGATATTTCAATCGGATAGCGCATCCCTAGTAAAAAAATACTCTAATAGCGCAGCCCTAGTAACCAATTACTCTGATGGCACATCCCTAGTAACCAATAACTCTCAAAGCGCAGCTCCAGTAAATAATTACTCTGATAGCTCAGCCCTAGTAACCAAATACTCTGATCATGCAGCCCTAGTAAAAAATTACTCTGATGGCGCAGCCCTAGTAACCGTGCAAGTAGGCTGAACTGAAACGATTCACTGACTTGAGGAAAACTTGAAGAAGAGACCAAAACTCCGAACTCACAGTTTCTCTTTGCACAGTTGACGTTTCTTCGCGGAATTTTAGAAACAGAGGAGCCAAAATGAAGAATGGAATACAGAGCAACAGCTGAAAGACGAACAACAGCCACATAGCTATATAGACTGCTAATCAGTTGCCCCGAGATTTAATTTCTAAAACTTCTGCAAGTGCACGTAAGACGCATCAGTTCACTTGTGATGAATGATGAAAGGAATGAACGAACGATCGAATGAAGCAATGAATGAAATATTTGATTACTAAAAATCATTCCAGCTCAAATACCGATGCAGATGACCAAAATCGCGACGGACTCTTCTATTTTTCTTGTTATTTATGCAGCACCTTTAACCAACTTCATAAAAGCTCCTCCACACACATGGAAGACTCTAGTACTTAATCATTTAAAAGTGAACTTTAGGGACCAGACCTTATCTTCCCTGGAACGGCTCCAGTATTCTTCCTTCAGACCGTAACACATCCATAAACAGTCTTCTAATAGACTTTAAATTATGCATTTGCAGTAAACATTGCCTTTTCTTCATGACTTCTCTTCGTATTCACGCCGCTTTCACACAAGTGCCATCGTAGCCGTCTGTCAGCTACCTGCCTGACCTTTGATTCTCGAGCTGGTACCGAACATGACCTTTTTGGCCTATCGATTTTGCGTTGACGGAGGGTGTGTGAACAAGCTGCATTCCACCGCTTAGTATTTTTAGGCGCAGAAGAAATTCGGAGTGTACGATTACGGTTAAGCTTAGACCTTGTACGATGGATTGTCATCACTGATGTTGCCCATCCAGATCTGCGCCAATAGAGTTTGACACGCCTGATGTGCGATGAAGCTCTGGTTGTCGGCCTGGACAGCGATCTCCAAGGCCGTGCAGGAATTGCTCTTGCGTTTGGCAAAGGTCGGACGAACGAGGAGATCGATGGTCCTTTCCTGATTGGACGAATAACACTCAGCCAACAGTCCAGTTGTAAGGCCTTCGTAGAAACTGACCAACACACGAAGAATACAACATTCAGATCGACAAGAGCCACTTTGAAATGCGAGACTCGCGAAAAAGATACCACCATCGTCATCCTCATCGGTATAGATAAAACCGTGGGAGAAAATCCACAAGGCAAGTTTAGCTGAGGAATTTTATAGAGAACTCGTGATAACCGCAGCTTAGGCAAGCCAGTGAATAATGCATAAATTGCAGCAATCAAGATTGGATTGGTCTAGAATTTGAAGTTGCAGGGTACGAAACAATATTGGGGCCTAGAATGGGGCAAAGACGAAGTTGAGTTCGTTTCTCTAGCTGTATTTTGTGTGACTAATGATCTGAATTCTGCAAAGACATAAGAGACTCGTAATCTGTTATCGCACTCGACTTGTTTCTGAAGCTCCTGAGCTGATTCGGAATCCGTTTCCCTCTTCAGTAAATTCTTCAGCATCAGGTGTCCAACCAGCGCCAAGGCAAACGTTTCCTAAACATCAAGACACCTGTTACAAGGGCATGTTTTCTATCGTAACCCATTCTATATATATATATATATATAGCATAGTTATATATATTTGTACATACATTAAGTCATTCACACAATGTAGACCCTGCGTATTCTTCGCAATTATAGTATTAGTAGAAGAAAGTAAGTTAGGACAGTCGAGACAATCAGATGATGGTTTGTTGTTGGAAGTGTTGGTGGGTTGGAGAGACCTCTGCGAAGAACTAATTATGGGAAATGCATCCAATAGTAGAGCGATAATCTCAGCCAATGAAGGGGAGTGTCTTTCTTTCTTTACTCCTTGCACACTTGGCGATGGTGATGTTGTCAACTGAGGCATTGCTTAACGATTTCTTATTTTACATCATTCACCGTTACCTGTCTTCCGATCACGAAGGCCTCACGGAGCTTGACCGCTACAATCCAACGGACTATGCTGTTGGAATACGGGTTTCCTTAGAAGCGACCATCGATTGACCTTGTGCCTTATAGTAGCGGTCGTATGTATGTATAGGTTTACAAATTAGATTAGGATACAAATGAGATTGAAAAATCGCCGTTTAATCTTATCATTCTATGCGTATTAGGCTTGGCGTTCTACTGCGTGGCCCTAGATGTCCAGGGGCGTTTCGACCAAATGGCCTCACTGTATGACCTACATGCACTTCATATTTGGCTTACTTTTGCTTCGTACAAGAAGACAACGGCCATCCACTTCATTCGACTGAGAATGGCCCAGAAGAACAGCGCCTTTGCGGCATCGTCGTTTGCAGTTGCAGGTTTAATCCCAGCTAATGGCATCATTGGAATTTCTAGGCAACACAGACATTGCAGTTCAGGAATATTTGAGTAGCAGATCTATCTACTTCATTCGATTGAGAATGGCCCAGAAGAACAAACCCATTGCTGCATCGTCGTTTGCAGCTGCTGGTTTAGTCCACGGTACCAGCATAATTGAACCTTCTAAGCAACACGGAATATTTGAATAGGAAATCTATCTACGTAATACTTCAATTTAAGAAAAGGATGTAAGTAAATAAGTAAGTAAGCAGCCCTTATTGACATCTGAGAAGCGCTCATGCATTAGGCTATATTGTACAGTACGATTACATACCTACCTACATACATACATACACATATACATAAATACGTACATACGTAGGCCTACATACATACGTAAATACATACACACGTATCTTCTTAGGTGACCATTGCATTAAGCTACAATACCCATTGCCATGGGCATCATGTCATTTTACTGAAAGTATAAATTTTTTCAAGAAACCGTCGAAGCTTCTTCATCTGTAATATAGCTATTAGTAGCTGCACTGACAACAGACAAGGTGAAGCGTCTCAGAAGTACAGTGACTCGCTACTTACGATGTCACAGAAATTGTCCTTAGTACAATTACGATAGAAATCACGAGTCCCCATTTAACCGAACGATTGGGACGCTGCACAAGTTTACGTCGAGTAACTCACAGTGGCGCTATAAAATGAGCAATTACAATTACTATTACGATCATTGAAACAAGCTGATTGGCTCGCGTGATAGTCACCGGCGCTTCGAGACAGTTTCCTTGAAGGGTTTTGCTCTGCACGGAAGGTCGGGGTGTCAAACAGCCGATCGACCAGTTTGAAGATGAATTTGCCCAGCTTACTTAGAGGTTCGGTGCCCTGCCAATATAAACACAGGTTAATCTGTGTCACGCAATTACTGTATAAAAAGAATTAAGATCTGGGTTGGCTTCGCATCGAAATGACTTCGACCGGTGGCTTACAATTACGTAGACAGACTAACTACAGGGGAAGGCCCTTTCTTGCAGGATAGGGCGACAACAGCGAAAATCATCCTGGATGGAAGCTCTGTCGTAAGCTAATCTTATTTTCTAATCTTATCTACAGCTAGTAGTTTTTCAGTGTATGTAAGTAAATGAAAATGCATGTCAAATTGTCCACGTTACGTGATGGGCTGGATATCAGCCCATCCCTGTTGTAAGACACCTTTTAAAAGGCATTGCACTTTCAGTCGAATGAAGGACGTCAAACACGTAACATGGTGGCAGCGATTAAACATTAAAACAGAACAATGGAAGAAGTGAACCCACGACCATCGAACACGGGACTAAAACCCCCGCAAACATTGGTTATAGATGAAAATATTGCGGAAAATTGGAGTTTGCTTAAACAAAAATGGGACAATTACGCGGTTCTTTGTAACATGGCGCAGCAGACACGTGAGTACCAGATAGCTCTGTTCTTACACACAATAGGCGACGATGCCCTGAAAATATGCAACGGTTTAGAAATACGGACGGAGCGGCAGAATAGAACAGTTGAAGAAATTGTTGAGAAATTTGATGAATTTGCAATCGGAGACCCTGAACCGAACCCTTTTGACTATCGATTTTTTTTGACTGAGCGCCAGTGAATAAGCTGGTCCCCGCGGCGCGATTTTCGTCGGGCGCTGTAGAAATCTTGGGATTACGATTACGATTACGAGATCATTGAAACACATGAAAGATATATTTTTAATAAACGAGAACAGAGAGAAGATGAAACTTTTGAATCATTTTGTGCAGGAATAAGGACATTAGCCAAAACATGTACATTTTGTCACAAATGCGCGGACTACGTTTTAAGAGACAGAATTGTTCTGGGAATTAAAGATGCAACAACACAGCAGACATTATTGAGAGAGAGAGAAAACTCACACTGGAGACATGCATTGATATATGCAGAGCAGCCGAAAGGGCAGCCAGTACTTGTAGACTAATTAAATCAGAAGAGATTCACGCTGTCAAGAAGCAAGGTCGAGACAGACCAAAAGACACAGAGTTAAAAAACTATAGAACACCTCGATGGACTAAACAAACTTCAGATATCAGAGGGAATTGCGATTTCTGCGGTCGATTCCACCCAAAGGATAGAAATGAATGTCCAGCATGGGGACAGGCTGTAGATTTGCCAACCACTTTGAACGAGTCTGTAAGCAACGCAGACCTAAACAAAAACTTATGGTGAAACAATTGGAAGATGACGCATCAAACAACACAGAAGAATGGGTCAACAGCATAGAAAACCAAAAACTGTTGAAGCGTGACGTTAAATGTAAGATGTTAGTAAAAGACGAAACAATTTTCACATTTCAAATAGATACATGAGCAACGGTAAGTACTCTACCCGTTCGATTTGCACCGTATATTAAACCCACGTGGAAAAAGCTAAAAATGTGGAATGGAACACAAGCTAAATCTCTCGGAATCTGTAGAACAAGGATAAGAAATATAAAAAACAACAAGAAATACAGCGTGGAATTCGTTGTTGTTAAAGACGACATGATGCCTTTACTGAGTTGCTCAGCAGCGGAACAGATGAAATTAATAACCACCAAACATGAAAATATGAATATAGTTGACCTATATCGGTGGTCGACAGATTCAAAAACGTATTTGATGAAGAATTTGGATGTTTCGAGGGAAGTGTTAATCTAAAGGTAGACTCGTCTGTTCATCCTGTTGTCATGCCTTCTTGCAATACGAGATCAGTTGAAACTCGATTTAAATCGCATGACTGGATTGGGTGTTATAACCCAAGTAAACCAACCTACTCCATGGGTCAATCAAATTGTTATTGTGAAAAAAGTCCGGAAAATTACGCATATGTATTGATCCAAAGGAACTGAACAAGGCCCTACAGCGGGAGAGGTATTTACTGCCTACATTAGACGACAACCTGCACGAACTGAGCCAATCGAAATTCTTTTCGAAGGCTGATTTGGCATCCGGATATTGGCATGTCCAACTAGATACAGAGTCAAGTTATTGGACGACATTTCAAACAAGTTTCGGACGGTATCGATGGAAAAGTCTTCCATTTGGAGTCAAGGTGTCAGCAGAGAGATTTGCGAAGAAGCTCATTGAAGCGCTTGATGGTTTGCAGGGAGTGATTTGCATCGCAGACGACGTTATAATTCAGGGTAGAACCGAGAGAGAACACGACCAAAGACTGGAGGAATTTTTGAAAAGATGTCAAGAAAGAGGCGTAAAATTAAACAAAGAGAAATTATAATTGCGGATGAGATCGATAAACTTCATGGGACACCAGATCACTTATAAGGGTCTAAACCCCGATCCAGAAAAGATAAGAGCAATTTTGGAAATGGAATCTCCAGAGAATATAGAAGGATTGCGACGAATTTTGGGAGTGAAAAATTACCTCGCAAGGTATTTACCGAAGTTAACTTTCATCACGGAGCCTCTCAGGAATTTAACGAAACGCGAAGTACCGTGGATATGGTCGGAGACACAGGAGAAAGCATTCCAGAACGTCAAAAGACTGGTCACTGAAGCTCCAGTGTTAGCCTTCTACGATCCAGCAAAGGAACTGACGATTGAGATGATGCGTGCGAATATGTGATTGGCTCAGCGCTACTACAGGAAGGACGACCGGTGGCTTATGCAAGCCGAACGCTGTCGGACGCGGAATCGAGATACGCTCAAATTGAAAAGGAAATGCTAACTATTGTCTATGGCCTCGAGAAGTTCCATTACTACGCATACGGACGCATTCAACCATAGTAACTGACCATAAGCTTTAGTGGCTATATGTACTAACCCGTTACATAAAGCGCCAAAGCGATTACAGACTTTGTTGCTGCGCACACAGAAGTACAGTTTTACACTTATATACAGACCCGGAAAAAAGATTCCACTAGCTGACGCTTTATCACGGGCACCACTGCCAAGCAAACCGAGCGAAGAGATATTTACTCTAAATAATGTAACATTTCTCCCGATCACAGAGGAAAAGCTAAATGAAATTAGAAATGCAACAGAAAATGATGAAACGATGAAACTGCTGAAGAACGTAATAATCCAGGGATGGCCGGGAGATAGATCACAACTGAGAACTGTCATCATACCATATTTTGATTATCGTGATGAATTAACAGTACAAGATGGTATCATTTTGTGAGGTGAACGAGTCGTTATTCCAATGTCATTACGACAGGACATGAAAAAGAAAACCCATGCAGGCCACATGGCCATATGTTCATGTCTACAAAAGGGCCCGTGATGTGGTCTTCCGGCCCGGCATGTTTAACGAGATAAGACAAACGGTCGAAACATGCGATGCTTGTGCAACGTATAGCGACAAACAGCCTCCTGAAACGATTTTCTGGCATGAGGCTAACCAACCATGGCAGAAGGTGGGCACAGATCTGTTTACAATTGAGGATCGATGTTATCTGATCAGTTGATTTTTTCAGTAGTTTCTTCGAAGTAGATTTTTTACAAGAGACGTCCAGCAAGACGGTAATAACAAAGATCAAACAGCATTTCGCTAGACATGGAGTTCCAGACGTGCTGGTCAGTGACGGAGGTCCGCAATTTGCTTCCAGTGCGTTCAAAAGATTCAATACAGAATGGGGTTTCAAATATGAAATCACAAGTCCAGGAAATAGTAAAGCCAACGATGCAGCAGAAGCCGCGGTCAAGATAGCAAAAAGAATGATGAGACGATGTCAGGCGGTGAAAGAGGATCCATTCATGGGATTATTAAATATACGTAACACTCCAACGGAAGGCATGGAAACAAGTCCAGCACAGCGGTTCTTTGGGAGACGCACCAAGACTTTAATACCAGCAACGGCGGGGAATTTACGCACATCTTGGAATGTAAATAAAGATGCAAAGATCAGAGATGCGAAACGAGCAAACGTAGCGCAACATGCAGACAAAAAAGGAGAGACTTGAGACCCTTACAAGTGGGTAGCCCGGTAAGAATTCAGCTGTTGGCGCCAGGGGAACGTAAGTGGACGCCTGCTGTCGTGACGTCACGAAGGTCCAGCCGTTCTTACGAAGTAAGAACACAACATGGACGCACATACTGGCGCAACCGACAATTTCTGCGACAGAGGGGAACAGAAGTGAAGCCCCACGCGGCGAGGAAAAATTCATCCATCTGAGAAAGAGGACGTTGATCAAACGATGCCTACCGCGAAAACAATACAGAATGGAGACACATCGGAGTGTCTCAACGGAGATGAAAGAAGTAGCACGAGTAGCATGTGAAGAGGAAGAATCCAGGAGCACACGGATGATGGGATCAAAGGACATAACTGAGAATAACGGTGGACTGTATCGCACTCGAAGCGGCAGGACTATAAGGCCTGTTTATCGTTTAAACTGTGGATCGTTTGTGGATCGTTGATCATTTGAACTGTTGATTGTTTGAACCGTTGATCGTTGACACTATGACACTGTTAGGCACAATTTTTATAAGGCACGAAATTATTTTATTTTATTTAAAAGAAGAAAGCTGTTACGTTATGGCTGGATATCAGCCCATCCCTGTTGTAAGCACACCTGTAAAAAGGCACAGCGCTGCCATCGAATAAAGGACGTCAAACACATAGGAGTCCATGCAGTATAATCATTTGTATATCATTCACAATTTGTCTGTCTGTGTAATTTCATTTTTATTTAATTTTATTTATTGCTCCCAACGACAACAGCATAAAAGATAGTACGTCAAATAAAATACGTGTAGGATACAAGAGGCAGACGCAGAAAAAACCAGGTTCCGCTTATTTGGGTCGCATATGTCACGTGGAATACTGTTTGAAATGACGAATAATCAACTTCATATAGTCTCCCATTGGGCCTGAGCAAAAAGAACCTTTGTAATAAGAACCAAAAACGTTAACTAACAAAAGAAATTAATTAATATAAATTCACTTATTATGTTCATTCAAATATGCGCGTATATAATTTTAAAATAATTTTTTGTCGGGCAAAATATGAATGTCATCAGATAAATTGTTTCATAAAGAAGGACAATTATTTATTTATGTATACAGTCATTTAGAGAGAGGCAGAAGGGGGGACATCGTAGAACACCGACTATTTCTGATTAGTGCTGAAGAGCATAGAAGATGTCATACCTTAAAGATGTCTTTCAGAGTTTGGCTTGTTTCCACTGTCTAAAAAAATTAAGCCGACAGTGATGAAAGCATTGGTACTTAGGTCCACAGGAGCTCAAAGAAGGGCTAAATTTCGCAGAAGAGTATAAGTGAAACTTAGCTAAATCCCGTAGAAGGTGGAGGCTATAAAGCCAACGAAGCGACTAGAGTCACACGGATCATCCATGATGCACTATTATTCCGAAATATGTGTCAAATATGCAATAATAACCACGTTCTTGGGCACATAAACTTGACAAGTTATACGATGAGACTAAAACTACCATCGTCCCATCGCCTGCCCATTAACGGACGCTTTTAATCAAACTAAATTTACAGAAACATTTCCAATGCTGACACACGAATACATGTCTTTGCCTGATGTTTTGATTCGGGTATACGCTTTATAGTGATGTTATATCATGGATTTCGTTTATACACGTTTTAATCTGGATATCTGTGTTAGTCGTAGAGGTCCACACAATGCAGTCTTTTAAGCTCCCTTAGCTTTAACATTTGTTGGCACAAACGGTGAGGATTTGAAAAGATGAGAAAATAGTCGTTTTCGCTTAAAACTCAAACGCATAGCCTCCTAATTAATTACTAGAGAGTGTGGATCTTTACTTCTTTGTAGAAATCTTCGATTGGGTGCTTTGCCAGCAAATCGTCGAGATTCAGACGCCTTTCCAGGAAGAACTTGACGAACTCCACGCGGTTGTTAACGATGGCATTGAAGGCGAGCTCATCAAATTCTTCAGGCTTCAGAAAAGAACAAGAACACAGCTGCTACTGGAAAGAAGTCGACCACAACAGACGTCACAATGTCAGCGTAACAGTCCTAACAGACATCGATGAAGGTGTTTGTAATAAATGGTTTTAAACATGGAAGTCGTACTGTACATCTAAATTCGGTCAAAAACATAAATTCGCAAGCAAATACACTGCGCAAAATATCAAAGAAATTATTAATTCTATATTGTTTTCAAAGCTGTAGTCATTAAAAGAACTACTGCAGAAGAAACGGAATTGCCTAAAAGATTCATAAGGTTACTATCGAGCGAGGTCTCGTGTATTACTACACTGGCGCTATAGAAATTCCTATATTCGATTAAAATCTTCGGAACAAAATCCTTTTCCAAACGACGGAAAAGTAAAAACCGTCGCTGTACAACTGAGTAATATTTAATATTATGAGAAGAATAAGGGTCTACTGACGGTTAACTTGACTTCGTCGGTGTAGATGTGTTCTTTGACGACGTCGATTCGATCCCAGGCCAGAGCCAAACTCAGCTGATCGAATGTACTCGTCTCACTTTGTTTCACTGCACGAACACAGCAAAACAACACAAAGTCCACACAACAATCGCTCTCCAACAAGACCAGGAGTAGTAGTAGAAGTAGTAGTAGCAATTGTGGGAGTTTTGGTATCTTTTCAATAGAAACCGTGTTCTTCATGATTGCTGTAAAGGACTTTGTTACAATGCGGAATTTTAAAAAATACTCTGTCGTGATTTTAGTAGTTTTTATGTTCTATATTGCAACACAGAATCAATTTTTGTTATGTCTATGCTGGAAACACTGAATTAATCATGTTATGTTTATGTTGCAACAAAGAATCAATCTTGTTATGCCTGTCAATCTTTGCGTCTGTCTGTACTCAATTTTTGTCTCTCTGCTTCCTACTTTGCGGTGAATAAACGTAACGTAGTAATAGTATTATAGCATTACTGGGAGAGGCATTGATATGCATGAGGAAGTTGAGGTGTAGAGTAGTAGAATCTGACCTTTGAGTAGAGTCATGATGATAGCGACATCAATGTTTTTGGCGGAACCTTTGTCGTCCAATTTGTGGACGGTGATCATGTTACGGTGTTCGCAGCAGAACTTGATGTTGTTAAGAACTTCATCTGGTTTCTTCGATTTCAATTCGTTAACAATTTGTTCTTTCAGTTGCTGCCAAAGAACCTTGTTTTCCGTTTCGACCGTCCTAAGTTTCACATTTATAGGACAACAGACAATGCAGTGGACTGCATTCAAACAAGTCGATCTTCAAATGAAATATCAGAGAATGTAACCGTAGTGCAGCCCAGTGTCAACGGCGACTTAGGTCTTACGCATAGAAAATTGATCTATTACTCTACTCTGTAAGTCAGAAGATTTTAACCGATTCAGAACTTAAAACTCAACACGGGTAACTAGTTATACCATTGGACCCCACTGACACAATGTTCAAGGTGCATCGTTCTTAATTTTCTCATTTTTGGCTCCAATTATTGCATTCTAATTGGCTTTTCTAAAGAGCGAAGATGTTGTGATCTAAAACAGAAAATTCTAAGGCATCAAACATCGCATGTTAAGAATGGTTGACTCGATAGATTGTATTTTCAAGAACATGTTATCACGACAACATTTTCATGGCATTTTCATCGTGGCGTGTAATGAATGTAGGTGAAGAGCGAGAGAGAGAGACCCAGAGAAAGAGACAGGGACAGAGAGAGAAATACAGAGAGATATACAAAGACAGAAGAATGACTATAAATATTTTATTACTGTTGTTTCTGAGGGTCTTCTGATGGTGGCTTGTAGTGGTTGTAGGCGTAAGCCAGGACATCGGCCGCACGACCGGACCCCTGCAAAGTTAATCCAGCATTCAAGGCATCAAAAACTTAAGCAGGATTACAAGGACATCGATGAACGGCTGATTTAGAGCTCTTTCTACAGACGCATTCAAAAAAGATCAAAGGTCACCAAGGTCAAGATAAGACGCTCTTTTACTGGTTAATTTAAATGGGATGAATGATTCCGTCATTATTTGGTCATTTCTATGTCTGTCTCTTTCTATATGTCTGTCTGCGTGTGCGCGTGTATGTGCGTGTTTGTGTCTATGTCTTACCTCGACGATGATGACCGGAGTATTTGCATTGATCGCCTGTTTAGCCGTTTCGACGGTGTTCGTCCCTCCTTCGATGACGACGCAGACGATCGGAATCTTCACTGAACAGAAACAGATTCGTCATCCACTACAGTCGTCCACAAGATGACCTCACAGAATCCAACGACAGCAGGGTACGTAAGTAAGATAGACCAACAGCCAACGACTGCAGTCAGGTGATGAAGCAACCTGATTTCTCGGTTTTGATTTGAGAGAGAGAGAGAGATGGAGACATAGTGACAGTGAGAGCGTTACTGTGAGAGGGATAGAGAAAGACAGAAAGCGAGAGAAAGAACTAGAGAACGAGAGAGGGAGAGAATAGAGAAAGAGAGAGAACGAAGGAAAGAGAGAACGCGATAGAGAAAAAGAGACCCACAGACAAGACAGACAGTCAGTAACAGTAGCAATAGGATAAGCGTGCTTACCTCCGCACGCTTTCATGCTCGAGATTTTGTTTTCGAGAGCAGCTCGCAGTTCGATTTCGGCGCCGTATTGCTTACGGGTTCCTTTGTCGACAAGAATGAAATGCGTGTGATTGGGGTCAAGAGGAGACTCCTTCTTTCCCTCATTCTCTCCTTCCGTAGGATCCGCGAATTCGTACAACGCCTACACATAACGACACAACGCAGCGCAGCTTTCGTCAGGTACTTTAAAGGCGCTACATTAAGCGTCTAGACCAAAACACTTCATGCCTGTTGATATTATAAGCTCACCGATTGAGATCAGGTCGATTGGAGAGATTAAGAATGGATTAAGATTAGATTAAAGATTAAGGCAGCTGCTGGAGTAGGATGGACGAAAGATGTGGACATGAGCTGAATCTTTCAAAATAGCGCCTTCATAGAACCTTGTGATGGCGCTCTTCCCTATACTAGTACGAAATGATATTAGATGTATTTAAGAACAAGTTCATATTCAGAGGATGGATGCTCAAGTTGCCGGAAGTGTGTGTATGCGTGTGTATGTATATATGTATCGAAGTAACAGAGCGAGAGAAATGATGGTGCGAGGTCAGTCCTACTTCACGTTTTCCAATCAGTGCATCCCGATTCTCGATACATCCCCAGGTGGCGATTCCAATGGCGACCAACTGCTTCCGGCTTCCCTGCTTCAAGGCGTGCGCTCGAATTGCTTCGCCCACCTGTTTCATGACACCGGTGTTCGTTCCACCGGTTATGATCCACGCACCTGCACAACAAATGGTCACATGTCATCTTCGCATGAAGTCCCACTTCCACTTACGGATTTTGTCCGATGTAATGTAAATGTACACGTTTCTTTATAGCAATCGTATGGCCTCGACCATGCTCAATTTTCATTGAATTTATCGGGTGGATTCTTCACCACCGCTGCCCGTTTGAATGGGCGCCACGCTCTTTAAAGTCGCCGTATACGGGCCCGTGCTAGCTTGAGATTCAAATCTCTTAAATAAGCCACGACCGGGGGGAGAACCGATATCCTCACGCTCAGAGCCATTGTGACGCCAGACTCTTCAATTTTAAGGTCAAATATTGCATTGCTGAATTAATGAACGCCGCAAGTAACCGTGGAAAACTACGATGTTATTGTGTGGTAAACTCCTCATATGACTGAAGCACACATCCGGCCACAGTCTCTCTGCCTCACTGGCCTGATTTTTTGGGTGCTGTACTTACTACGACTGGTTTTGATTAATTATAGGTTGGTGCCTTTTGCATAAGATACCGGCGGCGCTTTAGAAGTTCATAATTATTTCTTAGTCAGTAGTTTCACGCAATCAGTTTTCATAGCAGGTGAAAGGCTAAATAACAAATCATCGCTTTGAAACATTGGAATTCGAAATTGGACGGAACGGGTTAACAAATATTTCTTCATCCAACCCAAGCCTTTGAGGGGGTCTGAAAAGAAGCATAAAAAGTCCAGGTATAAGAAAACTGTTCAAACAACAGCAGTGGTTCGTATTAAGCGATATATTGTTTTCTAGTGTATGACACCGACGCCTGCAAGGAAAACAACGAGCAGGATCGAGCACTCTCTTGATCTCTCCGTTTCTTTGTATCTGTCACACTGCTCCAGTTCCAAACAATACCCACCGTAGGCATTCGTCTGTCTACCTCCTTGACCTTTTGGAATCCACCGCGAACCGAGCCTCACCTCACCTGCCTATTGTTTTTGACTGAGCTCTCACATTGTGAAAAAGCTAGTTCCGGCGACTTAGTTTTCTCGGACGCTGAAGGAATCCCAAGATTACGCATACGATTGCAATACCTGTGGACTGGGCGGCTTCGACGAGACCTTTACGGAAGACCTCCTTCAGTGCTGGCTTCAGTGCTGGCTTCATTACTAGTTTCTGTGCACCGCCTGTGACCGAAATCAAGAGGCGTGGCATGTCCATCTGCCATTTGTCATGCATGAGTTCCCACAGTTTCTCCACATCCGTCTCATAATCGACGCGAATGAACTTTGAAGGCAAGGAAAATAGAGAAGATTGATCACAAGCCAACTTATGCAGTCAGTTAAATTTCATCAGAAAAAATTCTTGCATGGTAAGGTGAGGTCGACGTCAGCCGTTCTGATGGCCATAAAACAACGTTTAACGCTCGATAATACGATGCTCTAATTCGACACCTTTGGATGCTTTCGACCGACGCTTTTCACATCAAACGTCACGGAAAACGTTGGTTTAAAATCGAACGGTAAACTAAGGGCGAAGTCAATGGCCCTGGCACTTGAAATTACTATTACTGCAGCTGCTGCTGCTACTACTACTATCACTACTACCAATACAACTCTGACCACCACCACAACAACCATCACGACTACTCTTATAATAAAACATGAACCACAAAAGATAACTTTAATTAGACCCTAAATGCTGATTGTCATAATTATTTATTTTTCTCGTGAAGTACATATGATCTCTCTAAAGTTAAACACTTATTGGAGAAGAGGAAGAGCATCTGGAACGGCAGCTACTCGTCAACTTTCGATGGGTTTCTTGAAGGAAGAAAAAGAGTTCGAATTTCGAAAAGAGATTGCTGACTGAAATAAGCGAGTCTTATTTCTGCTGTGGGATGAGATGGCCTTTTGGCTATCTGCCTACCTTGGAAGTCTTCCGACCGTAGGCGGGAAACTCAACGACTCCAAAAGCATCGGTTTCAGAGGTATCCGTATTATTCTTGACATCCCACGTTGTCTGCTTCTTAAAGACATCGATATCTGTTCTGTGCTTGTCTTTCATGTAGCCACATTGACATAGGTCACTATTCAAATAAATATTACCTTGGTAGTCAAATATTAACCGAATATATTTTATGATCATGGAATTTATCAATTAAGTATCGAAATACTGACTGATCTCTTGAAACATGACATAATCAACCCAAACACGGACTGAATCAAATACTGCAATATCAACATGTGATGCAAAGTTCTTCTACAGTGAAGCATGCGATCGACACCAACCGACACTAAAGAAGAAGAATGCGAAGAAAGAGAAGAAGAATTCGAGGAAGAGGAAGAAGAAGAAGAAGAAGAAGAAGAAGAAGAAGCCAAATTTTAATTTCAGGAACGAATCAGTCAGTGGTCGATGATGCTAACCAAAGCCTTGCAACATAATATGATGACCTGACGGCAATTGTTATGACATTGGTTCACGTCACCGTCATGAACATATTTGTGGTCTCTTTTTCTACGCCCGATGGTATGTTTAACGTCATGAGCTCATTCATATTTTCGTCAACTAGGAGTAACCGTACTCGTAATCGTAATTCCGAGATTTCTACAGCGCCCAACGAAAGCCGCGCCGCGGGGATCAGATTATTTACAGGCGCTCAGTAAATACAAAAGCGATAGGCAAAAGGATCCGGTTCCAGGTCAAGATCCAAAAGTCAGACGGAGAGAACGTGGCAACTATGCGGTGGTGGTGTTTGGGGTTGGAAAGGAGAGAGAGAGATAAGAGGAAGAAGGGGTTTCAGGATAGGATCTGTGAAAGAGGAATGTTTTGAGTTTTGAGTGAAAGACCAAAGCAAAGATTGCAAGTGGTGGAGCATCGATGAGTTTGTATGATGGATCAGAAATCTGTCGCAGTTCTGGAGGGAGTTTATTCTAGAGTGGTGAGGCAGCTGTGGCTATTCAGCGATTACCAAATTTTAAGGATGAGGTGATGGGAGGGCGGAGAAGTGTTAGGGCAGAAGAGGAGCGGGTTGAGCTAAGCGGTTGTATTGTAAATAACTGACGAAGATAGGAGGGTTGGGAAGATCGAAGTGTGATGTACTCAATTCGTACAGGTATTTTAAAGCCAATGTAGTGATTTAAGAACAGGAGTTATGTGATGGTGTTTGGGGGTTTTGGTGACAGCATGAGCAAGAGCATTCTGTATGGCTTGAAGGCGGCTTATTTGGGTGGGGAGCTCATGTTCAGGAATAATGATTTGCAATAGTCTAATTTAGCACGGACTATGGATGTGGCGATGGTTGATGCAGTTTTAAAGTCAAGTTAGCGGATTCTGCGAAGGTCACGGATATGCATAAAGCAAGAGCGGGAGAGATGGATAATGTGATCAGAGAAGGTGAGGTTTTGGTCGAAGATAACACCTAGGTCACGGAGAGAAGAGTTAGTGTTAAAGGTGTGTGAGCTATAAGAACTGATGTGTGACACACCTGCTGTGCATCAGCAACGATTGAAGCACCTGAAACAGAGTTATTTACACCCTATGATTTGTTCACACCGAAGGAGGTTAGAATACAGTGGCTGTTAAGGATTGTAGGACTGAGATTAGGTGGTTCCAACACAGATGAAATGTCTTCATAATCATTTAACGCCCTTTTATCTCATGTTATGTTATGGTAAGTCATTAATGTCATGTACTTATGTTATGCTATACAATGCTTTGATCTGTTATGTTAGGCTATGCTATGTTATCATTTATTCATTCATAACATTTATATAGCAACCCTTCGAGATATATACCCAGAGGCGGAAAAGAACAGTTTTCAAGTGTTGACGAAAGGTGTATAGAGCGTTCCAGGCCAGAAGTCATTCGAGCCACGATCAATTTTGAAATGTCGCCGAGAAGCCTAGCAGCTGCACGGTGCAAAGCGAGGAAACTCGCCGTAGATGGAACCAGACAGAATCTTGTTATGCTTTAGTATAATATGCTAAACAAACAGATCCGCAAACTCAATGAAACAGTTAGAAAGGAATCAAGAACACCTGAGGGAAAATATCAAAACCAAGACAAATGATAATCGAAGGATTATAGATAATTAATTTCTCTTTCATCTTTCGTCAAATAGCGTCTACACTCAGCCTCTAACACTCTAACATTCACGCAGTAACAACATAAGAATCTCTTTTACTTTCGCTTATGTCACAGACCTTTGCTTCGGATCTGGTACGAAGCTGATACATTCTCTCTTCTTGAAAGTTTCCTTGATGTATTTGAATGTTTCCAGCTGAAAACAACACAGTAACAACATCAATAATAATAGTAATATCGTCTGATCATCATCATTATCATCATCATCACCACCACCACCGTGAGAGTTTACATCGAAAGATGATATTTTAAAAACGTTAACTTTATTGCCACTGTTGTTTTTCTTTTTCTGAGTAGTTTTAGAAACGTTGAAGACTGTCTATTCCAAGAAGAAGAAGAAGAAGAAGAAGGAGGAGGAGGAAAAGAAGGAAGAAGAGGAGGCGGAGGAGAAAGACAAACGCGAAGAATAACGAAGTTGCATCGTACTTTTTCCGCCTTTTCTTCACCCTGCGGCTGAGGCTGACCCGCATCATCATCACTGGAACCTGTGAAAAACAATTTCATTGCATCTGATTGAATGATGATTTCGCAATAACTCAATGAAAACATTGAAGAAATTCAGTCTGTTTTGCTCTTTGTTTGACTTTCTTCGCCTCAAACTGGTTGAATCATCTGCATGAAATTTCCACTGTCTACATGTAGATCTTCATCTACAACTGGTCTTGGAAGCAACATTTCATCGTCATCATCGTTATCATCATCTCCTGGGGCCTTGCTATTTCCAAAACACGCTGCCACCCGTATCTATTCTAGGCTCATCCCCATGCCAAGTGTACTCTAAAATTCTGCGAGCGCAGGACTGATTTCATCGCTCGTGTCCATATGTGGCGAATGCGTCCAACTGGTGTCTTCCAACCTCTTTAGGTTGAATATCATGGCTGCTATAGAGCTCTTGCATCGTCCAAATTGCCATCACAAAGTGCAATGTGTCGAAACAGCCGGAGCCTCATCGTTTCAATCATTCTGACACTCGGGTGTATTATCGCTTTCAAAGTGTAATTGCAAAGTATAGTTGCAAAGCAGGCTAGTCTCCTTCGCCGAGGCTGGCCTGGAAGCGTTTCTGAGTAGATATCTTTGGGAAGCTATATATATGCTCCGTGTGAATGAATAAAATAATTTTCTAGGAAACAACGCGTGAATATGAAAAACCACTTATATTCATGCACTAGGCAATTCAATCTACGTCTTTGACATTTGTCATCGTCAGACAAGTGCCGTGCCAGTGAAATCAGATGAGCCACTGTTTTATAACCGAATCCACCACACGAGGTTTTAATCCGTTTGGAAGGCCTACCAGCCAGTGCTAGCATCGACCGAGAGCTTAAAGAGTTTAAAAGTTAGGTTGGTCAATTAGAACCGAGAGTTACAGAGTGCAGACCTAACTGCGACAGAACCAGCAGCAGTGGGGAGAGAAGCCAAGAGAAAGGAACATTCCGAGCCTTTGGATCACCCCATGGGAGTAACTTTGGTATAGACAGAGGGGGTCTACCAGTTTCTTCCTCTCCTTTGCTCTTTCGTATGTAGCATGAAATGTCAGATGAGAATGCATATGCCATACTTAACTAAATGGGCATCGTTTATTCACGGGGTACGGTACTTTCCAGTCAAAAAGTGGGAGTACATATACCCCAGATCCTTCGAAAATTATGCACATGGAGCAGCAGTTAATAAATTTGAAAGCTCAGGAAAAGTCAATATGAAATTGTCAAGGTCGAGGTGATCGGATGGGCTACATGCAAGTCCTCAGTATATAGCTTTGAACGAAACAGGATTTTCCAATGTTACATCTCAGAATCCTGGTTCACTTATGAGCCTACAGTGTAATTGCAGAACCACTTTGTAAACTTCGCGAATGGTTATGAAAATGAACCTTTGTTCTACGCAGCACAGTTACAAGTTTTACTTGTGGTTTCAACCTGTCATTTATGAAAATACTAAGCCCTACTGTTTTGCGAAATAGAGGTATAGGAATTGAACAGACTCGTTACTGTAATTTTAATCCTAAACTTGCATAGTGCCTCTTCAAGAAAAGAGTCCTCTGAGCCACTCCGGACCTAACAACTCAAACCACGAATGGTTTTCAAGCGCTTATGCAGACAGACGAAGGACCTTTGACTCAAATCGTAAAATGTTGTGCTTACCCCTAGCCACTTGATTTTGATTTGCCAAGTCAGTCATGTTTTATACTCCTTTTGCTGTTTACGTTGACAGTTCGAGCTTTCTTACTAATCGCCTATATTATTATAATTAGTAGTAATAGTTTAATCTGTGTTCAAGTATTAGCAGCCGTTTTGTCTCAACATAACAGTCAGCAGCGCGACATAAGAGCAGATAACTACTCCTTCTTCTCTCTCTCTCTTCCATTTCAACGCAGCCGCCTACCAGCCGTTTCCTCCCTTCCTTCTTTCCATTTGCTCCCTCCCTCTCTCCCAGCCTTCCACCCACGTACAACCTACCTCCGTTCACCCTCATTCTATCCGAGTTTCCAGCGTCAGTTCGACCGTTTTCCACCGATAACTAACTCGAGCCTCTGCAACCGAGCCAGCCAGTCCGTTCGACTGTTTGTTTGCCAGCCACGGGGGCTCTCGGGTTGCGTCTAGCTGGGTCGAGGATGCAGCTGGCTAAGCAAAGTCTGTACTCTCCCTACGCCGTTCTCTCTTCGTTCTTGAGTCATCTACTTCGTAAACTAGTAGGCTCTGCTGTGTAAATAATGCCCTGAACAGCTTCATTAGAAATTATAGCCCTATCTGAAGGAATTTGTCTGCATAAAAACACAAACAAATGTGCTGCGTTAAATTGGCATAGACCAGACAGCTGCTATTTACATTGTAATTATTTAACATATTAATTGTTTATTATTTACATAGGTACGTAACTATTGTCTATTATTTACATGGGTACGTAATTGTTGTTTATTATTTACATATGTATGTAATTGTTGTATTGTCTATTATTTATATAATAATATAATAGCTATTTATTATTTAGGTGTATACGCAGTTGTTGCTCATTATTTACATAGATACGTAATTGTTGTAAACCTCGTGAATATCTTCGCGTAACAAAAACTGGATCATGGACAAAAGCTTAATCACTGGCGCTTAATCGAATGAAGTCCGAAAGAGTAGGTTTCGACCGCGTCTGTGTGATGTGGGGTCAGAAGCGTCTCTGATAAGGCTTTTTTGAAGTGGCGCTATATAAATCTGCGAATACAATTACATTTGCAGTAGGGTTGCTTTGGGAAAGACAACGTGGAACTAAGGCACGGTAGATAGTGATTACGGTGACAGCGGTGGTCATAAGAGGCCGTCCATAAATGACGCCACGCAATTTAGGACGATTTTGTACCCCACCTCCCCATCGTCACACGTCGTCACAAAAGTCATACTCCCCTCAAATATGACATCACAATGCTCTGCACACCCCTCCGAAAAAAACAGATGTCCAGAATGTTATATGCAAATTTTCTTCTATTACCCAGAAGAAAGCCAAAAAGCCCAGATCTAGTAAAAAATATCCAGCTGTGGCAACACTGCATACGATTTACCTCAGGTTCTGCACGTCCTAAACATTGATTTCGAAGTCATTCGTGACGTCACAACATGACGTAAAAGCATTGTGCGTTGAAATTTCATTATTGAAAATCTGCTCCTTGGATTGCTTCACTTCCAAACCCTCAAAATTGACACCAAGCGTAAAAGGTAAACAATCAAAAAATTAAGAATGCAATAATTATAATAAGTGTTGCTATATTGTAGTAACAATTACTGTTAATTAAGTGGAACTTGTTTAATTGAGTGAAATTTTTAAATAAAGTTGCGCATTTTGATGTTTGATATGTTGATGTGGCGTCACATATCTTAAACTACTTCCCCTTCGTCACAAATAGTCACAGATGTGTGACCCCCTCGCTACCCTAGGTGTGTGACGTCATTTATGGACGGCCCCTAAGTGGCATACTGTATTCGAGTGGTCGATCTTTGACTTCTACAAAAGGGGTTAGGATGCCGAGTGGGTCACGTGAACTCGACTTAGATTTATGATCGACCTAGACGATGCCTACATGTAGTTGGAATGTATAGTCGTATATTTCTAGTGTTCAGCTCTGCATGTTATTTCGGACGCCCACAATCATTTTAACGACTGGCAGATGAGAGGAGTTAGATCCTGTTGGGCTATAGCTGCTGTGACAAAAACATGGAGACTGTTTATACGTGCACGGGGTCACAGGACAGCCGTTCATTAGCCTAACAAAATATTCGCTTCAACACACAACAGCAGAAAGATTTATTATAATTATTACTAAGAGCGCTGGTACAACGTGCTAGTGTACACGTTTCAGGTGTATGAGGTGAGTTTGTCCAAGGCGAACATTGAATTGACCTTAACCTCTGAGAGTTTTCATGTGGCGCTACACAATTTATTTGTTTTGGATACTAAAGCATTACACATTTCTGCATAACCAGTCAGTCGTGATCGTAATCGTAATTCCGAGATTTCTACAGCGCCCAACGAAAGATGCGCCGCGGGGTCCAGCTTATTCACAGGCGCTCAGTCAAAACAAAATCGATAGGCAAAAGGGTTCGGTTCCAGGTCAAGATCCAAAAGTCAGACGGAGAGTCAATGCAGACAAAGTCGTTGAGTTAATGTTGTGTCTGTCTACGGCCTGAATTTTGTATCTCAAACTGAAACCGAACCTGACCTTATGGCATCATCGACTTCGTTTTTGACTTTGCGTCTGTGAATAAACTAGTTCGCAGGACTTGGCTTTAGGTTTATCGTAATCGTAAACTCGAGGTTCCTAAAGAGCCCAACGAAAGCTAAGTAGCCGGATCCAGCTTATGCACAGGTGCTCAGTCAAAACAAAATCGATAGGCAAGAAGGGTTCGATTCCAGGTCAAGGTCCAAGAGGTAGGCAGTCAAAGGGCTATAGTGGATGGTGTTTCGGATTGGAGAGTAAAGAGATATATAAGGGGAAGAGGAACAGTCAGGACAGGATTTGTGGAAGAGGAGTGTTTTCAGTTTTGCGTGAAAAGTCTGTGCAGAGATTGCAGGAGGTAAAGTATTGATGAGATCGTCTGATGGGTCAGATAATTGTCGTAATGTTGGCGGGAGTTTATTTCAAATGGGTGGGGCAGGATGGCTTTGGAGCGATTTCCAAATTTTAAGGATGAGGTGACGGATGAGTGAAGAGGTCTTAGGGCGAAAGAGGAACGGGTTGAGCGGAATGGTTGAATTGTAACATCGAAGTCAAGTATCGTAATCCGGTGGAGAAGACATATCTAAATCCAACAGGTCAGGATAAGGCAGGCTACCGTGCGTAAACCAACTGATACTTGAGTTTGGACCGAAATGAAATTAAAGAATCGACGGAGCGTACAGAACAGGCAGTGAATTCCAAAGATTCGGATCAGCCACCTAGAACGCCCGAAGCCCTAAACTGTGCTGGTGCGAGGGTCAGCAAGCGTCTAAGTGTCATACAATAGAGATATTATGTTTTAAACCTAGAAAAATTTCATTAAACAAATCAATGGCGAGTTTAAGCAAATAACCTCTTAAGACAAAGTAAGTACGGTTTAAAAGTTTTCTATCTTGTATTAGTGGAGTAATAGAATTAATCGTTGATTATAATTAGTCAGTGGAGTAATCGAATTAGTGGAAGAGGGTTTTTATGGAGAGCTGTATTTACATCACGGTGGCAATTGCTGAAGATTGATAAATTCGCTGCTGATTTTTATATCGGTATAATTGGCTCCTCGTGTACCACCAAATATACCAAGCAGTTTGTGTACTTAGGAAGTCTCATGACATGGAATAATGATTGCGCAAAAGACATAAAGGCAAGAATAGTAAAGGCAAAAGGAGTTATGGCAGGGGTAAACAACATCTGGAAAAGCAGGAAAATCAGCCACAAGACCAAACTAAACGTCTTGAAAACATGTGTGTTTAGCACAGCTCTGTACGCATGTGAGGCATGGAAATCAAAAAGACGGATAAAGATAAGATATTAGCATTTGAAATGTACTGCTATAGACGAATATTACATCTGAATTGGACAATGAAGGTAACAAATACGGAGGTCCGAAGAAGACTGAGCATAAAAGAAGATCTAATACAAGTAATAATGAGAAGGAAATTACGCTTGTTTGGACATATATGCAGGATGGATGACAGCAGGAAAATAAAAAGCGTGATGATGGGAATTATGGACGGAAATGGGAGACGAGGAAGACCTAACAGGGAGTGGACAGATGATATAAGGGATTGGTGTAAGCAAGACTTGCACGCCTTGATAAGAACAGCACAAGATCGGGAACTGTGGAGGCAAGCGACAATGCATGCAGTGGACACCTACGGGCTCTCGGCCCATGGATCATGATGATGATGATGATGAATAAAGGCTTAGAGTTATGTCTAGAAACCATGTCAAATTTGTCCCGTTTATGTTGTAGGAATCGAAAGGACAGCTTCCAAATTCTCATACATTGTTTACTTACTGTACATTCGGAATTCTACTATTAGCCTTACAGAATCACGTGGATTTCCAATCTTATCTCGATAGAACCATTATGGCTGTCCAACCTTACATTTGAAGCTTTGACTCTCAATCCAGCTTCCAACTACAGACTGTTTTGTGCCTTTGTCAGAATTCAGATGAAACTTTTTTAGATGCCTGGCTTTTGTTCTCGTCAATTTAAATATTCAGTTCAAAAGTATTTGGAATATTTTAAACTGCAACAAACGCTTCACTATTACTTTGTAATTAATATAAACGATAGCATTGTGTATGTTTATGATGTTACGTATTTACGAACGTACATGTATGCATGCGTAAGAGCTCAGAGATGTTCCTTAGGAATAAGTACAGTATGACGCCATTTAGGTTTGTCGCAGAAGCTGATGAAAGTCAGTATGTATGTAATAAAAGGCTAAAATACAACTACACTACCAGAGAGAAAGAGTCTGTAAGCTACTAAGTCCATCCGTCCGAGACGAAGCCACGACCAGGAAATCAGAATTCCAATTACGACGGTCGAGTTGTCTTAGAGTGGACGCCAGTGGCACCGGTGGTCATTCTCCCCTCATAGGAGGTCTTGGGGTGTCCCGTCAATTGCCCTTCCAGTCCTTCGTGAACCTACTCTCTAAGGGTTTAAGGTGAATGCTTCGTGGAAGAACAAGTGCAGTACATGGTATGACGACGTATACGGTCGTCTTCAAAGCAGTGTTCTTTGGCTGATTGCGCCCTCGTGTCACTCAGTGAGACCCTGATCTCGTCTGATCTAATCTAATCTAATCACCTCCACGGCGCTATTACCCTAATGCAGAGGACATCAGTCGATGATCGGATATGAAAAATATTAAACAGTCATGTTCATTAATTTAGGAGATTTTATTATGAAAGCGTAGTTTACACGTTTCGCCTTTCAAGGCAAATTTCTGTCTAGATATAGAGATGGGTAGCTTATACACGTCTACCTAATAATAAATATCCCGATTAATGGAGACAGACAGACAGACAGACAGAGAGACAGAGAAGACGGACGAAAGAAACAAAGAGAAAAAAGAGACAGAGCGAAGAAGAGAGAGAGAGTGAATGAGTGAGTGAGAGAAGTTCCTTTGCATTTCAAAAAAGACAACGAAATAACAAATCCAGGTAAAAATAAACTCGTTGAGAGTAAAATGAGGAGCAAGACTGAAGCATCACATGCGGCATTAAATGAGAGGCATCAGTTTCTGCAGTTAATGGCGAAGCTAAGCAACTATAGTCGAACACAGCGCCAGTCAAAACTCAGGCAATCGCAATGCCATTTAGACCTATCGTTGTAGGGGTTTCACTGCTTTTCAGTTGCCATAGAAACATGTTTACTGCACAAGTCCACCATGCAAGTTGTAATTAAGCAAGAATCTATGGTGTTAAGTTCATCAAGAATAAAGAAAAGCTACAAAATTCGAGTATAAGCCGTCCAACCCACGCTGTAAACCTCAAATCAGTTACGCGAAAGAAAATGTAAAAACAATACAAGCGAAGCTATCGAAAACGTTTATCAACGCTCTAGAAGTCATCACTTAGTTTTGCTGATACTCCAAAGAATCGTTTTTCTCATACATGCATTGAGAACAGGAATAACAGTGTCGAATCATAAAATGTGAACATAAAAAGGGACCGTCATCAATTTTGGCCTTAGAATGCTTAGGTGTTTTTATGTTATCATAACTGGAAAATATATTGGCTTCAGATTGAAATAACGGGAAATGCAATTACAGTATCTGCAGTGTCAGTATCAATATTTGCAGTTAGAGTTAATGATGTTCCGTATAGAGAAAGGTTGTTATTTAAATTGTCATGTCTGTTTCAAGATGTCTGAGTATGGTTTTGCGTAAAATCTACAATCGATTGATGCCTTATGCGTTACGATATTGGCGCTATAATAAATAATCAATTAATAAAACATTAATATTAAGATGAGATTTTATTAGAATGAATAACGTGTCTTGTAGAATGCGGCCACGGCCTGCACCGGATCTGCAGATATAGCTAAGAAGAATCTGCAGGAGGTCGGCAGTGATCGCGTCAACGCTTCCTGGACAGCATTTCGATTATTTGGCTCATCTGCAAATTGAAAATACGCCGAATTCAGTCTCTCAAACAACAACAAAATATAACAAGTAAACAACGGCAGATGTCTAAATATACCAGAAACGTTAAGATATATATGCGCTGATGTATTCTGTTCGAATTATCACTTGATCTTCTTTGACTCTAGTTTGGTTGGTCACTAAATAGCTGGTTTCCCTGTGGCAGGCGTGCAATCGACATCAACGGTTAGTGAGTCCAGGAAATTAAGGAAGGAAGGCAGAAAGGAAGAAAGAAGGAACGGAGAGAAAAAGAGAAAAGAAGGAATGAAAAAGAAGTAAGGCAAGGCAAGGCATGGTAAGGTAATGTCATGTAAGTTAAGACGTAAGGTAAGCTAAGGCAAAGAAAGTCAAGATAGAAGTAAACGGCCATCAAGACAACACGTTTTGTAAAACTGTTTAAATAATTGTTAGAACTGGTAACACGGCAACGAAGACTGGTTCAAATGTACACAACGTCTCTAGTTGGTTTCCTGTATTTGTTGTCTAACTACTTGTGATTGGATGTAGTTCGTGAGAGAAAAGTTAGAACCTGTTCCTCGAGAGATTTCAGCCGTTTGTCCAAATTCCTCGTATCTGCGATTTCTTCGACTTTCCGAAGCACATCATCGATTCTGTTCAAAGTCAAACCGTGTTAACAACTTAATGAGATAATTGGAGCGAGTGAACGATGCTGTGATCAACTACGAAGCCAATTACAAACTCAACTCGGTATCATTAAGAAAACGAGTTTAAACTTCTCCGATTATACTGGAGGTCATCATCATCATCATCGTCGTCGCCGTCGTCGTCATCACCATCATCACCACCACCACCACCACCATCATCATCATCTTCATCATCATCATCATTGGGAACCCTTCTCTGGAGCGGTGCCGTTTCCACAGCATTGTGTCAACCGTCCCGGTCTTAAGTTCGTCTCCAGTCTGTGTGTGTAGCCCAAAGTTCAGAGGGTGAAGATCTGCCTGCGTTCACCTGCGCCTTGGTCGACCGACCGGTTTCTTCCAGGTCCTCGAGGGATGGTTACCAAGGTTCCTGGGCGCCTTGCCTGGTCCTGTTTCTCAGCGCAGTGTCCGAAGTGACGAAGCATTCCTTGTTTTTACCATCTCCGAGACGGGAACCTGCATTACGCACCTTTTCATTTATAGTTCCTAATTGTGGAAAACACATGTGGTCTTGTCATTGAATTTTGGTTGCAGTAAAAAAAGTACGGAGCTCTGATCAGTGGCGAATTCAGCTGGCCGTAAAGGCGTCGTAAAGAGGCCAGAAGACGTTTAGAAACGTTTATGTCAAGTGAACTGGCAGGATGGCTTTTTCTTTATTTTTGTCATCCTCTGACATTCCATCGGACACCAGTAGTATTTCGCCTCCTCCCCACTGAATCCACCCACCCTTGAATTTAGTCGCCAATCAGTTGAGTTACACTTTCAACAACTGGCGCTTCATGAATTACCTTTCATTTGTCTCCTTGGCCAGGCGATCGGCTGCAGCGTCTTCAGATTCTTTCTTCAGTAGATACTCTTCGACAATGGCGTTCAGCCAAGCCATCAGATCCCTCTCATAGTGTTCACCAAACCTCATTTCTACAGTTTACACGAAGTCAAAATCCTGGAGGCCACCTTAAAATGAACTGCATAGCTATGTTCTATAAAATTTCATTTACAGAACAGGAATCGAAAAATTGACAGTAACTATTTCAAGTAATAATAACGACTCTAAATGAAAAAATCAGAGAAGATTGACCCATTAACCGGAAAATGGTACCCAGAAACAAAAGAATAGAGAAAACTGAACGAGATAATAGACAGCCTATGCCATCGAAGAGAACCAGAGAAGAGAGACATCTCGATCATAAAAGACTGTAGCCCGTGATGGACTGACTCACTGAATGTGCGTTTGCGGGATATCGTTTTGTGTTTAGTACTTGTCTGCTGCTTCCTATCAGCACTGGTGGCATTGTTCTTCTGACAGCAGCTGCGCAGTTTGCGAAGAAGCATTTCAACCAGAAGGCAGAGGTGTTCGATAACGATGAGAGGCGGCGGGAAAACAGGATGTGACTCGTACTCGAGAACCAAGTGATATCTCTGGATCTTCCAGACAACATCCGCAATTTCTTCCACTTTGGAAAAGGTGTTGCTGTACCGAAAAGACATATTCAGCAAATAACCATGTGAGCATCAGCTGGGTTTCTTCAGTAGAACGCCCCCCCCCCATACTCAACTGCCATAATCACATTCAGTCGGAGTGTAACATTTCACCGATAACAGTAAATGGCAAATTTCTTCATTTGTTCTTCAATACCCTAGATAAAAGGCGCGCACACACCAAATCACAATGCACGGATACAAACTTACTTATGCTGGCAGCTCGTAAATAGAAATGATCGATATTGAGCTGACACTGTAGTGGTGTTTTTGAACAAACTAACGACAATCGATGCAGAGTAACTGACCTGAACATTGCGATGAGAAGGTTGATCATCATGACGTTCGTGATGAGAGCGTATATTGCCAAGAGAATAGGAACGAACCAGTCGATTGCCGGACACTCTTCCTTTTTTCCAGGACACAGGGTCCGGTTGAAGTCACCGTAATCCATCGACGCACAGTCCTCCACTGAAAGCCTCTGCCCCGCAGCAGCTTTACAATTTTCTCCTTCACAACATTAAAAAGGTCACTGTTTACATCAACACCACGAGCACCACCACCATCACAAACAGCATACAACATCGCCACTCTCACCAACAACAACACCTGCCATTTTGAGCATTGCTAACTGCCACAAGCTAAAGATGCAGCGAATATTTTAGCAGCAACAGCAGCAGCTAAAGAATGGCATCGCATCAGCGCATAAATAATGACAGTCGTGAATACCAGCTGACTGTCTACCTGCCTGACCCTTAAATTTTGACTTGGAATCGAACTGGCCTTACTTGACTATCATTTTTGTTTTGACTGAGCACCTCTGATTAAGCTGGTTCCCGCGATTTTGCTTTTCTTTTATCTCTGCAGAAATCCCGAGGTTACGAGATTACAATTACGTACCTGACACTTCGTCGATGTGGAACTCGCCGTAGACACTCCACCAGGCGCCGCTCAGAACATCCCGAACCAGAGAGAGTCTAAGTTCCTGATTCGGGTAAAGGATGACATGAGCAGCGATGCCATAGGCGACGATGAACACCAGCAGAATAGTCATGAAGTAGAGAAGATCGATCATCTGGAAAAGAAACAAAATGAAGACACACCTTTTCGACTACGACCTTTTCTAACATCGGATACACGCATTCTCATCACAAACATTCTTTCTTTCTCTGTTTATCGCAATCTCTTTCTCCCTTCACCCCCTCTCTCTGTCTCTCTTCCACCATCATATATAACAAGAAACCCCTAGTAGTCTTATTTCCATGCTTATTAAGCAAGTAAGTATGTACGTACGTAAGCAAGTACTCAAGCAACCAAGAAAAGTAGGCAGGTAAGTAAGTAATTTTTATCAGCGGCAGACAAACGCCCACACTTTACAAACAACAGTGCATACAAAGCTGTAAAAAATAAAACATACAATGCCAGCAAAAATGATTCATATAAAAAGTTGAAAATCGATAACCAGTTTAAATTTCGTAGCGGACAAGAGACAGGGTTAGCACAGCCCGTATTTTAAGTCGTCATTTAGCGTCAAGGTGCCTGTACACGCTGCTTCCATGGATAACTCACCATTTTTCCGATCATGACGAGTTTTGGTCCGAGCTCCCTGTGAATAGAAAACATGTGCAGAATTCGGAAGTAAAACGTCATGAGGTTGATAGCGAGGACGATCCTGGCCGCGAAGAAGCACCTCTCACAGACGGACAGAGGAACAACCCGCAACGCCAGCCCTATGGCAAATGTACAGACGGCGATCACGTCCACTATGTTCCACTTGTCGGAAAAGTAGTTGTAGAGCTTCCGACTGCCTCCCTCGCGACTAGTCACAATCTTCAGTAACATTACAACATCAATATATATTATATATGATACGTTACAATATGACACATTGTGATCTATATATTTCCATGATAAATGACACATATTATAAATTTATAATATATTATATCATGAAATTCCTAATTATTAAGAGGTTCTTGAAAGGCGGCGAATAAATGCCATGGTATATGAATGCGACGAAATGCACAAGAAAGTCTGAAAAGTAAACAGAAACTGTTATTGTTTATATTTTCAAGGAGCTCGTTTGTAAAGACAGTCACTGTTAACTAAATACAGAATATGTGGAAATCCAGTTTTAAAATGTTCGCAGCTGAGTTCAGTATTAAGAACGTCATTGGTGACACACTTGGTTTGCCTACCTGTCTGATCTCTTCGCAGACGATCGTTATGACCCAAAAAATAAGGACATATTCCGCAATGCTAATCGTCGGGTAGAAATTCGTCAGCAAAATTATGCTGTAGAGCAACAGAAGAACGACATACGACACCTAGGAGCAACAAAACCCAACACTTGATAAAGAGAAACTCGAAAAGAGTGAGACAGTGAAAATATAGAACAAGACAACCTTTTATTCATGGCGAACAGCATTGTACAATATAGGATTGATAGAAGGCGACGAGAGACAACGTACGACATCCTGGAAACGCGATACTCCTAGGTAAACGAAAACACTTGGTAATACAGAGAAACGACGACTTCTTACGCAGTTGAAGGAGAACTTGACGAATGGCGCATTCACAAAGTATCCCAGTCGTCTAAAGTAGACACAACACGGATTCTTTTTCGTTTGGGCGCTCTGGTCATCTGGCTCATCTGCTGTTGCTGCAGGTGATGATGGTTTCCTCCTACAGAATCGTTGCAATAAAAGTCAATAACCTCAAAAGTCAACGAGAACAGTAACAAGTGGGCAGAATAACATGTATGCTATCTACTTATAGCGCTCTTGTGATGTAGCCTGGAACGTCAAGTGTTGTCACACATACCTTTATCTACAAACAGTATGTGCATACGTTGACTCTTGCGATAACAATCTATATTATTATTATTTTATTTTTTTATTATTATTATTATTATTATTATTGTTATTATTATTATTATCATCATCATCATCATATCATCATCATCATCATCGTCATTTCTGCATTTAACGGGCACCACTATGTAATGACTAAACATCTTTCGATGACGCTGAGCAATTGTGAGTGAAGGACTTACTTAAGATTCCTACACAGTAATCGTCTCAGGGAAGGAGGCTCAAGCCCATATACTCTCCGCTGTACACGCCGAACACTCTAACTAATCGTCTATTGTGCTCTTACAATCTGTGGCGATCCTGGTCCAGTATCAGACACCTTCTAGCTTAGGATGAACTCTCCTACCATCACTTTTTACGGCGTAATGAAAAGCTGCAGTAAGAGAAATATGAGTTATGACAATAATGGAGCAGGACGTGGAAGGCCAAAAAAATAAGTGCCAAACAAGGTGAACATGTTGTAGATTGTAGAACTCGGCGATGAAAAATCTACAACTGAAGCGAATCGCTGAGCATCTATGCTTTACAATGTAATAATTAAGTCGTATTTAGATTTTAATGACGATCACGAGTATTCCAATATGTTTACTTGGTTTGGTTTTCGAGGCCTTTTTCATCTGCGGCGCCATCCATTGTCTAAAATACGATCGGCCGTTTGGTGGAGAGATTCAACAGGTCAATCGCAGTAAATGTTAACATGTCACTCATCTTGAGGAAGACGATTATTATTCTTGTTGTTACTATTGCTACTACTACTGCTACTTCCACTACTACTACTACTACTACTACTACTACTACTACTACTACTACTACTACTACTACTACTACTACTACTACTACTACTACTACTACTACTACTACTACTACTACTACTACTACTACTACTACTACTACTACTACTACTACTACTACTACTACTACAACGAAAGTTTGCATCTGGCGCAGTCAAAATGCAATGTGAATCTTGTGAAGCTAGAAGCCTTTAATGGCCAAATGATGCGAATTGGTGAGTTAATGATTCAAGGTGAACCACTGCCGGACAAAATACAGAGGAAGGAGTATCGATTGTAGCTTAAAAGGAAATAGGAAACTGAATGCAAGTAGACGGCGGTGTAAGTCTACGTAGATATTAGAATTAGATTTGAAAATACAGAGGAAAATTGGCGATTTCAGAAGCAATAGGCCACAGTATGATTGCCAGTCAAACTTCAAAGAATTTCGTTATCTACTCTTGATTCTTATCTATATTGGATTCACTGAAGATGTTCCGTTTATCTGGAGGTTCTTAAAAGCCGCTACATAAATAGCAAGATACAGACAGACAAATACATCTACAAGAAGACAATGTTGTATTCTTCATGTGTTTGTGTGCATGTGTTTCATTGCAGAAAGATAATAACAGAAACTGATCAAGGCATCTCTGACATAAGGCTATATAGACAACGTCGCGAGCGTATATCTAACGCACGCCTTAGATAGGTCTATCTAATTAGAAGTGCATGTAACTGCCACGCCGACTTGGGCTTAATGTAGCTATGTATTTAGGCAACCGTTAAGACTGCTCCGAGTACTCGAGTACTCGGTTACAAAGTGGACTGACTTAAAGAAAACTTGAGAAAGAGATCAGAACTCCCAACTTACAGTTTCGCCTTGCACCGTTGACGGTTCTTCGCGGAATTTTAGGAGCAGAGGCGCAAAGAGAAAACTGGGAACAGACAGCAACATCTGAAAGATGCACAACAGCCAGACAGCTACGTAGACTGCTAATCAGGTGCTCTGGGGTTTAAATCTCTAAAACTATTACAAGTGAACGACTGAACGTACGAGGCATCAGTTCACTTGTGAATGAATGAAGAAATGAACAAACGAACGAAAACGAATGAATGAAATATTTGATTATTAAGAATCATTCCAGCTCAAATACCGATGCAGATGAACAGTATCGCGATAGACCCTTCTATTTATGTTTATTTATGTAGCTCCTTTAACTAAGTTCATAAAGGCTCCTCAACACACATGAAAGACTCTAGTACTAAACGTTTAAAAGTGAACTTTAGGGACCAGACCTTATCGTCCCTGGAACGGCTCCAGTATTCTTCCTTCAGACAGTAACATATCCACAAATAGTCTTCTTATAGACTTTAAATTATGCATTCGCAGTAAACATTGCCTTTTCTTCATGACTCCTCTTCGTATTCACACCGCTTATACACAAGAGCCATCGTGTGCTACCTGCCTGACCTATGCATCTCGAGCTAGTATGGAAACCGACCATTTCGGCCTATCGCTTTTGCCTTGACTGAAGGTCTGTGAATAAGCAAGTTCCTACCGCTTAGCAGTTTTGGGCGCTTAAGAAATTTGGAATGTTTGATTACGATTACGCTTAAACCTTGTACGATGGATTGTCATCGCTGATTTTGCCCATCCAGATCTGCTCCAATAGAGTTTGACACGCCTGATGTGCGATGAAGCTCTGGTTGTCGGCCTGGACAGCGATCTCCAAGGCCGTGCATGAATTGCTGTTTAAAGTGCGTCTGGCAAAGGTCGGACGAACGAGGAGATCGATGGTCATTTCCTGATTGGACGAATAACACTCAGCCAACAGTCCAGTTGTAAGGCCTTCGTAGAAACTGACCAACACATGAAGAATACAACATTCAGATCGACACGAGCCACTTTAAAATGCAAGACTCGCGGAAAAGATACAATCATCATCATCATTATTTCATAGCACAACTACAGTCAAATGCAATACTCCTGACTCCTACAGTCACTTGAGCGCGAATATTAGGTGCAAGATAGTTTCACAGTGAAGGACCAACCACCGCAAAAGTTCTATGCTGCGCCATGGCAGTCCTAGCCCTGGTAAGAAAGGCATACCCCTGTCAAATGGGAAGGGGTAGCTATGAACGAAGGCAGCAGTAGCAGGGTGCAAGAGATCAAGAAGGTAGATGGGGGAACCGGCCACTAAGAGAAGGTATATTGGACGCGGTAAACAACCAGTATAGAGCAGCCCGTGGGAGAAGATCCACAAGGCTAGCTGAGGAATTTTATAGGGAACTCGTGAAGACCGCAGCTTAGGCAAGCCAGTGAATAATGCATAAATTGCAGCAATCAAGATTGGGTTGGTCTAGAATTTGAACTTACAAGGTACGAAGCAATATTGGGGCCTGGAATGGGCAAACACGAAGTTGAGTTCGTTTCTCTAGCTGTATTTTGTGTGACTAATGATCTATGAATTCTAGGCAAAGAATTAAGAGACTCGTAATCTGCCATCGCACTCGACTTGTTTCTGAAGCTTCTGAGCTGATTCGGAATCCTTTTCCCTCTTCAGCAAATTTTTCAACATCAGGTGTCCAACCAGCGCCAAGGCAAACTTTTCCTAAACACAACGACACTTGCTGCAAGGGCATGTTTCCTATCGTAACCCTTTCTATGTATATATATTTGCATATGCATAAAATGTCTCGTACAGATTCACACAATGTTGATACTGCGTATTCTTCGCAATTATAGTATTAGTAGATGAAAGTAAGTTAGGAAAGTCGAGACAATCAGACGGTGATTTGCTGTTGGAAGTGTTGGTGCGTTGGAGAGACCTCTGCGAAGAAACTAATGATGGACAATGCATCCCATAAGGATCGATAATCTCAGTCAATGAAGGCGAGTGTCTTTCTTTCTTTACTCCTTGCACCCTTGGCGATGCTGATGTTGTCAAATGAGGTAATGCTTAACGATTTCTTATTTTATATCATTCACCGTTGCCTGTCTTACGATCATGAAGGCCTCACGGATCTTGACCGCTACAATCCAACGGACTATGCTGTTGGAATACGGGTTTCCTTAGAAGCCACCATCAATTGATGCCTTGTGCATAATAATAGCGGTCCTATATATTTATAGGTTTACAAATTAGATTAGATACAAATGAGACTGAAAAAATCGCCGTTTGATCTCATTCTATGCATGTTAGGCTTGGCGTTGTATTGCATGGACCTAGATGTCCAGGGGCGTTTCGACCACACGGCCTCAGTGTGTGACCTACATGTACTTCATGTTTGGCTTACTTTTGCTTCGTACATGAAGACAACGGCCATCGACTTCATTCGATTGAGAATGGCCCAGAAGAACAAATCCATTGCTGCATCGTCGTTTGCAGCTGCTGATTTAGTCCACGGTACCAGCATAATTGAACCTTCTAAGCAGCACAAACATCGCAATTCAGGAATATTTGAGTAGCAGATCTATCTACGTAATGATTTAAATTACGGAAAGGATGTAAGTAAATAGGTATGTAAGCAGCCTTTATTGGCATCTGAGGAGTGCACATGCATTATACTGTGTTGCACAGAACAATTACTTACATACTTAGAACAGAGTTTAACAAGGGGAAAATATAATCGACGGAGATGCACAATTAAACTTAACTATGCATTAGAAAGGTTTTTGAAAGGCGCTTTTGAAGTGAGCAGATAATACATTCTTGCCTACATACATACGTAAATTCATGCATACATAATACATACGTACGTACATGCGTTGGCCTACATACATAAGTAAATACATACACACATCTCTTCTTAGGTGACCATTGCATTAATCTACAATACTCATTGCTATGGACATCATGACATTTTACGGAGAGTATAACGATTTCAAGAAACCTTCGAAGCTTCTTTGTCTGTTATGCAGCTGTAAGCACTTGCATTGACAACATACATTGTTAAGAGCCTCAGAACTACAGTAGTTCGCTAATTACGATGCAACAGAAGTTGTCCTTATTACAATTACAATACAAATTGCGAGTCGCCGTTAACCGAACACCTGGGATGCTGCGCAAGTTTACGTCGAGTAACAGAAAGTGACGCTGTAAACATGAGCAATTACGATTACGATCACTGAAACAAGACGATTGGCTCGCGTGACTGTCACCTGCGCCTAGAGACTTTTGCCTTTGAAGTACGCGGGAGGCCGAGGGGTCAAACAACCGGTCAACCAGTTTGAAGATGAAGTTGTCCAGCTTATTTCGAGTGTCGGCATCCTGTGAACAAACACAGCGCCATCTGTGTCACGCTATTACTGTGTAAAGTGAATGAAAAGACTTCGACCGAGGACTTATATTGACACAGACAGACTAAGTACGGGGAAAGGTAGTTTCCTGCAGGCTAGGGTGACAGCGGCGAAAATCATCCTGGATGGGAGCTTTCTAATCTTATCTGGTAGTGTTTATCTGTACGTAAGTAAATGAAAATGCATATGTCCAACTGTCCATGTAATACATTCATATATTCTTATGAATATCTTTCACAATTTGTCTGTCTGTCTGTCTGTGTAATTATTTATGTATTTAATTATCTATTTAGAGAGAGAGAGAGAGAGAACGTAGCCTAGAGATCTGCAAAATTTCTTTTAGAAGATCGGCTATTTCCGATTACTTCTGATAAGCACAGACGACGTCGTACCTTAAAGATGTCTTTCAGATGTTGACTTGTTTTCATCGCCTAAAAAATGAAATCGGCAATGAGGAATGCATTGGTAATTTGGTCCACTGGAGCTCAATGAAGGGCTAAATTTCACAGAAGACTATAAGTAAAACTTAGCTAAAACCCTCATAAAGCGTAGGTTATAAAACCAAAGGAGCGATTAGAGTTACATAGATCATAACTGGTGCACTATTATTCAGAAATAAGTGTCCAATATGCAATAAAGAACCACGTTCTTTGGCACATAAAATTTAACGTGTTATCTGGTGAGAATAAAACGAAAACCAATTTTGGCCCGGATCGACCCGTTGCCTTTCAGGCGAATAATTACCATCGTCCCATCAACGAAAGCTTTATCTTTTGTTGAAACTAAATTTACCGAAACATTTCATATGCTTGACGCACAAATATATGTGTTTACCTGACGTTATTAAATGGTTATATACTATAATTATTTTAATGCTATATCATGGACTTCGTTTACACATGTATTTATCTGGATATGTGTGCTAGCTGTAGAGGTCCACATAATGCAGTCTTTTAAGTTCGCTTAGCTTTAACAATTGTTTGGTCCAACCAGTGAAAATTTTAAAAGCTGAGAAAATAGTCGTTTTCGCTTAAAGCCCATTCGCATAGCCTACTAATTAATTGCTAGAGAGTGTGGATCTTTACTACTTTGTAGAAAACTGCGATTGAGTGATTTGCCAGCAAATCGCCGAGACTCAGACGCTTTTCCAGGAAGAACTTCACGAACTCCACGCGGTTGTTAATGATGGCATTGAAGGCGAGCTCCTCCAGTTCCTTAGGCTTCGGTAAAGAACAAGAACACAACTACTGGAAAGAGTCGACCACAACAGACGTCATAAAGTCTTAATAAATATCAATAAATGCGTCTCGGTAAAAGATTAAATTAAACATAGGAGTCGTACCTTACGTCAAATTTTGGTCAAAACAAACGAAAAATATAAATTCGCAAGCAAATACACTGCCCAAAATATCAAAGAAATGATTAATTCTATATTGTTATCGAAGCTGTAGTCGTTAACAGAACGTCTGCAGATGAAACGGAATTGCTGAAACGATTCACAAGGTCTTCCCAATATCTTTAAATTACTATCGAGCGATGTCTTGTGCATTACTACACTGGCGCTATAGAAGTTCCTATATTCGATTAAAATCTTCGGAGTAAAATTTTTTCTTAACGAATGGAAAGTAGAAATCGTCGCCGAACAACTGAGTTAATATCATGAGAAGAATCAGGGTCTACTGACGGTTAACTTGACTTCGTCGGTGTAGATGTGTTCTTTAACGACGTCGATTCGATCCCAGGCCAGAGCCAGACTCAGCTGATCGAATGTACTCGTCTCATTTTGTTTCACTGCACGAATACAACAAAACAACAAAAAGTCCACACACTTGTCGCTCTTCAACACGACCAGTAGAAGTAGTAGTAGTAGTACGAGGAGTAGTGGTAGTTGTTGTTGTTGTTGTTGTGGGAGTCGTGGTATCTTTTCAATAGACACAGTGTTCTTCATGATTGCTTTAAATACTTTGTTACAATGTGGATTAAAAAAAATACTTTGTCGTTATTTTGGTATGTTTTATGTTTCTATATTATAACACAAAATCACTCTTTTTATGTCTATGATGCAACACAGAATCAATCTTGTTATGTCTATGTTAAAATACTGAATTAATCATGTTATGTTTATGTTGCAACATAGAATCAATCTTGTTATGCCTGTCAATCTTTGCGTCTGTCTGTATTCAATTTTTGTCTCTCTGCTTCCTACTTTGCGGTGAATAAACGTAACGTAGTAATATTATTATAGTAATACTGGGAGTGGCATTGATATGCGTGATGAATTTGAGGTGTAGAGTAGTAGAATCTGACCTTTGAGTAGAGTCATGATGATAGCGACATCAATGTTTTTGGCGGAACCTTTGTCGTCCAATTTGTGGACAGTGATCATGTTACGGTTCTCGAGGCAGAACTTGATGTTGTTAAGAACTTCGTCTGGTTTCTTCGATTTCAATTCGTTAACAATTTGTTCCTCCAGTTGCTGCCAAAGAACCTTGTTTTCCGTTTCAACCGTCCTAAGTTTCACATTCATAGGAAAACAGACAATGCAGTGGACTGCATTCAAACAAGTCGATCTTCAAAAGAAATATCAGACGATGTAACCGTAGTGCAGCCAGTGTCAACGGCGACTTACGTAGATCTTACGCATAGAAAATGGATCTATTACTCTACTCTGTAAGTCCAAAAGTTTTAACCGATTTAGAACTTAAAATTCAACACGGGTAACTAGTTATACCAATGGACCCCACTGACACAATGTTCAAGGTTTATCGTTCTTAATTTTTCTCATTTTTTGCTGTAATTATTGCATTCTAATTGGCTTCTAAAGAGCGATGATGTTATTATCTAAACAGAAAATTCTAAGGCATAAAACATCACATGTTATGAATGCGTGACTTGATAGCCATGTATTTTCAAGAACATGTTATCACGACAACATTTTCAAGCAAGAGCCACTGCTGATCGTGGGGTGTAATGAATGTAGATGAAGAGCGAGAGAGAGATCCAGAGAAAGAGACAGAGACGGAGAGAGCCTCAGAGAGGGAGACAAAGAGAGAGAAGATTGACTAGAAATATTTTATTACTGTAGTTTCTGGGGGTCTTCTGGTGGTGGCTTGTAACGGTTGTAGGCGTAAGCCAGGACATCGGCCGCACGACCGGACCCCTGCAAAGTTAATCGAATATTCAAGGCATCAAACACTTAAATACGATTACAAGGACATCGACGAACGGTCGATTCAAAACTCCGTCTACAGATGCATTCAAAAAAGACCAAAGGTCACCAAGGGCAAGATAAGACGCTCTTTTACTGGTGAATTTAAATGGGATGAATGATTCCGTCATTATTTGGTCGTTTCTATGTCTGTCTCTTTCTATATGTCTGTCTGCGTGCGTGCGTGCGTGTATGTGCGTGTGTGTGTCTATGTCTTACCTCGACGATGATGACCGGAGTATTTGCACTGATCGCCTGCTTAGCCGTTTCGACGGTGTTTGTCCCTCCTTCGATGACGACGCAGACGATCGGAATCTTCACTGAACAGAAACAGATTCGTCATCCACTACAGTCGTCCACAAGATGACCTCGCAGATTCCAACGACAGCAGGGTACGTAAGTAAGATAGACCAACAGCCAACGACTGCGGTCGAGTGATGAAGCAACATGATTTCTCGGTTTTGATTTGAGCGAGAGAGAGAGAGAGAGAGAGAGAGAGAGAGAGAGAGAGAGAGAAAGAGAGAGAGAGACTAAATGACAGTGAGAGATAGAGCTAGAATGAGAAAGACAGAAAGCGAGAGAAAGAACTAGAGAACGAAAGTAAGAGCGAGATAGAGAACGAGAGACAGAGAGGGAGAGAGGGCAGAAAGAGAGAGAACGAAAGCAAGAGAGCGAGATAGAGAAGATGAGAGAGAGGGACCGAAAGAACTACAAAGAGAAGGATAGAGACACAACTAGACAGACAGACAGACAAACAAGCAAACAAACAAACATCGAGCGTACCAATAGGAAGAAGGCGCTTACCTCCGCACGCTTTCATGTTCGAGATTTTGTTTTCGAGAGCAGCCCGCAGTGCGATTTCTGCGCCATATTGATTACGGGTTCCGTTGTCGGCAAGAATGAAATGCGTGTGATTGGGGTCAAGAGGAGACTCCTTCTTTTCCTCCTTCTCTCCTTCCGTCGGATCTGCGAATTCGTACAACGCCTACACATAACAGCAGCAGTCACCCCACTTATCAAGAAACCTGGTCTTGACCCGGACTGTCCTTCCAACTACCGCCCAATATCCAACCTCAATAATATTTCAAAAATACTTGAACGGTTATTTCTTGCCAGAATTCAGCCACACATCATTGAATCACCAAATTTCAATACCCTTCAATCTGCCTACCGACCATCCCGTTCAACGGAAATTGCCTTACTTTACAGCTTAAATAACATTTACTGTGCTGCCGACCTTGTCCAACCCACACTTCTGGTCTCACTTGACCTTAATGCAGCATTTGACACCATTGATCACGTGATGCTCATTTCCAGGCTCAGCAGCAGTTTCGGCATTTCTGGAACTGCCCTCAGTTGGCTTTCATCCTACTTATCAGACCGCTCTCAATCCATTCGAATCGGCCAGTCAATTTCTTCTCCTACTCCTCTTGACACTGGTGTTCCTCAGGGCTCTGTGCTTGGCCCAATTTCTTTTTTCTGCTTTCATTTCTCCTGTTGGTCATCTTATATCTTATTTTGGCATTTCCCATCAGCAGTATGCTGATGACACTCAATTATATATTGCCCTCTCATCTGACAGCTTTGACACCGGCATTAGCACGCTTGAACAGTGCATGCTTTCACCGCAATCCTGGTTTTATCAAAATGGACTTTGTCTTAATCTCAACAAGTCAGATGCAATTCTACTTGGCACCCATCAACGTTTACGTCACTTTCCTCCCATTCATCAAATTAATTTAGCTGGTACAAATGTGAGCCTTTCAGAAAACATTACAACCCTTGGAGTCATTCTTGATGGTACCCTTACCTTTAAAGCAGCATGTTTCTGCCGTCTGCAAAATCGCTTTTTTCTATCTTAGAGCCTTAAGACATATTCGTTCGGTAATCACTGATGATATGGCAACTGCGATCGCCGTTGCTCTTGTCCAATCTAGACTTGACCATGCCAATTCCATCCTTTTCTATACCCCGTCTTATAATATCAGAAAATTACAGCGGGTACAGAACTTGGCAGCACGCCTTGTCCATCCAAACTGCAACCTTTCGTCTGCTTGCATTCTCTCACAACTTCATTGGCCCCCGGTTTCGAGATGCATTGATTTTAAAATAGCTACAATCACCTACCAATTTCTCCATATCCAGCAAGCTATCTCCGATCTTTAATTGATTTTCATGTTCCTGTTCGTAGCCCACGATCTAGTGACCCTCTGAAGCTGCGACAACCTTATTTGGGCAAAGTTATTGGGAAACATGCTTGCTGTTCGGCCTCGCCTGTGATTTGGAACAACATTCCTTTCTCTATCCGATTCGCTCCATCAGTCTCATGCTTCAAGCGGCAACTTAAAAGCTTCTATTTTGCCAACTTACCTATCACCTGGTTTTCCCTCTTTTGCTACTGCCTGACTCCCCCTGAGCGACTGACCGTACCTCTGATTCAAATTATTTTTGATGTCTGGCACGTTGATCTCTTAATATTCATTCATTCATAATGACATAACGCAGCGCAGCGTTAGTCAGGTATTTTAAAGGCGCTACATTAAGCGTCTAGACCAACACAATTCATGCCTGTTGATGCTATAATCTCACCGATAGAGATGTCTGGTCTATTGGAGAGAATAAGAGTGGATTAAGATTAGATTAAAGATTAAGGCAGCTGCTGAAGTAGGATGGGCGAAAGATGTGGACATGAGCTGAACCTTTCAAAATAGCGTCTTTATTGAACCTTTCAATGGCGCCTTTCGTTAGACCAGAATGAAATGATATTAATAGTATTTAAGAACAAGTGCGTCATTAGAGGATTGATGCTCAAGTAGACGGAAAAGTGTGTGTATCAAAGAATGTATATATATATGTATGAGTGAGAGAGCGAGAGAAATGATGATGCGAGGTCAGTTCTACTTCAGGTTTTTCAATCAGCGCATCCGGGTTCTCGATACATCCCCAGGTGGCGACTCCAATGGCGACCAACTGCTTCCGGCTTCCCTGCTTCAAGGCGTGCGCTCGAATTGCTTCGCCCACCTGTTTCATGACACCGGTGTTCGTTCCACCGGTTATGATCCACGCACCTGCACAATCAATGGCCACGTGCTATTTTCGCAAAAAGTCCCACTCCACTTACGGACTGTGTTCGATGTAATGTAAATGTACACGGTTCTATATAGCGACCGTATAGACTCGACCCTGCTCAATTTCCAATGAATTTATCGGATGGATCCTTCACCACCGCTGCTCGTTTAAATGGAGGCCACGCCATTTGAGGTCCCCATGTACTGACCACGCTAGTCCGAGATTCAAATCTCTTATATAAGCCACGACCGGAACTCGAACCGGTATCCTTACGCTCAGAACCGTTGTGAAGCTAGACTCTTTAATATTAAGGTCACTACTCTATTGCTGAATTAATGAACGCCGCAAGAAACCATAGAAAACAACGACGTTATCGTGAGGTAAACCATGGACTCCTCTGTAATAGCACATTATAGAGGAGTCAATGGGTAAACATATAATGTGACTGAAGTATAGATCCAACAATAATTTTTCTGCCTCGATGTACTCATTTTCTTGGTGTTGAACTTACTACGACTGCTTTGGCGAATCATCGGTTGGTGCCTTCTGCATAATACACCGGCGCTAGTGAAGTTCATCATTATTTTTTTAGTCATTGTTATTATTAGCAGTATTTGTTACGCAACAGCTTTCTTAGCAGGTGACAAGGCTGAATAACAAATTATTACTTTAACGCATAGGAATTCGAACCCGGAACGAAAAGGTTAACAAATATTTCTTCATCCAATTCAAGCTTTTGAGGGGTTCGGAAACGGCGCAACAAAACTGTCCATGTAAAGAACTGGTTCGCATTAAGCAGTTAATCTCGTGCATGACATCGACGCCTGCAAATAAACTAGCGAGCAGGATCGTACACACACGATCTCTGCTTTTCTCTGTATCTTTCATTATGCTCCGGTTCCAAACAATCGACCGTACCCATCCTTCTGTCTACTTCCGTCACTTTTTGAACTCCACCGCGAACCGAGCCTGGCATTACCTGCCTATCGACTTTGTTTCTGACTGAGCGACATAGTTTTCTCGGACGCTGAAGAAATCTCAAGATTATGCATCGCATTGCTATACCTGTGGATTGGGCGGCTTCGACGAGACCTTTACGGAAGACCTCCTTTAGTGCTGGCTTCATTACCAGTTTCTGTGCGCCGCCTGTGACCGAAATCAAGAGGCGTGGCATGTCCATCTGCCATTTGTCATGCATGAGTTCCCACAATTTCTCCACATCCGTCTTATAATCGACGCGAATGAACTTCGAAGACAACGAAAAAGAGAAGATCACAAGCCAACTTATACAATCAGTTAAATTTCAACCAGAAAAGATTTCGTTCCTGGTAAGGTGAGGTCGTCGTCAGCCGTTCTGGCTTCCATAAAACTGCGTTAATCGCTCGATAATATAAAGCTCCATTTTGAAACTTTTAAATGCTTTCTCTGTATACATGTATTCATCAGCTGCTTTCAAACGTCAGGGAAACGTTGGTTTAAGCGAATGGTAAAGTTAAGTCAATATCAACGGCCCTGGCACTTGATATTACTATTGCTGCTGATACTACTACTACTACTAATACTACAACTATTACCACCATCCCACCCCACCACCATCACCATCATCACCACTACCACTACTCATATAATAACACATGAACCATACAAGATAACTTTAATTAGACCTTAACTGCAGATTGTCATAAATATTTATTTTTCCTCCGATGTACATCTGATCCATCGGGATTTAGGAACGTATTGAAGAAGAAGAACAGCATCTGGAACGGCAGCTATTCGTCGAGTTTTGAGGCCTTCCTTGAAGGAAGAAAGAGTTCGAGTATAGAAAATAGATTGCTGACTGAAATAATGAGTGTTTTCCTGCTGCGGAATGAGATGGCCTTTTGGCTGTCTGCCTACCTTGGAAGTCTTCTGTCCGTAGGCGGAAAACTCGACGACTCCAAAAGCATCGGTTTCAGAGGTATCCGTACTCGTCTCGACATCCCACGTTGACTTCTTCTTAAAGACATTGATATCTTGTCTGTGTTTGTCGTTCATGTAGCCACACTGACATAGGTCACTATTCAAATAAATATTACCTAGGTAGTCAAATATTAACTAAATACTCAACTGTTAACTGATGAACCAAATATATTTTGTGATCATGGATTTTATTAATTAAATATCGAAATCCTGACTGATCTCTTGAAACATGACATAATCAACCCAAACACGGAGCGAATCGAATATTGCAATAATCAACATGTGATACAAAGTTCTTCTACAGTGAAGCATGCGATCGACACCATCCGGCGATGAGTCCATGGACCTAAAGGAGAAGAAGAACGCAAAGAAGAACGCGAAGAAGAAGAAGCCAAGTTTTAATTTCCGGAACGAATCAGTCAATGGTCGATGATATTAACTTAAGCCCTGCATCATAATATGATGACCTGACGGCAATTGACATGGCGATGGTTCACGTCACCGTCATGAACAGATTTGTGGTCCCCTTCTCTACTCACGGTGGTATGTTAAACGTTGTGAGCTTATTCATCTTTTCGTCAACTTTGAGCCATTTGAACTGATGTCTGACACACTTGTTGTGCGACAGCAACGGTTACATCAAGTGAAGCACAGATAACAACACTGTATGCTTTGTTCAAACAAAAGGAAGTTAGGACACAGTGCCTGTTAAGGATTGTAGGTCTGAGATGAAGTGGTTCCGACGCAGATGAAACGTCTTCATAACCATTTAACGCCCTTTTATCTCATGCTATGCTATGGTAAGTCATTTATGTTATGTATTTATCTCATGCTGTACTATGCTTTACTATGTTATGTTAGGCTATGCAATCATCTATTCATTCAGATCATTTATATAGCAACCCTTCGAGATATTATACCCAGAGGCGAAAAAGAACAGTTTTCAAGTGTTGAGGAAAGATGTATAGAGCGTTCCAGGCCAGAAGTCATTCGAGCCATGATCAATTTTGAAATGCCATCGACATGCCGAGCAGCTGCAATCTGCAGAGCGAGGAAACTCGCCGTAGATGGAACCAGACAGAATCGTGTTATGCCTTAGTATAATATGTTGAACAAACAGATCAGCAAACTCAATGAAACAGTTAGAAAGGAATCAAGAACAACAGAGGGAAAATATCAGAACAAGACAACGATAATCGAAGGATTATAGATAATTAATTTCTCTTTCATCTTTCGTCAAATAGCATCTACACGCAGCCTCTCACACTCTAACATTCACGCAGTAACAACACAAAAATCTCTTTGACTTTCCATTAAGTCACAGACCTTTGCTTCGGATCTGGTACGAAGCTTATGCATTCTCTCTTCTTGAAAGTTTCCTTGATGTATTTGATTGTTTCCAGCTGAAAACAACAGAGTAACTACAGCAATAATGATAGTAACTTCGTCATCATAATCATAATCATCATCATCATCCTCATCATCACAACCACCATCATCATCATCGTAATCAACATAAGAATTTACATCGAGAGATGATATTTTAAAAACTTTAACTTTATTGCCACTGTTGTTGTTGTTCAAGTAGTTTTTATTGCAGCGGAAGACTGTCTATTCCAAGAAGAAGAAGAAGAAGAAGAAGAAGAAGAAGAAGAAGAAGAAGAAGAAGAAGGAGAAGAAGGAGAAGAAGGAGGAGGAGGAGAAGGATGAGAACAAACGCGAAGAACGAAGTTGCATCCTACGTTTTCCGCCTTTTCATAGGTTCGTTCGTCGACTTCTCCACCCTGCAGCTGAGACTGACCCGCACTGTCATTATCACCATCATCACTGGAACCTGTGAAAAGCAACTTCATTGCATCTGATTGAGTGATGATTTCGTAATAATTCTGTGAAAAGAGTGAAAAAATTCAGTCGGTTTTGCTCTTTGTTTGACTTTGTTTTGTCACAGACTGGTTGAATCATCTGCCTGGAATCTCCATTGTCTGCACATAGATCATCTTCAACTGGTCTTGGAAGCAATATTTCATCGTCGTCATCGTTATCATCATCATCGTCACCATCATCTGGAGCCTTGCTGTTTCCAAAACACGCTGCTACCCTCATCTATTTTAGGCTCATCTCGATGCCAAGTGTTCTCTAAAAATCTGCGAGAGCAGGACAGACTTCATCGCTCGTGTCCATATGTGGCGAATGCGCCCAACTGGTTTCTTCAAACCTCTTTAGGTCGGATATCATGGTTGCTATAGAGCTGTTGCATCGTCCTACTTGCCATCACAAAGTGCATTGTGTCCAAACAGCCGGAGCCTCGTCGTTTCAATCACACCCGACACTGGGCTGCATAAACTCCTGCAAATTGCAAAGCAGGCCCGTCTCCTTCACCAAGGCTGGCCTGGAAGCATGTCTGAGTAGATACCTTGGAAGAGCTATATGAAAGCTACGAATTAATGAATTAATTAATTTGGTATCGAACACTGCGTGAATATGTAAATGGACTTATATTGAAGCACCAGGCAATGCAACCGATATCTTTGACGTTTGTCATCGTCAGACAAGTGATGTTCCAGCGAAACCAGCTGAGCCACTGGCTTATAACCGAATCCACCAAACGAGGTTTTAATTCGTTTGGAAGGCCTACCACCCAGTGCTAGCACCGTCCGAAAGCTTAAAGAGGTTAAAAAGTAGGATGGTCAGTTTAGAACCAAGAGTTTTACAGAGTACAGATCTAATTGTGACGAAACAACTGTGGCGGATCGGCCACAAGGCAATCCTGTTGGGTAACAGGCAGGAGTAGCTATAACCCGTTTTAGGTAGCCATTAAGTGCAGCGCTTATGTGCACGGTAGCTGCCTATGATTCATAGAAATAAATTTGTATTAAATTCAAGTTTAATCTAAGAATAGCTCAATAATTAGGCCATGCAAAGTTCTTAGTTTTTTGTAAAATAATACATAAAATTGTTTAAATGTATAGGTCCTGAAATGTTTGTTTTATGGACGTAATCGGTCACATTTAGACACCTTTATTTACGTATCATTAAGCTGGCCACTATATAAGCAAGCGATGCCAAAGGTTTCAATAAGAGGTGTCGTGTTCTGCTTTGCTATAATCGTGAAGGATGGTTGCCGCCTTCATACATACAGTGAAGGATTGTAGCGTGCCTTCACATGTACTACTCAAAGCGTTTTTGAGCAAATTCAGAGCGTATACAAATACATATATACGGACGAGGGTGACGTCCGGAAAAGCCCGTGTTCGATACGGTCCCGTTTACGATAAAATTTTATACGGACGAGAGTACGGGAAAAAGTCTAATCTGTGCGCTCCCGGCGGGACGACCGAAACAATCACTGTCTGGTTTCGGGCTAACGGAGAGGATCTGGTAGAGCGAGGACCCACTCTGCCGTAGATCGCGAGGCGGTCTTAGTCACGACGGTTGGGACGCTGAGGTTGGATAGAATCCGGGGGAAGGACCCCGTTCGTCAAGTAGAGGGGTGACATCGGGCCTACCCCAGTAGTCTTCTAGTATCAGATAAAACAGGTCTGTGTGAAACCAATGGGAAAGTTACGGAAGCTATCCCGTTGACCCCGTACGAGAAAATCTGGTTAAAGCGCTCATGAGAACGTCATAGCCGTTACAAACCAATCTGTCTGGTTTCTGACTGGCTCCGTCGGTCCAGCAGGGCTCGGGCCCACCCTATTAGGAAGTCGAGAGACGGTCTGAGTAAGTTACGATTAGTTGGAAGATAGAGTCTAAGCGAAGCTCGGGGAAAAACGAGTAGACATATCTGTGTGAACCCCAGGGGTAAGAGAAAACCCGTGCCTTAATAGAAAGCTGGTCCGTGCACTCCCGAGGAAGTTGCAGATGTTACAAACCTATCAGCCTGATTTCTCACTGTCTCCGTTGGTCCAGCAGGATTCGAGCCCCCCCTGTTGCGAAGTCGCGAGACGGTCTGAGTAAGTCACGATAGTTGAAAAATAGAGGTTGTGAAACTCGGGGAAAGACGCGACCGCGGTAATACCTGTCGAATTTCATACGGCATGAAGATATAAGGGGAAGACACTGCGGTTCCTAACGCAGACCAAGAAAAGTCCTGGTACATCATAGTTCCGATCGTTTTCTCGATAATACCGGAGTCGAGACGGAAAACAGCGACTCCTCTATATGCTTGTCGCCACACACTGATCAGAGGACTGACTGAAGCGTAGGTACGTATGTACGGAGGTCCGTGTGTTTTACGGAAGGTTAGAGAAGGGGCCTTCAGTTGAGTGTTCCATAGGGGTATCCTATCCTCTGAAGCAGTGTTGGTCGATAGTTGCCAACATAGACTTGGCACGGAAACTTACTTCGGGAGTCCTATACACGGAAATGGAGCGAGAGACAGGTATAGTGGGGAGATGCGACGCCCAATATCTATGTGCCTAGGGCGGAAAAACGCAGAGGCTCGTCGTAAGGTGTCCCTGCTCCAGGAACCAAGAAAACGACTGGTGTCTGGGAATATTGGCGGTAGCGGGAGAGTTACGAGATGTAGAATGGTAGTTACTAGAAAGTCCTCACGCAGATAGGGAACGACAATTGCGGGTAAAGGAACGGACACTGTTCTGAGTCAAGGCCTTCCTCAGGACGTTGCCCATCCGGCGACCGCGGAAGAGGCAGTCGGATCCCGTGACCGAGAGTTACAGTGTTGACTCCCTTAAGGAAGCGACCCATTCTAAACCTTCCTTGGAGAAAACAGATATTATTGGCAGAGATGATACGGAAAGGCCAATTTACAGTGAAAATACAAGGGGAAGTGAGGCGGGTGGCTCAGAAAGTAGAACTGGGCCAGAGTTGTCCCATCCCATGAAGAGTTAGCCCGACCAAGAACGCCACAAACCAGCAGTGGGGAGAGAAGCGAAGAGAAAGGGATATTACAAGCCTTTGGATCACCCCATGGGAGTAACTTTGTTCTAGACAGCAGGGGTCTACCAGTTTCTTCCTCTCCTTTGCTCTTTCGTATGTAGCATGAAATGTCAGATAAGAATTCATATGCCATACTTAACTAAATGGGCATCGTTTATTCACGGGGTACGGTACTTCCCAGTCAAAAAGTTGGAGTACAGGTGCCCCGTACCCTTCGAAAATTATGCACATGGAGCAGCGGTTAATAAATTTGAAAACTCAGGACAACCCAATATGAAATTACCAAGGTCGAGGTGATTGAATGGGCTACGTGCAAGTCATCAGTATATAGCTTTGAACGAAACAGGATTTTCCAGTGTTACATCTCAGAATCCTGGTTCACTTATGAGTCTACAGTGTAATTGCAGAACCACTTTGTAAACTTCGCGAATGGTTATGAAAATGAACCTTTGTTCTACACAGCACAATTACACGTTTTGCTTTTCGTTTCAACCTGTCATTGATGAAAATACTATATGTATTGCGAAGCAGAGGTATAGGAATTGAACAGAGTCGTTACTGTAATTTTAATCCAAAACTTGCATCCTAGTGCCTCTTCAAGAAAAGAGTCCTCTGAGCCACTCCGGACCTAACAACTCAAACCACGAATGGTTTTCAAGCGCTTATGCAGAGAGACGAAGGACCTTTGACTCATATCGTAAAATGCTGTGCTTACCCCCAGCCTCTTGATTTGTCAAGTCAGTCATGTTTTATACTCCTTTTGCTGTCTACGTTGACAGGTTGAGCTTTCTTATTAATCGCCTACGTATATTATTATAATTAGTCATCATCATGAACCATGGGTACAACGCCCGTAGGTGTCCGATGCCATTTTCACTATGTTCTTCCACTGTTATCTTTCCAGTGCGGCGTGGCTCAGCTCCTGGAGTGATGTTCGACACCATTCGACTATATCGTCTATCCATTCTTTGTGGGGTCGTCCTCTCTTGTTTGGTCCATCCATTCTGCATCAAGTTCTCTTTGAGATGTGTCCGTCTGTATAGTTCTGCATTGCTCACCTTTTGTGTCCGTCCTATTTTCTTAAACTTCCTATAGCATTTTCTCTCAAAGGCCAGTATCCTTCTTTCAACATCTTCGTTATTACCCAAGTTTCACATCCATATAGCCTGCTACTGAAAACGCATGTTTTCAGAACGCTCAGTTTTGTCTCTAGCTTTATGGCTTTGCTTTTCCAGATCTTATCCTTAGCTTTCAGTGTTGCTGTCGCCTTTGCGATTCTGAAAGGCGACAGTAACACTGAAAGCTATGGATAAGATCTGGAAAAGCAAAGCCATAAAGTCATAAAATTAGTAGTAGTAGTTTTATCTGTGTTCAAGTATTAGCAGCCGTTTTGCCTGAACATTTGTCAGCAGCGCGACCCAAGTGCAGATAACTACTCCCATCCTCTCTCTCCCCATTTCAACGCAGCAGCCCACCGGCCGTTTCCTCCCTTCCTTCTTCCAATTTGCACCCTCCCTCTCTCCCAGCATTCCATCCACATATAACCTACCTCCGTTCGGCTTCATTCTATCCGAGTTTCCAGCGTCAGATCGACCGTTTTCCAACAATAACTAACTTGAGTCTCTGCAACCGAGCCAGCCAGACACAGCCCGCTCGACTGTTTGTCTGCCAGCCACTGCGACTTTCGGGCTGCTTCTAGCTGGTTCGAGGATGTAGCTGGCTCAGCAAAGTCTATACTTTCTCCCTACGCCGTTCTCTTTTCGTTCTTGGGTCACCTACTTCGTAAACTAGTAGTCTCTGCTGTGTAAATAATGCCATGCACTACATCATTAGAAATTCGGCTTATCGTAATCGTAAACTCGAGATTTCTACAGCGCCCAATGAAAGCTAAGTCGCGGGAAACAACTTATTCGCAGGCCCTCAGTCAACACACAATCAATAGATGAGCAATCCTGGAACCGCCACTGACTTGAACAAGGTGAAGGTAAGCTTTGTTCTTTATGAATTTTAACACCACTTAGGTTAGCAAACGTAAAGCTACTGTGAAGGATAAAAGGTCGCTATACACTGAGTGTCTAGATACTTACATACATACATACAGACAGACATACATACGTACATACATACATACAGTACATATATGCATACATACATATTTGCATGCATAATGTATATGTATGCATACATACATGCAAACGTACATACTGTACATATATGCATACATACATGCATACATACATACATGCTGTACATGTATGCATTCATACATACACACATACATATTGTACAGTATATATATATACATAATACACACATTCACCCTCATATGCTGTGCAACAACACAATTTATCTGTCTTCCGTTGGTAGCAAATCCGGTCCTAAGGGACTGTAACGCCTTTGGTACCAGACTGGAAACGATGAGCGGTCAAGACAGAGCACACAACGTGGAGCTAAGGTGGATAGTGATTACGGTGACATCGGTGGTCATAGATGGCATATTTAGTCGATTGGTCTGCCTTAAACTTCTACAACCGGGTTCGGATCCTGCATATATCACGTGAACTCGACTGAGATTGTATAGCTGAACTAGAAGAGAAACTGTTGCATCGAGTAAACATTAATTTCTAGCGCTCACCCCTTCATATTATTTATGTCGACAATCATTTTTACGACTGTTTGATGAGACGAGGAGTTAAATCCTGTTGGCGATAGCTGGGCTTGCAAATCATGGAGACATGTGATGAATGTTTAGACGTCCACGGGGTCACAGAATATCAATTATTAATTAATCAGTTAATTAGCCTAAAAAACTTATTATATTACTAAGTGCGCGGTAGAAGTTGCGGGTGTACAAGGTTCAGGTGTACAAAGTGCCGCCGAATAAGGTGAGGGTGTACAATGTGACGCTACACGATACTTTTTCTAAACAGTAAGGCATTATATTTTGCGCATTATCAATCAATGCAGGTAAATTCGTCGAGACTCTAGTTCGTTCTACGTCTATCTACCGCCTGAACTCTTGAACGAGCTTTTTTCGGTTGCAGGACCTTAATGTGGGAACTTCTCCCTATCTGTTCGTTCTGCTCAGTCGCTTGTGTCATTTTGTTCTCGGCTTACCTTTCCCTAATTGCTTATCCATCATAGGCTGCTCCTTTGGCTCTGTGGACTGACTTTTGGGCATTGACCTGGTTGCGGCTTGATTTGGTGCGTCATCGGTTGCTATCTCGTGCATTAGACACCGGCGAGATAGAAGTTACGAATTAATAATAATATTAATAACTTATATGTGAAGTAATACAAACAGTGGAGGGTGGTAAATAGTGGAGGGTTACATTTAGAGGAGGGCGGTAATATGCGAAAATTGATAAAACGTTGTTGACTTTTATTTCTGGATGGCTGTCTCTTTTCGTCTACCTACATAGAAACCAAGCAATATGAATAATGGTTTAGAGTTAACTCTAGAAACCATTTGAAGATGGTCCGGACTATGTTGTAGGAACCGTAAGGACGATTTCTAATTTCCGAAACATTGACTACTACGATGCTTTCTAATCTAATCTCGACAGAACCATTATGACTAACAATCTTACATCTGATACATCTGGCTGTCTTATCTTATCAGAAGCGTTGGGCGTCTAATTTCATACTTAGAGTCACGTGGCTGTCAAATCTGATGACTTCTTTAGCGCCGTTATGTCATACGCAATGTAATATCAGCGAAGCTCGAAGTGTTAATCCGATTAACATAGGCCTAAGGGTAAAGTTATGGGTTCGATGCATGACTATTTTTTTAGAACGTGGCTTTGAGGCTGTTAGCAACATGTTGAAGCAGCATAAGGTGCGGTCCATAAATCGAAAGATCAGAGCGAACAGGTTTCCAGCTGATTTCCTCAGAAATCTAACAGATAAACAGAAGAAAATAAATAATATCGTGAACATGAAAAGCATTGAGAACCTCAAAGAAGAGTTCGATTTTTATGAAACAAGTGGGTAACTCCCACTTGTAATATGTTGAGACTGTTATATTGCCCATTGAGCTGCTTTTCCCTATTGATTTCACCCCTGCCCATAGGTCCTTCTCCCAGTGTTTCCAACCATAGAATTCAGATGATACAATTCTACGATTCCTGTAAAGAGCAATGATTTTCGTTCTTATGCACTTAATAAAATGTGTTTGTAACATTTCGAACTATAAAAATCGCCCACTATTGCTGGGTAGTTGGTTAAACAGAGAGTCAGACTGTCTAGCTAACAGTCTTACAGATTACTGTATGTCAGTGCTTCTCAAACTGTGGTCCGCAATCCAGATAGTCCGCGCGGCGGCGACTGACCAGCTCTTCCTGCAACATACTTCCCTATATACAACATACGATTGTCGTCGCAGTTCAGTAAAAGGCATTCTAGCCTGTTTTTATAATACTATATCTATTCTATGGTTTGATGATATGATGTCACTGTTCTAGTCATTGTGAAAGTATATTTACCTTGACGATCGTATTAGTTTATTTCTGATGAAAATCGTTGGATCGTAGGACGTAGTTGGATCACCGTAAGTTTGGCAAAGTGGTCCCAGGGGCGAAAAACTTTGAGAACCACTATTATAAGCTATATGTTGTATTGTTTATCTATGTCATATGTTATATTACGTATCTATGAATGTAGATGTCTGTGTAGGTTATAGTGTTTAGAGACGTTTATTAGGAATAAGTGAGATGTCGTTTAGGCTCGTCTCTTTTTGTTGCTGAAAGCTCATGAAGAAAATCAGTATCTATGTGTTAAAGAGTTGAGGTGCAATGACAATGCCAGAGTAAGGGAGGAGTTCACTTGTATTTCACTTGTATCAGAGGACTAGAGAAGAAATGCCATATGAAATGAAATCATGTGAACAGCTGAAGTCGATCGATTGACCATAACTGTTTAGTACCTTGAGTTCAATGTCATTGTCTTCTTTTTCTCCTTTTATGTGGTAGTTTAGAGTGACGGTCTCCATCCAGGCGTTGTCTGTGTTTCGATAGTCATCCAGATAACCTCGGTAGACTTCTTTTTCTGCCTTCAGAAGAACAGTTTCATCTCTGTTGGTGTCTTTAAGGATTTTCTCAAAGCAACCGCGGACAGCACTCCTAATGTCTGCTGTTTTCACCTGCTATAGAATCAGAGAAAAACAAGATGCCGAAATTAAACCTCAGTACAAACTAAATCTTGGAACATCTTAAATTTGTCCTACCTTAAGAGAGTACTAGTCACTCCAGGTCGTTGCCCGGCGCTTTTTGAATTTCATCACTTTGACATTCATCTAGCTATGGGCAAAACCTCCTCCCTCTCGGGAGTGGCCCGGAGGTGGATTCGTGCACAAGGCACTCGTCCATCAAATGTAACGTTACAGTTTCCGTCACCAGTTCAGAGCATGCTGTAGGGCCCTCTCGCTTCGCCCCTGGGTCGGGGGTTCCGCGATTTCATCCTGCACGAAACAGGAAGACCCACACCGAGCCAATTGCTTGCTTCACTGGCGGCCGCTTGACACTCTCCTGTTCGTACGGGGCCACCAGGCACCTGTCCCCAGTCAGGCACAACTGCGCGACCCTACCGACCATGGTGTGTGACAGTCCTCCGCCTTGGATTACGTACTCTGTCCCGATGACGACCAGTGAGAAAGGTGCAATCACTACTGCACCGATCGGTTGGCACTACAAATTGTCCTACATAAAGAGTCAATTGCACTTCACTGCTGACCACACCCCCACATAATCCTTAACTCGGCTTAGCACCTCTGGAATTGTTCACCATTTTACTCTTTGAATCGAAAAAAACTCGGAAGACAGATTTTAAAAAATATAACGTGAATTCAATCTGTGAGGCAGACTGAAAATAATATATATGTGAATTCAACTACTAATTCCTCCCCCAACAAGCGGTTCTTTAAGTTTTTGGCTACGAACAAGTAGAAACTGTTTAGGACCGCCAAGTTTATAGAAAATGAGAGTAGTTGTGCCAATTGACAACAAAAATGGCGGTGGTTCATGAACAATGGTTTCACAAACAACAATACATCTGAAAGTTGAATACCTCATAGCTTCAATTTTTATTAGATATTGTATTTGTTCCAGGTCAACCATCAGACAAATAAATTAACTTTAACAGACCGGTGACCAGAGCTACGTGGATCATCATCACTTTACGATCCGTTCGACTAAAAGTAAACCATGAACATGAGTTGAACTGATTTGTAAATCTGGAGTATTTGTTATTTTCTGAGCTAGCGGCAACTTATAGACTGTCCGTCATGAAGAACAAATCGCACTTCGCTGCTAACCACAACTCGTAAGTAAGTAAGACAGACATTTGTTAACACGCCATGTGTCCATCGGCTGAGCGAGGAATCGTAGGCTTAACTAAAGACTTACCATCTCTGGAATCGACTGTTCGCCGTTTTCTCTTTGAATCGATATAAACTCGAGAAGTTTTTCCTTTTCGCCATACTTCCATCTGAAACATCAAAGAAACCCAGAAAAATGTCGTTGGAAACACGAAAACAGGCTTTGAGAAAATTCCATCTTGGTCAGACAAATATTCAGTCATGTTAAAAATGCCAACCATAGACTTGGTGGAGCGAACATGTTTCTATACGTTTATACCTGGTTATTTACATAGGGCCTTTTAGGAAACTCAAAAAGGCACTAAAAATTTATACACCGGTTCAGTCTTGGACAATGCAGCTTCTGATACATTGCCATCAACGATACGCGTTGATGATAACAGTGAAGCTGTTGTTTTGGCAGAAACGACGACGGCGATGATAACACTACTGTATGACGAAAACTTCGACAACGATAATCGATGATGACGAAAGCAATAAAGAAAACGAAAACGGTGTTGCTGCTGCTAGATTTGTCTAAGCTAATCAAACGCAAATCAGTCCGTTTGGACATTGGCCTGCAGACCTTGTGATGACGACAGTGACGAAATGATTTGGGCCCCAGTGCAGAAGTATCCCTCGGCCTCTCAGTCCAGTTCTTCCTTTCGGGTTCAGAGGATATTCATCTTCGTTAAAATCCCTGCTATAGTTTAAAACAAAACAATCGTATGTTAGAGAATGAAATAAAACAAGGATAAGGCTGATGTCGTTCAACAAAAACATAGCACCATGAAGACCTTTTGAAGATCGCCTATTACAAGCACTGCATGATGTAAATGTACACAATTTTCTATAACGATCGTATGGCCTCGACCCTGCTTATTTTTCAATTAACTAATCGGTTGAACTCCTTTATCACTGCTGCCAGTTAGAATGGGCGCCATGTCATGAAAGATCCCCGTGTAAAAACTGCGCTAGCCCGAGATTCAAATCTCTGAAATACACTTGATTTAGGGTTGAATGTTTGAGTTGGTTTGTGGGAGAGATTTATGAGACCGAAAACCACTTGCATTACATAACGCCGACCAAACAGGAAGGTCTAAAATTAGTGTCCTGTTTGTCCTATTCAGAAACTCAGGCTCACAATGCTTTTAAAGACGATACATGAGACGCAACATTGTCTAGCCTTGGAACACTAAGCACATTAAAGATGGCTGTGCGTGCAAAGTTCTTTCAGTAATTTAGCATTGTTGCTCAAAAACCGACACGAGTTGAGTTGAACAGTAAATAGTTGCATGTTATTAGAGCTAAGCGGTTGAGTTTTGTGCCCCTTACAGCCTGAGCTGTCATGGATTGTGGAAAAGTCTTGATTACTGTCGGCGCATTAACGGAGTGATTCCCGGTAGATTCATAGAAAGTAGTTCAATCAGCGACATTTGCTATTCGACACATTTCACGCAATCTACTCACGACTTCTTATGTGCATCATTATTCTAACAAAGACCTGAAGCTATATTTCAAGTCGGCAGACGACCAGTGAAATTCCAGTTGGCCAGTCCGAATAGCTAGTGATACAACTACGGCAACCACACTGTCTGACAATAATATTAAACCAGCAAAATTTAAGACCATTGAAATATATAAAAGATTAAGCAAACTGGGAATACTACATAGTACTATATATTTTGCTATACTAAACTGTATGGATCTGTCGATGTTCCACGGTCAACCGTCACACCAACAAATATTGCACTCGATCAGTGGACACTATGACTCTTGTTGTGCCTCAAAAACTCTTGTTGTGCCTCAAACGTTCTCTGTAGTTGGTTCATAGACTTGGAATTCGCTGCCCAATTCAATTCGTTCAGTCAATTCTTTGATGTCGTTCAGTTCTAAACTTAGACTCATCTCTGTCAACTTGCTTACCCACCGTTGCATACTTTCTGGTTTCTCTGATCTATCACTATTCAACCAGGCTTCTCCATTGTATTGTGATTTTTTGCGATGTCACTTGAAGCGACCGTCGATTAATGTCTTGGACATTCGGATAACGGCGCTATAGGAATCAATAGATTAGATTAGATATAAAGACGAGTGTACCACTTACGAAGTCGAAAGGCCACTGGCGTCTCTGACAGAATCATCAGTGAAATCTTCAGGAGCGTAATCTGGGTATGGCGTCTGAAATTGTTTAGACAGAGCAAAGCGCTGTGATAAAATTGATGTTGAAAAGAGGTGAAATAAAGAGAGATCATATTGCTAATATTATTAAGTTACTTTGAGAATCTTATAAGCCTTCTTTGATTTTTACGAATCTTAAGAAAGGGCAAATAGGAGCGTCTTGAACTCCAGAACCCCTCATGTGAGAATGATTATTGGTAGAGGCGTCTAGTCGAACAATCAACATAATAATAGAAATATGTATATATCTTAAAAAACGATTAAAATGTATGCAGGATAATGGCTTTTAACTGCTGAAAAGACGACAGACATGTAAATATGTTTTCCATTGTGAAACTTAATAACGCCCTAAACCTCTACAAGTAACCAGGTAAACCTGGCTATTTCCACATATATAGAATAAATTTTCTTTTTCGACATGCATTAAGTTTATTCTCTTCATCAGGATTCAGTGAACCCAACGTCTTTGTGCAGTTTCTCAAATTTATAATCTACAGCCACCTATATCCATCAAGGCCCATCTTCGTCTAACCATACCTAGACAAATTCATTAACTCTTATGTCATGAAATCCTGTCTGGACAAATCTAGACATGCGTGGACATGAGCAGGTCTATAAAACAACAACCTCGGGCAAGAATGGAAGACCACTACCTTAAACTGACTCATGCCTGCAGAAACGAGCCTAGTGCGCGCGAATCAAATTCCGTACACGTCATCAGTACAGCGTGTTCAGAAAAGGCGCTGACAAGACAGTTAGAACATCTAACTTTTCTTTACTTGCCTCGAAAGAGACAAACTCGTCCGGCACATGCCACCGACTGACCGACTGTCCGTTGGAAGCCTTTGGATAGACAGAATCACGCGACCTGTTATGCAACTTCATTCGCCTCTGCAGATCTGCCTTGGCATCTGCGATCCTCTTCTCTGCCTCCTTTTGCTGCCGATCTTTCTCTGTAAAACGATGCACACGAATCAAACGTAATGTTTGCGAAGGTAGCAAAGTAAAGTAATATTTATAGAGGAAAGCATGTTCAAAAAGAATGGAGGAATGCGTTAGTAGTTAATACTGTCTTCTAGGCATGAACTTTTTGATCCCTGGTGGGGTGGACGAATTTTGACCTAGTGCTTAATTTCCCATCAGGGTCCTGGGTACAACTTCTGTCCTAATGCCTAATGGTTTTTTGCCTAGCATATTATGAAGATCTAATGAAAATTTGACGTTTAATTGGAAATTTATGGATAAACGACAATGGTTGCCAGGTGGTGTTTAACACCAACACCCCACCTTGAACTAAATCAAGACTGCAGAGCTTGACTTCTTGACTGGATGCTGAACATGCCCAAGATGCCTGGAAAATCCAGAGGATCCATTCGTTGGGGCCAAGCCTATGATTCCTCCTGGATAGTGGACCATGGTCGGAATGGCCTCTCGGACCCACTCGTGGATGGGTCTAAGCATTCTGCATTAAAACGTTCTTCTCACAGTCACTAGTCACAGCAGTTAAAAGGTCAGCTTTCAAACTATCGGCCATCGAGTCACTCAAGTATGGCGTTACAAAATCAGAAATTATATTAGCGTTTGATAAATGCAAGACGAGTCAAGCCGAACCTTCTTGGATCTGCTTATCAACGTCTGGAAGATCTTTGAGTAAACCCATGTTCTGCAAGATCAAGTCAAGAGCTTTCGATGTCCGTTGCATCTGCAACATTAAAGTAAAAACAAATTGATCTTTTTCATGCGTCACTTCGCATCAGTCAACACCAGTTAATGCAGCGAGAAACGGGAAAATGCGGTCGAAAATGGCAACTCTAAAGACCAGCGATTATGGATGCAGGTGACTTTGCACAGAAATCGACATCTAATGTTACTGAAGTGATTTGCTGGCACAAATTGTCCAATAACAGAGAAAGACAGGCAAAAACAGACCAATTCTAGTTCTTCAAATGAGTGAGCATGCAGTTTATGGAGAATGCCGAGAAACCTTGACGTGCACCTGCTTTTCAAGGTAGTGCAGTCGGTCTTCGAGCACTGGAGGCAGCTGCGGTTGTACATTTGGACCGGATGACTGAAGGAGAAAGTTTGTCTCAGCAATCTCCTCAACTTTTTGAAGAATCAGATCAACCCTGTCAAGAAAACATGCTTTTTCGTTAGTTTTTAAGTAGAGAAATACAACATCTCGTAGAAAAACAGTTATGGCTAAACTCGAGTAAAATATTGTGTAGTATTTTTATAAGTGGCTTTGATGTTGGGTTTCGTAACATCAGCACAGCCTACCTCTGCAGCTTAAATGAGCCGGGAAGATTGCAAAGCGTTATGTATGAGAAGATGCTATTCAGGGCTAAAATATCTAACTTTCAGAATCTGAACTTAGCCGATCGTTTCTCGTTGGCGTGAACTTTGGAGCAGGAGATTTGCGCTACCTTTCGTTAGTCTCCTTTGTCTTGTTGGACACCGCTTCGCATTCTTCGGCTTCCTTCTTCCGCAGGAATTCCTCGGCATTCACATGTTCCCAGTAGAGCAGTTCCTTCTCTTCGTTTGCCTTTGTAAACGTTGCTCCTGTTCAACGCATTCATACACTCACAAACATTCCACCTTTTGTCAACAACCAAGAATATCATTATGTGCCCATCAGGCAAACCCCAGTACACAAGTATCCTTCATCTTTCTGTAATAGTTGGACACAGCTTATGTTTGCTTCGCTCTTCGCGGAAGTAATTCTGCATATGCTAGAAGAAGAGAACTGCGATGCCATTATTTCTGCATTTATAAAGCGCCACTACCTAATGGCAAAGCATAAATCGATGGAGCTAAGCAGTTGTGCGTGAAGGTACTTGGTTCAAAGTACCTGCACAGTAACCGTCTCAGGGATGAGGCTCGAACAGGCATCCTCCGCCCTACAAAGCGAACGCTCAACTCAACTGATCAGCTACTGTATCACATATAAGACGTTGGGGTTAACTGGCTTCACAGCAAATCGTGCAAATTCTGTAAAATAAGTAAGTTGTTTGGAAAATCCTACTGTTTCACTCTGTGATCGTTAAGAGATAGCATACATACGGAAACCAGAGTTGGAAGACTTCAAGAGGCACCAGTTATTAGTGGAACAACATTTCATGCGGCGGAGGATGAATCGAAGGAAGAGGAAGACATGAGCCAGAAAGATGAGAGGAGGGGGTAGAAGTGGACGCGAATTATACTCTCGCACGAGGTGATAGCGCTGCATCTTCCAAACGAGGTTCGTCTGGCCTTGAATGTTGGAAAACGTGTTGCTGAAAGTAGCCCAGACAACTAAATTAATACAGTATTTCATTTAATTTCCAAGATAGTTCAAATGGTTGCAATTATTTCCAGTTTTAGACAATTCTGATCTCGTAGCGTTTTTGTAGTGTGTTGTTCATTTAAAAAACGGATCATATCAAGGTAAAAGAAGATAATAACGCCTTCCAATGCAGTTTATCGAACTCTTTTACCAAGTTCAAAGCAGAGAGGACTAAAAGGGCTATCAGAAATTTGAGAAACATAAGAGTAGGTTTGTCCTCAAAAGCCTCGACGACAGTCGAAAAATTGGAGGTGAATTGTCAGACTACGGGCAAATTGGTTGATTTACTAATCACACTTATATTTGTAAATCGACAACAAAACATTCCAAAAGCGTAAACAGTGTATGCAAACCTGAACATAGCGATGAGCAGATTAAGCATGAGGACATTGGTAACGAGAGCGTAGATGGCAAGTATGATTGGCACGAGCCAGTTAATCGCCGGGCACTGGTCATCTTTGCCCGCGCAAGAAGCTTCGCTGTACTCGCCATAATCCATCGATGCACATACTTCAGCCGTATACATAGTCTGACCCGTCTCGTTGAATTTGCACAGTTCGCCTAACTCACCAAAACACATTAAACAAACCTAAATGTAATTTGAATACAATACTTTTGACAACCTATCAATAACTAACATACTTATAACCGATGAAATTTTGTTGCTAAAAATCGCAATTCAGGGAAACAGCTGTCAAAAATATTGATGACATTGCATGAGTTATTTCTGACTCTTATTCTGAGTCATTTCGTAGTAACACATATGCTAAATTCTAGACCCGTAAGTTCTTTTAAAGAGCCTTATTTCTTATTTAAAGAACTTAATTCTGACTCTAATTCTAGGTCCTTTTTGTAATACATAGGGTAGATTCCTTTTTAAAGAGCTACTGAACTTTTGAGTCTTGACCTATACCTGAGACTTCTTCAAGACCAAGTTCTCCGAATATGTTCCACCACGACCTGCTGAGAACATCGCGAGCGAGTACAATGTCCAGAGGTTGATTCGGATAAAGGATGACGTGCGACGCAATGCCATAGGCAGCAATGAAGACCATTAGAATTATCATGAAGTAGAACAGATCTATCATCTAAAACGAAAAGCAACGAAAAGACCATTAGAGTCAGGTAATTACACAGGAAAAAGATGTCATCTGAACAACTAATTTGAATTAATTACATTTATTCGCATTGCACAATTAAGAAATTTGTATACAAAATTTGAAAAAAGTTGAATTTTTTGAATAAATGAATGCTATTCTTAACAGTATTTCGCAATAAATAGCAACTGAAAAGTCAAAATAAGCAGAGACCTTAGTAAGGAAATCGGGAAAGCATTAATTTAATTTTAATTCACTAACCATCTGGCCGATCATGACGAGTTTTGGTCCGAGTTGTCTGTGAATGGAAAACATGTGGAGAATTCGGAAGAAAAACGTCATGAAGTTCAGAGCGAGTATGATTCTTGATGCATAGAAGCAGTCGGCGCAAATGGAGACGGGAATGAAACGCAGAATCATTCCGGCTATGAAGGTTACGATTGTTATCACGTCCAGAATGTTCCAGATGTCGGTTATGTAGTTGTAGAGCTTCCGCCGCACTTCCGTTGCCTCGTCCATTGCTATCTGAAACACCACACATGCAACGTCTTAACGTCTGACAGGCTGGGCATGATTTGTCTGCTTATTATCCAAATGCAAGAGACGTGCAGTTATGGGGTTAATCTCAGCAGTTAACGTTTATATATCGTTTTACTGAAGACCCAACATCGCTGCCTCCAGCAGTTGAAAAATACCAATAGTATAGGAGCTCTACACATATTTTCTAAAATTTACTCGGCGGGAATGCGTCTTGGAAACCAAAATTATTTAGCTGCACTTCGAGCAAGTTTTCGAAGGATTGTTCTCAGCATGCAGAAAGAGGTACTGTTGCATCGATGTTAGGATGAAACAAAATTTATTCCAACTGACAATTATAGGGAAAATGTTGTATAAAATGAGGCAAAACAGGAAAGAGAATCCATTCGTCGACTGGTATTGATCTAAAAATCATATCAACGGTGAATGTGTGTTCGTGATCAGCCCTGTTATATACTTGTCTGATTTCCTCGAGAATAAGCGTGACCACCCAGGCGATGAGTATCTGCTCCTTGATGCGAATCGTTGGATAAAAATCCGTCAGCAGAATGACTCCGAACAGAAGCAGAAACGCAAAGTAGGCCACCTGAAAGTTTAAAGCCAGTCACGTACGTTCAACATAATTTTCTGAGAAATCTGATGGTTTTGTTTAAAGTATGAATCTGCGACTACATAATACATGATGCAGTATTTCAAAGTCTACACATACAGAGATACTTGTAAATACTGTCAGTATGAGCGCCTACAGTTTTTCTTCATAGCTGAAGAGCCATCCTGATGCTTTCAATTTAGTTTCACTCCGAATCTACTGGAAGGTAGAGTCAACAGACTCAACATTCGCTGCCGTAGACTTAAACATGAATTAATTCTTGCAGTATTTCGTAAACGACGAACAATACTTGCACAATTGTACGAGAACTTGATGACAGGAGCGCTGAAGAAGAACCAAAGTTTGCTGAAGTAACTGACAACAGAAGTCGATGTAGTCGGTGGGTTATTCCTAGAGGCAGTCGTCGAAGTGCTTCCATTCAGAAGCCTAGAAGACACAAAAACTCAAACACTCACATATGGAACGGCTGCAGTAAATCTACACAAATACAACGTTTGACGGACCAAATAGTAGACGCAGACTCTCCTCCTCATACCACAAAAAAGCAATCAGTAGAACTGCGTTATGCCGAGTTGTTCTGTTCAGGATAAAGCTTATATTATGGAACACGGAAACAACGCTGAATTACACGCGTTGCTTAAGCGAAGCATCAAGAATGACAAGGTTTTCTTTTGAGAATACATTGGAATTGTTAGTAGGTGAAACAGTTTGCTTCGGGGAAGAGAGAGAGAGACAGAAACAGAGACAGAGAAGAGATAGGCAGATAGACAGACAGACAGACAGATAGATAGATAGATAGACAGACAGACAGACAGAGAGATAGACAACATCGTAACAACAAAGACAATACTTAGTTGATACTAGGCAAATTCTCTGCTTTAAAGATCGCACTCTACACTATAAAAATAAGCCTGAATAAATATTCTTCAAATTAAAAATCTTGAACTATGACGCTTTTACAGCAAAAACTATAAAACGTTGTGAAATTCATGTCATCAGTGTCAAATATCACTTTAAAATAGAACAGAAATGGAAAACTCCTGAAACTTAAAGGTCACTAGGAAATGCAGCGGGCAAAGCAACGAAATATTCGCAAAGGTTCAGGAAAAACTAATGCATTATCGCTTACTGCGTCTGACTTTCGACCTTCGTAACAGCTGGAGAATTAACGGTTATTGTCTGCAAAGAAGAAAATTTGATTAAAATATCATTTGTTACGAACCACTTTGAAAAGCCAAGATACTGTCCTTGTGTGTTTGATGCGCGACTTAAAATTATTTATTTATTATTTCTGGATTTATTAGGCGTCACTATCTGTAGACTGAGTCTATGTATATTCTCGCCATTTTTATCAATTTCCATAGAATTTACTGTTATATTAACTGTGCGTATCATTGACGTATCCACGCGTGTGTCAGAATAAGAGTTTGCGTTGACTAACGTGATTACTTACTTAAATGTTCCGCCGGCTTTAGATGTTTTAACTAATAAATGTTAATGGCTGTAACAAATGGTCACCAACACCTAGACACGAGAGAGGAAGATAAAGCGGTTACACTATCTAATAGCTTAGCATCAATCGATGGCGCCGAGCAAAGGGTAAGTAAAGGGCTTGCTCAAGGTTCCTCCACAGTAACCGTCTCGAAGGAGGCTCGAACCCGTACTCTCCGCGTTACAAGCCAAGCGCTCTAACCAATATGCTACCATGCCCCACAAAAAAGTCACACAGTGAAATGCGGAAGGTGTGTATAGTACCGTTCCGCAAGCAGTGTTTTCAGAAGCTAGCAATTATAAACGTTATAGCAATTAGATAATTAGATTTAGAGGATTGAGTCTTGTTTTATATTCGATCCCTAAGGTTGTTGAAACAACGTAGAAGAATGTGAGAATGCAGATAGGATCAAAATTATGCATTACTAATGTCACAAGAAAGTTGCACCTCGTTAAGATCTGTCAGCCGCTATTCATCGACTATGGGAAGTTTTTCAATGGCGCTAAATCATTTTCCCGCTATAAATAGATTGTCTTCAATTTGGGATGAGTCGAATGATGCCCCGGTGAAATGGATCTGTTTAGCTGGCAATTTGGATTGTGACACTGGCGGAAATCTAGAGGAATCGATTAAAAGAGATTGACGTGCTTGAACAGAAATAATTTTCTGAGACACATTAGTAGTTTCAGCGCTGAAATGATAAGCGCGTGCGTAGACATCGGCATTCAGTTGGTCCTGAATTAAGAAAAGTTATGAGTGATAGATGGAGAGGCACCGCACGATACGCCCAATGTACCTATGCTAACGAGCTTCACACATTAGGCCTATTTTTCAGCTTACCGCCGATGCTTTGGTGGAACTGCTTCGTTCCCGAGATTCTTCGTTGTCTTCTCTGAATTTGAGGAGGACAGGCGCAATCAGTGGACAGACAACTGAAATTAACAGCTGAAACAAAGACCCACCGTCGTCACTGGTTGGATCAGACATAACTTTTTCTGGGATTGTTGCAGCAATACAACCTCTGCCGGTTTAGAAATTATCAACCTGGCAGACATGGATTATCTCGAATGGACGATTTATCCCTGTAGTTTAGGAATTAAGAACAAACTTTCATAACAATTCAAATTAGATAATCTACGAAGCCGTGTACTTAACATAATCTTACCATAGTCTGGTTCGCTAGTAATGGATTAAAACTCTATTCATTTTAACGCATGAAACGAATGTAAATAAGAAGCTAAATGCTGTTGCATATGATACAAACGACCGTTCTAGTGTAGCTACGGAATGAAAGCCAATAGCACTGAAACAACTCTTGAGTTAAACTGTTATGTTCAAACAAAAGAGGAACAGTTCTTTATTAAAACGGCACAAATTCAGAGGTAGCCGATAGACTATTCTGGTTTCAACCTAGCAAATCATCATCTATTACTGCCGACTACTTTCAATGCTTAGATATCCCATCGAGTCTTTAGCGAATACAGAACCCGACTGGCTAAACCCAACAACTGCATACACACACCTTGTACTTGTGGTTATCGTCAGTAAGTTTTCCCGTCCATATTTCGGTGAGTCGATTCTGGCATGCCGGGTGAGCGACGAAGTTCTTGTTGTCCGACTGGACAGCCATCTCGAGGGTCGTCGTTTTGCCGAAGCCAGGCAACTGGCGAACAAGGAGCTGCATGGTTTTGCGCTGATCGGAAGAGTGACACTCGGACAGAAGACCAAGAGCCAACTCCTCAAAGAATCTGCATCAACCATAAACCAAGATCAGGCAACACAACTCATTAATTATACTCAGGCGGCGAAAGTAGATATGCATTCCAGCGATGTTTCGCTTACTGGTGGTTGAAGGCCATAGAATCACACATGAAGTATCACCGAAACCATACATCCTCATAACTTTTAGGATCCGAACTTTGGCCTACATAGTTAGAGTTAAGATTTGTAACAACTAAGAAGTTTAGCACAAATGACGCTCTTCTTATGAAGAGTGGATCTACTCATGAATGAGTCAGACTGGATCGTAAGATTGATATTCTCACGTGACTTGCTCTTGGAGATCTTGTGCCTGGTCGGGGTCTTGTTCCTGCTCGAGTAAGCCCTTCAGCAAGAGATGACCAATGACAGCCAACGCCATATCTTCCTAAACACAAGTGACATGGACAGTAGGAGTTTTTTGTTGGACTCGATAAACAACTGAACCGAGGCTACGGCAAAACAGCTATTCATAAATCCTCAAAAGTCTTTGATTCAAACAATTGTGTAATTCGTTGATTCGCAAATGACATTTGTCGCTAAATCGCCTATCATCATCGGCGTCGTTGTCGTACATGTCCACTGCACATTTAATCGTTTCCTTCCAATCTTCTCTCTAGTGCTGTAAGATTTAAGCTATTGATTTGCACCTATCTAATCTCCGATCTAATCTAATGACTTCAGCATTGCCGTTATCATAATGCCCAAAGCATCTATCGAGGTCACTTAAAGTAAAATCGTAATTAAAATGCCCAATCCGTTGCCGGAGAAGCCAGGTTGAATTCCGATAGGTCAGATTGAAAAGGATTCATGAGCTTAAAGTTTAGGCCTGAATGTGAAATTTGGCTGACCTGCATTTGGCCCGAACATAGAAATTGACGTGGTGAGTTAAAAACCACGCCAAAGCAATGTGCGCATTTAGCATGATTAACAATTATGTCATCCCACTGAACAGACACAAGTCAGTCAAATATGCGGAGTTCATGGCTTGTGTCTAGGAGAAGGAATTCGGTTTGAGAAGGATTCAGAAAGAAGTTTATTTCTAGCCATCCAAGACTGAAGATTGACAAAAACAGAAGCAGGTATTTCAAAAGCAGGATTAGACTCGGTTGGCCTGCTGTCAAACGAAAGGTACAGATGTACGCCTATACTTTCCAAGGTTAAGAGTATTGCGTCGTCCGTAATTCTAAGCATCACAGTTTTTATCTTTTCGCTGCTATGCATCCTGCATATGCGTCAAAAACATCGCCCATAGGCAACTGATAGTAAATCATAGTGGAATTCTCAGGCAAAACTAAGTTGGCTCAGCTGCAGAAGCCAATTACGCATTTGATTCCGCTTCAATTGGTATACTCCGTCTCATCCCTCGATATTCTAATTTTCATTGCCTGCTATTGCCACGCCGGAGTTCTGTATATATATATATATATATATATATATATATATATATATATATATACACAAACAGAACTCTACTTCGAGGACATTACTTGAAGGCGAGGAAATGAGTCGTGAAGTGCTATACCCTTAAGGAAGACCAACCTTTCCCTCGTACCAGAAGACCATCGCCATGTCCTTCATTCGATGTAAGATGGACCAAACGAACAGATCGCGCGATGGCTCATCAAACGGCTCTACATTCACCAAAAATCGGCAAATATGTAAGTGTAGGCCTTGTATGTAAACAGACTCACTTGGCTCACCACTTCTCTTTCTCTTTCACTTTCATTAACAGGACGTATTTATGCCGACCTCGATCTTGTTTAATTAGCACCCACCAGAGCCAACGACCTTAAGTTGATTTGCGCTATATAAATACGAGAATTCTATGCATAAAGGTGTTTGATTGGGCGATGGAACATATACAAAATAGTGAGATCAACAACTGTCCGGACATCTTTATTCATTATGCTTCATTGCAAACAAGCGTTACTTTGAGTTTGGCACCCATTTCTTTTGGCCGCTTCGTGTGCAAACTGTCCGAAAGTATAAAAAATTGAAAGCATTTCACGGGCCAAAACTTTGAGACGATAAGTATAGTTAATGACTGCACAATATATTAGGGATACCTGGGATCAATGAGTTTTCCGTGTGATCCCAAGCGTGAAACTAAGTTCAATTTTCAGTCTGCCAGGTTGACTCTCGCTTTTACTCGCCACAGATCTCTTAAAGCTTTACACTTTTTATCTAGACGTCAGCATGACTGAATGCATGTGGTATGTCTATAAATAGAAATGGCTGTTAACCAACGGACAACGGCTATACCTTTTTGGACAGGATTGATTGATCCAAGAGCAATTCTGACCGATGCCCTATCTCTGGCGGATGACTTCCGTACACTCTGCTTTCGCTGCTCGGGGTTGTATTCCGGTTTGTAATACTCTGGTTCAAAGAGTTCTCCGCTGAGTTCTTTCATCAGCGACCCAACACTCCTCAGATAAATAACCTCCTTCTTCGGACCCTAAACAATCAAACGCATTTGACGAGTACATGTAATGTAATAATACGATCATATAGCACTATATTAAAGAAGCTTAGAAAAATGTCAGGTTCCAACGATTCATTTGTAAATGCTAATATTTTCAACACATTATTCTACCTCGTCTTCAGGTAATTCTATCTTAAGCAAATGAACGCCATTTATAAGGCTTTTGCACAAAAATTTCTTCAGATGAAAGAAACGCCGTTTAATTGTGCCATATGCCTTCCGTAACATATGCCTTTCGTAGCTGCAACACTTATTTGGCCTTCGTTTGCGCTGCTACGCTCGAATTTTAGACGCATAAACCCGAGAATCAATGGTCGAGAATAACAGAAGAAAATACCTTTGCTTTTTTCTCCAACTGAACACATCTGCCTCTCGTCACTGGCTAGAAATCAAAGCACACAAAGTATTTATAGCTTCCTGTGGTCTTTAGAATCCATACACGCACGCACGCACGCACACGCACTCATCCTCTCAGTTACTTGTGATGTACATGTGTATTCTAAACGAAACAGTCTTTAAAAGCTGCATATGCTGCAGTGAAGTCAGCCTAAGACTATCACTTGCCAACTTCTTTTAATTTTTCCTTTCATTTCTTACATCTGGTCAGCAGCAGTGAATGCGTCATTATAACCTAATCGAAAATAAGCTTCATTTACTGAGAGTCTTTAGGATATAGACTCGAGAAGCGATGATCTTTGCAAAAAGAACTACGTCATCGAGATCCGGTCATAAGTACTTGTAATCTAAAGCTCGAAGTCTTTAATTTTCTTATCTGTTTGGAAGAGGAAGAAGATTTGAATGTCTCTGTTGCTTACGTCGTTGTACAGTTCGTGAATGCGATCAAGAGTCAGGAATTCCTTCAGACTGACTCCTTTATCGAGAAAGAGTTTGACGAACTCCACGCGGTTATTGACGATTGCGAAGAACATCAGATCGTGTAAATCGGAATCCTAAGCAAAGAGACAAACGAGGTCCACTGATTGCACAAGTCATTTATGAAGCACATTCATTAGACACAATCGTCCACGATGCGGTGGCCATGGGTTCATATGATATTAACAGCAACGATTGCAGTTAAGGTAGCAACTTCAGTTGCATGCACAAGTTACACTCCACTGCACAGAGTTTCCATTTAAACAGCTTTTCCAATACAAAATTACACACGAGATTCGCAGTCTTAATGCACAACAGGTGGAAGGTAATCTGCTTCTTCCCTGGACTAGGACTTTCGCGGTTCAGCTTAGAGCTTTCGTGGTGGTGGTCCGTCACTTTGGAACAGTCTTCCACTTACCAGTTGAACTCGTGGCTGTTGGAGGCAGCAGGGCTGTTGCAACACTCACCTCACCTATATCCTCGCGCTTTACATGTCAGGAGCACCCTTGAATCGTTTCAGATCTACGGAGCTATATAACCTGACCGATACAATGCAAATGAATATAAACAGTAGGAGGAGTAACGATAGGAAGAGAGAAGAGGAAAACCAACGCAGAATAGGAATAAGAGAGAGTAAAGTAAAAGAGGAATGGTTTCAAAGTGGTGCTTGTCTTCCAACCTCAAAGCGAACTCCATCAGTGAAGATCTCTTCTTTGGCGACATCCACTCTGTCCCAGGCCAAAGCCAATCGCAACTGATCGATTCGTTTCCCTCGATTCACTGTTTAGAAACAAGATTTTCAGCAAATTACATCCAGGTGATAGCTCTAGTAACGATTTGAGGCAATTTTTCCTCTAAACCGCAGACTGTTTCACTAAACCGATCTAAGGCAAATGTTATGTTACATATCTGCCTTTTTCAGGAAATACTGGGGTCATAGAAGTCGTTATATCACATAACAACGATATTATATCATTAATTTTCACAAACGTTTGCATTAAGACCCCGAAAGGCAAAACTCTATCAACACTGAAATCCTATTCTGATTCCTCCTCTTCCCATTACCTCTGTTCTAAGCAATATCTACCATAGCAGTCTGACTGTCTGCCTGCCTGACCCTTGGATCTTGACCTGGAACCGAATCGGAATCTTCACGCCTATTAACTTGTTTTGACTGAGCGCCTGTGAATAAGCTGGACCCCGCAGCTTAGCTCTCTTTAGGCGCTGTAGAAATCTCGAGTTTACTATTATAATTACAGAATTTCATAAATTTGCCTGACTTTAATTGTAATATTCCAAATAAAAACAGATTTTCTAACGGACGATGACGAGGCCGATGTTTTCATTTACCTGAACGCAAAACCTATTTTGATCGTGTGGCAAGTAACCTACCTTTGAGAAGAGCCCTTAGTATGGTGATGTCGATGTCCTTGGCTGAACTTCCGCCACCTAACCGGAAGACCGTCAAGTGGTCTATTTTTCTGATGCAGGCACGAACACATTCGACGGACTTCTTGATGTCTTCATCTGGCTTGTTAAACTCCGATCTGATTCGATTCGCTACTTCGTCCCACAGTTTATCGTCATACACAGCCACCAACCTATAGTATGGTCAAACAACACAGCATACGACGAAGGAATTCATCCCAAGGAGCTCATGTACGCTGCCAAAAGTCTATAGAGATGACCGATTAAGAATCGATCCCTTCCAACATCAGACATCTAGCTTCTAGTCCACTCATCATCTCTTCTCTCACGGACGGAGTTCATCAGATGATGTCCGACTGAAACAATTTATCTTCTGTTTAATTATTAATAGGCAGATGATAAACAGCGCAAAGGCAGCTTACTGTTTCTGTGTCTGCTTGAATTCGTCTTCAACTTCGACTTCCTCCTCTTTGCACTGGTCGTAAGCGTAGGCCAAAATGTCCGCGGCTCTTCCAGATCCCTGCCAGATGAAATTAAGACAATGAGTTTTCATAATATTTGCTTTATTTTACAGGCCTAAGTTAAATAAGAAAAACAAGAAAAAAACGAAAAAAGAAAGATATAATAACAAAAATATAAAGATAAGAAAAAGAAGAAAGACAATAAAGTGAAATTCTTTTGCATGTCTGAATGACATAGGATTCTTGTACATGACTATTAGTTATCGCATAACTCTGAAATACCTCATATAACTTTATTGCGCGACAACTCTAAAATTAATACTAACTAAGGATTAAGTTACACCTGCCCACAGGAAATCGGCGTTCTTCTATTTACAAGCCAAATCTCACCGGCTCTATAAACGGTAACCCGAACGCGATTTACTCACAGCAACGATGATGGCCGGAGTTCCAGTTTCAATGGCCTTCTTTACGGTCTCCAGAGTATTTGGTCCACCTTCCAACACAACACAGACGACCGGAATCGAAACGGAACCTGAAATCCAATTCATAAAGAAAACGAGAAGAAAATAAACGCATTGTACTTGTTCTGCACAGATGATAGAACTATGCTATCGCTACATGCAAAGTCAAGGACAGTCAAATACTCGAAAGAAAAATCTGTGGTAGGCCTAATTTGCTGAAACAATGCCTTCAGGATCGAAATTCAGAGCATGCGACCAACGAGTTGTTTCTATGGAATGAGATGATTGGCTGTGACCGGACAGACTGACCACTGCTAAGAAAAAAGTCCTAACTGGTGCAAAAACAACATTGACCATCAACATCGATTCAAGGGTTTTCCAGTGCCGACTCAAACAACAGTAATTGGACCGATGTTTACACTCGTGTACGTAAAAGAAAGGCCTAGTCTCAGTCTGGTGGATGAAGTTTAATGATATGAGTGCTTTGCATTGTAAGCACCTTCTTTCGTCTTCATCTTGGAAATGGCGCTTTCGAGTTTCGCCCGGAGGTCGATCTCGACTCCGAACGCCTTTTGAGTTCCGTTGTCGACGAGGATGAAGTGCGTGTGGTTCGGATCGAGTGGAGACTCTTTCTTCTTCTCCAGAGTCTCGCTGCACTTGTACTGGGCCGGCCAACAACCGACGAATGTCTCGTCGTTTTTATCCAACTGAACAGGTGAACAGAACCGAGAGAATTTAGTTAAGTTCGGCTCAACTGTAAATCCAACTTTTAAATTTTTTACATTAAAAACTTAACAAGAAAGAGAATATGATCTGCTTCATCTTTAACAGGAATAAGACTAACCCTATATGAGGACATCCACCAAGAATATGAACAAGATAGCCTTAGAGGAAAAGAGCACCATTCAAAACATGGCACCACTCTTCTGGATCCTGCTTTTATGATTAACCGGCAAACCTGAAGATTAGTTAATATTCTGATGTGGAATCTTTTTATAGGCTTACCGGTTTAGAGATGAGGTTCTCTCTGTTTTCAATGCAGCCCCAGGTTGCGATGCCGAGCGCCACCAGCTGCTTCTTACTTCCGTGTTTGGTCGTATGTTCGTGTATCGCTTCTCCTACGTGCTTCATGACACCTGCGTTCGTTCCTCCAGTTATGATCCATGCACCTGCAATCCCCATCACCCGTTATCACTACGACACCTAACCACTCTGGACCAAATTTAATTAAGATGTTCTTGTAACTGAGTCGACTTTAAGTGCTTTGTCACTGACCACTTGAAGTTGATCTATGTATAGAGGCAGGCAAAACAGTTCCGACTTTGAAGCTTACTCGATTGATAGAGGCCTGTCTGTGTTACGTGGGCGCTATAAAAGTTATGCAGTAGTTTGGATTAGGTCAGCTGGCTGTGGTCAAGAGAGAGTGGACAAAGCGGCCAGAACCGCTATGAGCTTAGAGATCACATCCAACCGACGTTGGTTCAAGCGGCCCAGAGCTGAATTTCTATTCCATCACTCCATGACCAATATTCGAGCATCACAATTCCATGGCTGGACTTACGCGTTGACTCGGCGGCCTTGACGAGCCCCTGGCGGAAGACTTCCTTCAGCCGAGGCTTCATCGTAAAGTTCTGAGCTCCTCCTGTGACCGAGATGAGCAGATTGGGACGCTCCATCAGCCAATGCCCGAGCATCAGCTCCAGTAGATCGTCTACACTCGTCCTATATTCCACTCGGATGTACTACAGCAACATACGAAAATCAAATTGTCGCGAATTATATTTAGAAATAATTACCACAAAACAACGAGTTTCTATCTTCAATGGTTCTATTTACACAGTCTATATTTACAACCTGGTATTTACAAAGACTCTTTTAAACAGCAATTGCATACAGTTCCACACTAAAAAGACATCAAAACAAGTTCTCACAAAAACGCAAAGCAGAGTCCTACGGACACAGTAGAAGACTCTGACATACGGCGTTATCTCAGCTCCCTTCATCTTCTCCTCCAGCGGAATAACCACTTTAAAAGGACTCGACTGGGTTAGGATTCCATCCGTAGCCAAGCGTCCAAGATTTCCCACTCTCCAGTTCCTCCATTACATCCTGTACCACCAGTAACCACCAGTACCAGGGAACACTAAGCAAAAGGAAGCTAAGCACTTCTCGGCTTCTTAGACTTCCGCCACCTCAGTCACAGCCTGGCTTCTCCAGTCCGTCCGTCCGTCCGACATTCGAATTCCCCGTCAGTTCGCTCTGTCACGTCGCATCAATGGCCGTCTCTTAATATTGCCATAGCTGACAAGTGAACGGTACTTAATTCGATTGTTTGGTCCGCTAATAACGTGCAACAATCGTCAAATGGGTCCTACTCCTGATATTGCTTAGGCAGTTAGTCAATTAGTTATCTGCAACCTTCATATAGCGTCTTTAAGGTTCCTCACAAAAGCGCTGCTTACTCTAACACATTAAAATCATTTAGTGAGGAATTACATTACTTCACCTAATCTCATAATACTAAGGATAGACACGAAATAAACCTTGCTGATTCTTTGACCGGAAGTGAGGATTTCTAATTCACCGAAGGCGTCCGTTGGACTTTCAAAAGTGTCCGCATTGACGTCCCATTTTATCTTTCCAGATCCGCCACTGCCCTGGGTGGCAGAGTGGTGGGCTTTCTCATCGTATCCACAAAAACAGAGTGGGATGCTGTGCAAGAAACAGACCGCGTGAAACAACAGCTACTATGTCGAAAGGCATCTCAAAGTTAAAGCGTGGACTGGGATTAAGAGTAGGATTACGGCTAAAGTAAAACTAGGATTACATTGGATTATATATTATATTTCATTCTACTGTACTGGATTGGATTAGATTAGATTAATAACTGACCCCAACACCCTTGTTCAACTGCTTATTAGCTTATTAACTTCTCACTCTGGGACAGGAAATCAAGGTGTTGATGATAATTAATGGATGCCGTATGCTTTTGACAATAATATTTCTTTAAAAATACAATGTCTAATATCTAATCTAGCGCCTCTCTTACAATTTCTTAAGATTATCAACAACGATAACAAATCCGTATTTCGGTAATCCATTTATAAAGTATAATAGTTGAAGAGCTTTGATTCGTACAGTAATTCCTTTACCCTTTATTTCTTTGAACGAATCTCTTGCATTCCCTTTTCTTAAACTTTTGGCTGATGAACTTGACAATTGGAAGCTACAGACAGGCAGAAAAAGTCTCTCTTGCAGCTCGTCGTTCACAAAATGCACACATTCTTCCAGTAAACATTTATCCATAGAATACCACATGACCACATATCGCTTGGAAATTCATGGAGCGACTCAGGTCAAATCAGATAATAAAGTAGGCCCAATAGAGCAATCGAATGCATTAGATGGAATATAATTTTCAGTTTTATCAAACCCTGTGAGATGTATTCAGTCTTCTATGATTATAGAACATTTGCAGAGAACTTCTAAGAAGATCGTTCAGTTCTTGCAACCAATAATTATGCCTAGGAATTCTTACGTCAGCATATTGTTCGTTGCTGTCGTTTGTGTCCTCATCATCTTCGGTTGGACTGACGCGACTGATTGTGGCCGCCATGTCCGCTGAAGGCGAATTAACTCTGGCGTACACCTAAAGAGAAAAAATTCTATTCGTAACTCTGCTACTTTGTGGACACAGCGTACACTGTGGACATGCACAGAAATAGACCTACATGAATCGAAATCAGTAAAGATATCATTGGAGCACTCGTTTTGTCATTCAGAACTAAACTTAAAACTCACCTGTTTCAGCTTGCATACCCAGCGTGACCTAAATTCGGCTTTTTTTTGAGTTAACGAATTTCCACAGGCCTGCTCAAAATGATGAGTTTGACTACAGGATTTCACTAGAAGCAACTCTCAATTGATGCTTTTAGCACTTTGATAACTGCGCTACAGAAGTCATCTGATTAGCTTAGATTAAGTCTGCCTGTCCTAAGTCCGTTCACTCAATTATTAAGACAATTTTCTTAAGTCAGAGAGGTTCGTAAAAGGCTCTATATAATTGTCTAGATGCATTTGTAGATATCACCAAAACTCTTCTTCATTTTGAATGTTAGTAGTTTGATGCTTCAGTCATTGGGTGTCAAACGACAGATTTTTCCAGAATCTCAGGCGTAATCGACTTTAAGTGTTTGTAAAACAGATTCAGGGTTAGGGTTAGGGTAAAACAGATTCAGGTTGCACAGTTTAGTGTCATCTGAGATCCCGTGACTGCTTCCTCGAGTGTTCAAGTCGCCTACATGTTTCTGGCATAACATGTTTTAGATTTTCAGTTCATTATTTCAACGGTTTCGTACATTATTAAACGGAACAGCAAGATCTCAACAGTTTTTTCGCCTAAGCCAGTTGTCTAAGTTAGGCCCAATAAATAATAAGCCGTGTATTTGATCATCTCCGTTCTTCTCTTCCTTCGGATAAAAATCGAAAGATCCAGTAATTTGCAGATTATCACCAAAAGAAAACATGAACACATTTTATATTATAAAGTTTCAACTGTTTTACAACTGAGCTGCAACCTGAACGTCTCTCTGCCTTCAGTGATTCAGTTGAATTGGCAGAGAAAACTATTTCTTTGAGTTAGAAGTTAACCATAGTATCACCGATTTCTGGTGCTCTTAATATTCTAACTCGTGATTTCCAAAAGTCGATTGATGCCATATGTATTATGAAATCCTTGCTATAAAACTTCGTGTTCATAAGATATTAAATTAGACGTACAGTTCTCAAAGATTGACATCGAATATATGAGAATCATTAGCACAGAACTAGAGGATCGAGAGACTGCAGACCGACAGCGAATGCCTTCTTTAGCAACCCTATACGGGACGAAATAGTGAATCTATTCAACAAAGAAACCTATCGAATTAAGAACTTTCAGATTCTAAGGATGCAGCCACAGATAGCTATTGAACACATTCTCGTCCCATCTTAAGACGCACCTTTTGACTGCTAGACAGTCATGTCGCAGCGCCTTTGGAAGGTTCTTTAAATGCGCTATATAAGTTTTTGGATATATACATACTTAGGACTATTGCGAAAACTGCAACTGAACCTCTTCAACACGGTTCAGATCTCCTGTGCTTCACCAACACAAAGTTATTCAGCTTATGTACTGCAGCAAATGGCCACCACGCTCAATACATAAAGTAGGGATACTGAATAGAATTCATGCCAAGGCTCAGCCAGAACTTTAGCGAAATTTATATCAGGGCAGCCAGTCTCTATCTGTCTAATAAATCTTTATGTCTCTTACGGTTTGGGAAGCAAAAGCTGTCAGTGGAATTCACATGACGATACTTCTACAATGCAGTGGAGCGATCGCTTAGGAAGTAATGACAGATGTCACGTGAACGAAATTATTTACAGGCCTTGGCTACACCTTAATTATCTTCTCTAACACACGGTGAAAATGTATTTCGTTATGTTATCTGTCATTCAACAACTGCTTCCTGATCTTAAAAGTTTATAACCAGACAGACACAGACTGGAGCTGATGCTCTCTACACGAGTTAAAACTGGTCTCATTCTCTCCTCCATCCACTTCCTTCATTCACTCGTTCATTCGTTAATTCATTCGTTCATTCATTCAATTGTTCGTTCGTTCATTCATTCATGGTTGTCCAATCATAATGCAGAAAGTCTCTCTTACCTGCTTGAGAAAATGAGTGAAAACTAAAAGGCTGCTAAACGGATTTCATAGTTAAATCGCATTCACTCATTTCAGCTGCAGAGTCTTGGTTTAGCCATAGAAACCGTCAATTGTGGTGGCTGACACTTGGTAAGTCCAGCCAGGACAAATACACAAGCAATGACAAGATTCGTGATAGTGACTGTGATTGGCCAGCCACAGGCAACTCACAGAGAAGCCCAATGTTCACATGACTATGACGTCTGCCCTCAACTGCGCCGCTCAAATTAGAGGCCCATATGCAAATACATTATACACTTGGGTAGATATGTGATCATAAATATAATATTATAATCAGATTTAGATATCTGGCGTCTGCTAAACATAGAATATATTTCATAACGGTCATCCGCTCTTCACCCTCTACACCAACCAATGTGTCAGCTGTTCGCGTCTCTACTACTACCATGGGCCCATGGGCGTCGGCACAAGAGGAGCAAGAGAGGCCATGACCCACCACCACCATCACCCACTGTGGGTGCAGAGTAGAGGGACCAGAGGTCATGAGGTCATGACTCATTACTAGGAAACCCCGAGATACAGAGAATCTTTCCCACAGTTCGAGTCTAGGAGCTGAATAGATGTGTGAAAAAATAATGCCGCAACCTTGAGTGAACAAGTCCATTTAAACTGCTGTACAGAGTTCAGCCTGTCACTTTACAGACCAGCAGAGTCAATTTGAATACACACATTGGTTCAATTAAAGAAAATTATAAATCAGTACAGTTACAATGGCGTCGGCAAAAATGGCCGTAAACTTTGAGGCCGTAAGTCCTCTTTGCGCCGCTTTTTAGCTGAAATATTTCAACTGAGACGCACAGAGAGAATGTCACAAGGTTGAAGATGCAATCAGCGTCAAATCAGCGTGAAAAAGGAAAGTAAAGGACCAAGGCATCCATCGTAGTCCTTGAGGCCAGAAGTCATAATTGTAACCTCGAGATTTCTACAGCCCCCAATCATAATCATAGGCCCCTAGAACTCAAGATTTCTACAGCCCCCAAAGAAAGCTAAGTCTCTGGAACCAGATAATTTACAGTCGCTTAGCCAAAACAAAATCGATAGGCAGGTACTAGGGCCCGATTCAGTTCGAGGTCAAGATCCAAGGGTCAGGCAGGCAGACAGTCAGACGTAGCACCATCGAAATCTTCCCGTCTTGTCTCCTGGGTCCCAACCTGGCAACGACCCTGACCAAGCAACCTGGCTCTGACGGACTTGACTTGATGTAGCGCCGGTGAATCAACTGGCCTTCCTGGAGCGGCTTTCGTGCGGTGCTGCGAAATTTGGGAGATTTATATTTAAATTTAAGGTAGGGTTCGGGTCTGATTCCCGCTCGCCAGACAGACCCGAACCCCGCTGAGGAACCTTAAATATGTACTTTTGTAATGCATTTCCAAGATTTGATACTAAAATATGCATAGAAATTAAAGTTGAAGGTTGTTCAGACGTGAAAGACATTAAAATTGCTTCTCTCATCTTCTGAAAGCACCAGAATCGCTTGCTACCAGGACATGCATCACCTTGAAAACCTTCCTTGCTCCCCATTCTAAAAACCTTGCCGACGCCCATGACTATTACTGTTGGTATAGTCTGCTCTTAGATTGCCATTGACCGTATTGGTCGTTGCAAAGACTCTCAAACTCTCCAAATGAAGACCGTTCAGTTACTAAACAAAGACAGATCGATAGAGTTAATGCGTGTTTTTCTGTGTGTGTGTGTGTGTGTGTGTTGCGTAAGCGCCTCTGTATATACTCTGATACTCTGTGGGTTTAACAGTAAGTTACCGTTGAATGAACCGCTTCCTCCATTCAGTCATAGAACACTCAAGAACTGCAGAATGTGGTCCTCAAGTATGTTACAGTCTAATACGGAAAGGAGCTATCAGTGCAGCTGAAGTATGACTAGACGTGTCTCATGAGGAGATGACCGATGTTAACAGACTGCACGGACTTCGTAGGAACCGAAACCATTCACTGAGTCCTGTAATCTGAAAGTCCAATAGTGTAGACAATTGAAACCAATTTTCCATGACTCATAAGAGTGCTGAATGAGCCACTCCAAGTGGCGGCAGACAAGAAACTGATGCTCCAATGACATGGAGAAGACAGTTGATCGTAAGTGAAACCCAACTGAACCGATGAAACGTCCTACTCTGGACAGAAGCCGATTAGAGTGGAAATCGATGAAGACAGGAAAAGCCAATCCTAGACCGTGTGTCTGTAACTCTCAACTGCCTGACAAAACGGCATATTATTCAGCCCTTCAAGGCATACAATATGCCCTGTATAGCTAGCTATTCCGATTCATAAATACCTATACATGCATTCATTTTATTACGAAACTTTACAACACCTACAAGCTCACACAACAATCAGAATCTGAGGAGGAGCGGATAATAAGAAACACTGCAGCTGCCAGAGACAGATGCATGTCCTTTCGACTATTTATCTTGATCAGTCAGCTAGAACTCCAAACTAAGCAAATAAACCTATTTTGAATTCGCTATTTTAGCAGCGACTTAGAATTGGTCGGTGGTTAGCTGTGCAAAGCCTTCAGGCCCACTCTGTGCAATGGTCTCCCGTTGAAAAACGATTACGAGTCATAGCTGCATGCCACCTAAATACATCTGGCTCATTTTCAGGCTTCCGGAATGCTCACAAGAACACGTCCGATCCGTTAGTCGAGAGATCTTATTGGTAGGGTCTATATCGAACCCCCAACTACCAATAGCGTAATCGCTCATAGCGACTTTTCAATGGAAACTCCTCAGCGGCGCTCAAAACCTAACAACAGAAAATCACGATCAAACAGATCTTCTAGACTGCATGGCGAAAGTTCCTGCTTCACGAAGAACCAATCATCTCTCGCTGTATGGATCAATGATTACCTGAGATACTATTTAACGAACGCAGACAGACAGACTTTTACACATAAGCATTAAGACCTCAGTCAACAGACCGCTAGCTACAGTCTCCCGCAAGAGGTCAATAATGAAGACCACAAGCTACACTTAATCTGCAGTGAGAACAAATGCCAGACCGTCGTAGAAAGCAGGTTGTGACTGGACCCCACACAACAACATGGGAATCTCTTCGACGTCCTCTGAATGAAGGATGAGAAGATAAAGAAACGGAAAGTGTGCACGAGGCTCATCTCTCTTGAAATAAGAAATCCGATTCAGCAGTGCCACAAAAGTGAGGCACTGCATCCTATGGTTGGGTATGTTAGCCAATGGAGGGGCACGGTATCTGATGGTTGGGTATGGTATCCGATGGTTGGGTATGGTATCCGATGGTTGGGTACGGTAGCCGATGGAGGGGCACAGTATCCGATGGTTGGATACGGTAGTCGTTGGTGGTGCACGGTAGTCAGTGGTATGGCACGGTAGCCATTTGGTTAGTATGCTCAACTTGTAACGCGGACACTACGGGTTCGAGCCTCCTTCTCCGAGGTGGTTAGTGCGAAAGGACCTTGAACAAGGTCTTCACTCAGCGCCATCGACTGATGTTTAGTCATTAGATAGTGGTGCTTAATAAATGCCAAAAAAATCATTTCCTCGAAGTCCGAAACCTTTAATTTCCTAACTGGAGACACTCGTTAAGCGACATGTACACGGAATATTTTCAGCTGATCAGTGAAGCATGAACGGTTCCTGCAAACGGCCAATCCGACCATGATTTATGGGGGGACACACCATCGAATTGGCCCACAGAATTTGAAAAGTAAAAGCGGCAACAGTTAATAACTTCAAATGAACTGGAAAACTGAACAGAATCGAAACCTATAAAGGATAGCGAGAAAAGTATCTAACGTGACGGAATGTCAACCCACAGGAATAAATTATTTTTATATCTGTATCTATAGCGCCCTAGCGAACTCAGCAATAAAATGAATACAACTGACTGTACAATCTACAGGAAGATCAGACGGCGTAGGAAAGGACTGTTCCCGGCTCTCGCGAGCAGAGGTTAAGTAATGAAGGCGTTAACACTTCATACCTTAGCTGCCTGTCTTAGAAGAATTCCTCTGCATCATGCACAGCATCCAGTAGTAAATAATGGCGACTGTATCCGTATTTGGCTGAGACAAGATTATATACGTCGTGATTTGATATTTGGTTTTCGCATAAACATAACCATGTTTCTCATTAATTCAGTCACTTACCGGATGTTTCATGCTGTGCACGACCAACTCGTGACTAACATCCTCAAATGTCAGTTCGTAGCCTACGCCGCTGGCTGATGGCGGACCTGTACATCCATGCGGTGTAGGCTTACGTGTGCACTCTGTAGGTGGGCGTCGATCGAGCAGAAAAAAATGCGAGGCGGGGCTTTTGAGTTGAGTAGGCACAGCCAGTCACCCACCGGCTGCGTACACAGTTAGTTCTCCTCTCTCTTGGCCAAAGTCCTTGCGCTGCGCCTATACAGAGTGTCTGCACTCGACTTCGTTGACTATAGGCACGCTCAGACAGGCCAGGTTTTGGACTCCCTCCTGGTGGGCATGACTGTACCTTGCATATAAGGCCTTATTTCTAATGGCTGTGGCCATAGGCTTTCTGCTTCTAAACTCTGATGGATTCAATGCAGAGTGATAGTTTTGTTGAATTGAAGCTTTTTTTTAAAAATCACAAATGACCTCCATGACTCTTAGTTATTTATGAATGCTTCTATAGAGTAGGTCTGAAAGATCAGGGTTGGATTTCTTTGACATTTGGAAGTTCGACCCCTTAAGCCAAGAGGCATTCCCCAGCCGTGATACAGAAATCGGTGCAAGGCCGGTTTTGTTCCCCTTCGTCAACATTTCATTCCCAATTATCCTCCATCCATCCATTTACATTATCCATAAATTTACATCTACAATTACATACTCTAGAGTGAATAACGCACAGCCATCAAGCCTAATTGCAAGCGGCTGATATATGGTCACACGATGGCCTACAACTTTTTCGTTTTCTTTTGTGGAGTTCAGTACAACTTAGCATTCACTGGCGCTGTGGAAATCATGAGTTTTATAACCTGATGCAGCAAAGATTGAACATTTCTGTGTGTCTGCAAACTCTCCATTGCATTTCCTACATACAGCAAGCAGTTGGGTGCAAATGCCCCGGTGCTTTAACAATGTTTAGCTTCTCCATGTCGACATTCAGGCTGCCTCGTCTTATTCTAAAAGTCCAGGTGTTGCTTTTAGTCCATTTGGCAAATCCGAGGTATGTAAGCACAAGTTAAGGTTATAAGGTTATGAAGTCAAATTTTCAACCATCGTCCGCTGTTTGGAAACTAAAAGACTGGGTCAAAGGTTAGCCAGTCCAGTTTCGATTGAAAGGTTCCTGCCATTTTGATCAGGTCGATCTGTAACAGGTGTTCGGGTAGTCTGTTTTTCCATTTAACTGCCATGTCCCATCCATAAGTTAAGATTTTCATCATTCATGGCATCCGCCGTGTGTAGGAAATACAGCTCCACAACGGGAAGGTAATCTAGAGCCCTCTGCAGCGCTGTTCCTTTAATGCACAAAGACATCAAACTGTGGTCGCTGACAAGTAAGTGTTCAGAGCACTGCAAATCCAGCCATCTGCGGATCTGTCAAGCCAAATCATTGGCGCATATTATCAAAGATGGAATGCAGATGGGTCTTGGTCTCGTCAGCCGTCGTAGTGAAGGTCTCTCTGTGGAGAGAAATAATTATCTGCATCAGTGGAGATCTGTTTCTACCGCTGTCTGCTTGAACAGATGTCGCTCTAAGTCTCCGTCGAGGTCCCGGTGGTTGGGAAACCGTCGTTGGTGAGTATTCGCAATTAATTTAGCAAATGATGTTCAGTCATAGTACAGTAAGACTTATGCAGAATAAGAAGGGTCACTTTATACACAGACAAGAGTTGGCAACGTATAAAGAAGTCAGAAAACATAGCCTACCTTCTGTCGGTCGTTCATTATTTTTCAGTTGAGTGACTGAACAGCTCAGGTTGAATATCTGAAAGATGCAAAACTGTTTTCTTGAGCAAAAGACAGACACTTGATGTCATGATAGAATTGAATACTTTCGCATTTATGCTCTACTTATTCGGTCTACTGTTGCGAATCCCCAACATGCTTTGTCTCCTCTTCTTTCAGTTTCAGGCTGGGCTGTGGACAGTTTGTCCTTTGTCGAACAAGCGACTGAGCGAATTGGCTGCCTTTGTCACCAAGTAGCCGCTGCGTGAAGGTGTGTTGTGTGCGGAGACTCAACTGAAGTGACAGACTTAGCAATAAACAAAGCCTGGCCAGAATTTGTGAATACCTGTGCGTACGTCTGCGCATGCGCATGAAATGAACCAATTCCACATAAGAAAGCATGGCATAGTATAACATAGCTTAAACCATAGCATAGCACAGCATAACACGACATAACAAAACATGAGTTTTAAGTGTTTCAGAAGACATTTAAGTCAGAGAAGGGATCCGCAGCTGAATTTCACGATCCTCCCCCAGCTGCTCTTGCGGGCCAAATGACTGTTCAAGGCCACTTCCTATAGGCCGGGCTCATTCGTCAGGCCTGCAAAAGATTTTCCGCATAGAATGAGGTGAAGTATAGGTTATAGACTCAGTATAAGTGACCGTCAATTCACTGAATACATGAAACGATGCAACGAAGATGTGTCTTCTTTTTCTTCTAGGCTTGCTTCTAGTCTCTGTCAACAAACCGTGTCTCCAGTTAGGCTGGAAGGTAACGTTTCTCGTATTGCCTCTCTTTAGATGTTACTATGCGTCGTCTGCATTCCAAACGACTTGTATTGCTTTCGCCTATGAGCGACTTTGGCAAGACAAGAGTTTCTAAAGCTACACAGAACAAGTATTCACTCAATGGCCTTTCCATTCATGCGACCAACTGCTAGTTTTCAGCTTTACATATGCAAACCATTTAAAATCTCTATGCATAGGTCTATAACCTTTGATATAAAATGTTCAAAAGCGCAGAGTCATACAGACACAATGACTGTAAGTCAGTCAGTCAGTCAGTCAGTCAGTCAGGCAGGCAGGCAGGCAGGCAGGCATGAGACAGAGAAGCAATTTTCTCCATAAAGATTGTGGAACCAATGATGTGGAATTTGCTACCTGCCGACGATTTCACAAACTTACTTACTCACTGTAGACCAGTTTCAAGCGACTTTCCCTAATTCGAACAATTGAAACCATTTGGCGTTTGTCACACAGCAATTGTTCGGACTGTCAGCAATAGAAATTTTGTTTCCAAGGACAATGATAGTTTGGGATTTGTAAATTTCTCAATATAAATGCACACGGCTTTCTATAGCGACCTATGGCCTCGATCGTGTTCATTTTGCAATGAATTTATGCAGGACAGGCCTTAGCTATAGGCAGAGCAGGCAGTCGCCTGGAGCGCCACAATTTAGGGGCGCCATTTCCCCCAAAAAGTTGTGTTCTATGCTTTTATGTTATTCAATCATTCTTTCAACGTGTTTCATTGGAAATCAAAAATTTTCTTAATTGCTATCTGGCTATTTAATCACTAATAAAACTGTGAATGAAGGACATGCTCAAGGTCCCTACACAGTAACCGCCTACCACGTTTCTACAGCATGTCTCGCGAATCACGAGACGAATAAGGACAGATGGCCGGTGTTGCACACGGCCAGTGGCGGTGTTAGCTGTCTGGTCAAGGCTATGAGGGAAGGCCTGACCGGGCGATTGCTGGAGATGAACCCGATGCCATAGCAGCCAGAGCATTCAGATTCCCTATGCAACGGGGCTGGTCTCCGTCGGCGTCCGGCTCTGCATATCGGCCATCAGGTTTTCAGTGCTCTGATGACGTAATTAAAAACTAAAAAATGCTTGTAATTAGGTGGGGTCGGGGGCGGCAATATGTACACTTTGCCTGGAGCGCCACTGAGGACTAAAGCCGGCCCTGAATTTAAGGGGTGAGGTCCTTCACCACCGCTGCCCGTTTGAATGGACCCCAGGGCATTTAACGTAAATGTAAATGTTTATCGGGTGAGATCCATTTAAGTTCCCCGTGGACGGATTGTAGATAGACATAGGGCGAATCACATGTTCTATGCAACATGTGATCTTTTGCCTATGACCTCCTGACCTCTGCAGACAAACTGACAAACTGTTATAGGCAGCAGCCAAATTATAATTTGAAAACGGAAACGCGATAGAGCCACGTCATTAAACACTGCTTTTCGTAGAACTGTTGGAGGGCTACCATTAATTAGGTCGCACGTGAGAAATAGGACTCCCGAAGAGGAAACAGGAAGTTGGTGATGCAGATGCGTCAGGAGGGCAGGAGGGGGGTTGATGGATGCCAAAGGAAGAACCACTTGCTTCTTCTCAAACCACGACAACAACGTTTAGCATATAGGCTTACGCTTCCAAAGAACATTCGAGCGCCTCTGAGTAGACTTCTAGAAGGGGCGCTATATAAATACTCTGAATGAGTGAATGAGAACGTCAGGTAGGCCTACTTCTGGTTGCCAGTCAAAGAGCTTAAACGACATTAGTAGGCCTATTCACATTCCCCCCACGGCTCAAGTAGACGTCTACGGTAGACGCAACGGTGAATGTTACGATGATCTTATGAGGATTTGATGTCTGACCTGGAAGCAAATGATGATGAGGTGCTACCCAGGCTGGAGTTGACGAAGCAACGAACGTACGCTGGCGCTGCATAATGCTCGTCGTCAGCATAGGTGAGCAGACGTATCATTATCAGAACCTCGATGATCAGTACCACTGATCAGTACGAGCGGTATAAAGATGTTGACGAATGCAATAATGCTTATGAATATGCAATAGTGCTTATGAATATGCACTAATGCTTACACGCGACATGGAAGAATATTCAGCGCCTACTATGGAGTCGTTATAACGAGGCAATGACGAAATTATCCTGTTTTGCATAATAACAATGACATCTAGCGCCATGTTATATGTCTTACCGTCTGCGTTGCATCCTTCGTTCAGTTGTTCCTCGCTCAGCAGCAGCAGCAGCAGTAGAGAAGCAGCAGCAGCAGAGCAGCAGAAGAGCAGCAGACGCAGCAGCAGCAGTGGATGACGGTGATAGCGATGGGCCTCGACTGCCAGGTTCTGTAGAGCGCTGACCGAAGTCGATCAATACCTCAGAGATGGAAAAGGAAGAGGAGGAAGAGATGAATTGTGGGAATTTGAGAAGGAACGCGAGGAGGAGAGGAATATAAGGAACAGAGGAGTATGAGGACGCGAGATTTTGTAAATTTGAGATGGAATGCGATGAGAAGAGAATGAGGATGAGAGACGAATACGAAAACTGCGATGAACAATGGCACAGAAGGAATTTGAAGACAAATGTGAGGAACAGAAGAATGAGAAGAGCAATGTGAATAAAATTTCATATTGTAGAGGACATCGTAATGTGAGAAAATGACGGTTAGCATTGATCAGTTTGAGCAAGAAGGAGGGAGACTGGACACAATGAAACCCCATCATCCTCATAAATGAATAAATGCTACGGAGTCGTTGTCTAATGTTCCCATGTGTGTGTGTGTGCGCGCGCGCGCGTCTGCATCTTCTAAAAAATCTGATTTCTTCTTCTGATTGTGCCGCGGAATCTTTTATCAAAACATAACTGATGCCGAGTAATATTTATCATAAACTTAATGTTTCTTCAAAGCGAAGACGGACTGGTCCTTCCCTCCTCTCTCCTACCCACATTTCTTCCGTCCTTCCCTCTCGCTCTCCTTTTCTCCCTCTCTCCCTCCGTCTTCCCTCCTTCTTTCTCGCTCTCCCTTCCTCCAGTATCTCCTTGCAATATTTTTCATGTTCACGAACAACATTAGTTAACTTCTCTAATTACACAAGAATCCGACTGAAATTCTAAACGACCAGAAATCGACTCAATATCACATTAGAATTTGATGTAGATTTATTAGCCTCTCAACTGTGACGAGAATGAATCTTTATCAGTGGAAAAGCCGCGTCCTACTAGAACTGAAGATATCGACGACTTATCCCTTGCCCGTCGCACAAAGTCAAATCATTGTAAATTCGTCGAACAACAAAATTCTTCAAAAATCAATGAATTCCGATGAACTTCAAATATCGTAATCTGAGATCAAGACGAAACGATTCAGATTAGAAGAAAATGTCTTCAAAGACGAGACTTTGTTTTCCACGACAGATCAAATATCATGTAGGTAGGAATAAAAGGCGTCAGATGTTAATGCTGGACAAGATCTGAAATATATGAAAATAATATCACATATTTAGATTGAAAACCGGTCCGTTTCTTAAAGCAAATCCTTTAGTGCAGCAATTGCCAGAAACACACCTGAGTGATGTGATGAGCTCGTGTTCCAGCAAGCATTTGCTTCAAGGCAGTGGACAATTCTCTTCACAAGGCAGCAAAGTATACGCGTTCAGTAACCTTAAGTACGACTTTTTACTATTATAATTTATACTTACTTGTATGTACATTTTTTTATTACATTCACATTTTCAACTTATGTTAACATTTCTGACTTGAATTATCATTTGTCATTTGCTAGCAAAAAATCGGACAATGCATACAGTTCTTTGTGTTTCGACTGCACTCTAAGATGACGGAACAATACAGTAGCGATGCTACAAGGCCAAGACAGGCGAGGCCACGGCAGAGGCCAAGATCGCGAGGTCGAGGCCACGGCCAAAGCCGAATGATGTTAATTAAGGCTAAGGTTTATCGTTGGGACCAACGTTACATAAATTCTGGTAATAATGTGGGGTATATTAGGAAGTTGGCTTTGAGGAGCAACTGACCATTAAATGTGAATTATTTGGTCCTATGTAAATTGCAAAATAGAGGAACAACTGAAAGATGTCGTGCAGGTGGTAGTGTAAGGTCCAGATAGGATAAGATAATTTTGTGGATATAATTTTATATCCTGTAAAGTTTATAGTAAATGGTTAAGATGACTTGTGCAGAAATAAGTTGTCCTGGTCAACATTCGACTCAACCTGTTGTATATTTAAAAAATTAGTGCACATGTATTAAGAGCGCAGTATACTGGGGTTAAGTAGCCTTATATAGCTCTAAAATAAACCACGCCAAATATAATAAAATTGTATACGATTCATTTTATGAACTACGTTAGACTACGTGTCCCACATCTAAGTAGCCTTTACATGCGGATGTATTTTACATATGGTGGAGAACCGGGATAATTAGGCCAAGTTTCTCCATGTCTACGAGCTAATCCATTGCTAAGGTAACGCTGCACGCCTGCCAGAGTCAGTAGCATGACGAAGTCCGATGCTGCATTACCTGTATTAGGTTGTTTAGACCGAAAAGGTAGCCATCCTCATGATTTCCCAACTGCCACCTGTCGACATGAGTCAAGATTCGTCCGTCGATCGTTGGCGCCGTATTATGGAAGTCAATCATCCATACACCTGTTCGTCTCTGGTCGTAGACAACCAACAGCGAGCTGCCAATCAACTGAAATCGATCAAATTAATCAAAGACACGCAAATCCAATCGTCCTATTGCAGGATATGATTGTGTACATGTATTATTAAGAAGTTAAAACAATATCCAGATATATACCTTACAAGTACTATTCCGTCACAGACAACTCATTAAACATTTTCAAGCTATATTAAGTGGCACCTTTTAAGATATGTTAGTTAGCCATGTTTGACGCCCTAGTCAGGTTCCTAAAAGGCGCTATACAAACTGCCAGATACATACATAAATACATACATGAGTTCAACTAAGTCAATGGTCCGTAACTATTCCAAATTTTAAAAAAAATTGTTGACGAAAAAAACTTGAAAAGTCCAGTCATCAACCCAGAGTTCATTAAGCAGACAAGATCTTCAGTTTCGAGGGATTTCGAAATTCGCGATCCATTTCAAGGGTCGCTTTGGTCTAGGATTTGGCCTTAAAGGCTTTGGCCTTGACCTTTCTTTGTTAGGTCGTGGCCTGCTGTGTTAGGTCTCGAGCAGTCCAACCTTGACCTTGGCCTCCAGGTGTCTGTTGGTTATCCTTCGCCTCGACCTTGTCAGTTTAACCTTGACGTCCATTCCTGATAAATACTGAGAGCTGACTAACCTCATGAGTTCGAAAGAAGGTCGAACTTCCTAAGGCGTCTCTGATTTCTATCAGTCTCAGCAGAAGTTGCTGTTGTGTTGTTTCTCGTCCTCTTAGGAACTCTTCCAGCTTCGCAGTGACCTACACTAACACAAGCACACACACACACATCTATCCACCGTCTATAAAGATCAGTTGCTCGAATCTAATCGCATAATTTCACTGCTATCGTTCCGGAACACTGAGTGAAAGCATCGATTTCTGGTCATGCGTCCATTGGCATTTATGCAGCGCCTCTGCTTAAGTTGTTTAGCTTCTGTTTATTGGTTTCTAGATTAAAATGACTGGTTATTGTCTGTAGTCATAATACTGCGTCTCGTTTTACTATTTACTGCCTATAATTAACAAAATTCGTAACATTTTTGGAATCGGTTGTCAGTGGAGAGCAAGTAGTAGTTGCCTGTTGGGTCGTCTTGATCCTTTGGAAATTGTTCCGAGATTTCTTGTCTCCAGGTAACTGAAAAACAATGCAGAGTTCAAAGACAGGAGAGCGAAAGATCACCAGCGACAGCACTTCATGTACTCCCATATCTGATGTTGTGTTGAGAAATAATATGGCATTCACGTGCAGTGCTGAAGTTAAATAAGTATCTGAGAATGTCGAATGATTGCATGAATGAAAACAATGAAAAAAGATGTCCACCGTGTTCACTAATGCAATCGTTGCTCCTTTTTCAATGTCAGAGCCTAAAGTGCCTTCTCTTTCGCATTGCGTAGCGTCCTTTGCCCGTTTCCCGGTCTCATGGACTTTACGGTCTTTCATTCAAAACTGAAAACACTCATCTACTACAAATCCTATCCTGATTCTTCCTCTTCCCCTTATCTTACTTTTCGGTTCACTTCCAAACACCATCCACCATAGCCTGCTGACTGTCTGCCTGGCTGATTCTTGAATCTTGACCTCGAACTGAACTCTTCATGCCTATCGATTTTGTCTTGACTGAGCGCCTGTAAATAAGCTGGCTCCCTCGACTTAGCTTTCGTTGGGCGCGGTAGAAATCTCCAGCTTACGATTACGATTAAGTAACTTATGAGCCAATCGGTCAATTCTCTGTACAATAGTATTTCGTCTTTCAGCAATAGTTGTGATTCTTTTAAGTATGATGACCAACGTTGAACAGCAGATAATATAACCCTATTCACAGAGTACATATGGGCCCCTATCTCACTTCCTATTGCTTTGTTTTAGTTATATTTGATGAACTTATAAGCGAAAAACTTCTGTCGAACCTTCGCTGCATCGATTCGGAATCCGAGAGTTGAAGACGAGCTAAGATTTTCTCGAAACTATAAAACAAAAATAAAGACCTAAAAGACAGAAATAAATTTTAGAACTAGGCGATATTAACGACAGTTTCGTCTTGAAGCAACCGGACAATTCAATCTGTCTTGGCCGAAATGATTCTAATCATGACAATTAATAACAGCTATGCAACAATTATTTTTACAGAGCAGATACGGTTAACCACAGATTGGAAATATTTCTGCACTTCGAAAGCATGCACAACGTCATGTACTGAAATCTAGTTCAATCTGACGCTAAACAACGAATCAATTAAATGGCTCTCTAGTCTAATTCGAGTCTTAGGAGGCAGGTAGGTCGATGTCCGTTCACACGAAGCCTCCGTAGATAATAAACGCTATCATTACCAGGGTGATAATGAACCCTCATGCATTGCTGTACATTCATCAGCCCATCTATGTGGCGTACTTCTGTTGGCTTAGTAGAAGTGACCAAAGCACTTGGCATCCCAACAAATATGCGACCACAGACGGTCATGTTTAATTAAAGTCCCTCCGCCATCTACCAACGTAGCATTTCCATAGAATGGACTTTGGAATTATGAATCGACCATTCATAACGGCGCTATAAAACTCTTCATTGACAAGATTAGATTAGATGAGACCAGACGAGATCAGATTCTATCAATACCTGCATGTATCTGAGTTTGGTGATTGCCTTGTCCTTGTGTTCGTCGACCGTCGGTTCATTGAGATCGATGCAGACCATCTTTTCGTAGAGATCGTTGAACTTGGCGTCGCTCCTCACTTCGCTTTCCACGTAAGTCCTAAACGCATATTCACCTCCTCACCATGTAGGCTATACGCAGTTACTCCAAACACAATTAGTACAGCGCCTATCACACGCATCAATTTGAGTAGACGTATATTACTGCTTCTGTCTTTTTTTTCATTACTGACTTTTGTAGCTACGCTTAATTGCAACGACTGAAGTTGTAAGTATCATGCATGTGCAGTCTGATAACCAAGCAGAGATAGGGTCTAGCTTTTACATGTAGGATCTTCCTAGGTAAAATTGTTTTCCAGTAGAAGACTACTGCAACTCATTTCTTGTTGGCATCATTAAGAGATCTGCATAAACTACAAATCGTTAAAACTTTCTCGCCAGAGCCATAACAAAGGACCCTAAATATCAGCACTCTAAGACTGTTTCTGTGCCCCGTACAAGAACAGTGTTCAGCTCTCGGGCCTTCCCTGTAGCTGGAATTCACTGTCCAGGTCAGTTCGGTCAATTCTTTTGTGTCATTCAGGTCTAAGCTAAAGACACATCTCTTTCAACTCGCCTATCCACCATAGCCCGGCTTCTCCTTTCTCTGACCCATCGAAATCCGACCCGACTTCTTCGACGGATTATGATTTTGATTGCGATTTTCACTTGAAGCGACCATCGACTGATGCCTTGGGCATTATGATAACGCCGCTGTAGAAGTCTTTAGATTAGATTACCACAAAACAAAGCCTTATGTAATGAGATTACGACTGCTAATGGGCGTCACCAAATCCTTCCAAGTAGGCTAAATTTCTATCGTGTGCCATACGAAAACCGATTCTTGCGGGTTAATTAGAATCAGCGACCACCTGTTGCCCATTTTGATGTCCATAATCGCAGGATTATTGAAATGCCGCAGGAGATTCTCGATTTCCACGTAGTCTGAATTTCGTTCGTCAAAGATCAAAAACTCAACGAATTTTGATTCCGCTTGTATTGTTTTAACAGGTAAATATATTAACGACTTCTAACCTTTAATGTACAATATTAACGTCATGACTGACATTCTGTAACGAAGAGGTTCCTCTTATACTCCATCAGACTACATCTCAGAGTCCATTTGGAAACGTAAAGGATACAATGTCCATTCAGCTGCCGCTCTCCGTAGTATTCTGGAGCGATCGATGTCATCGCTGGATCTGTGGACAACGCCCGATAGATGGACGATTCATTGCTACTGTTATTGACGCACCTCTTCCAAAGCCTTCCACCTTTTACTGGCCGGAAAATGCCTACATGTACAGCAACCAACACTTAGTCCTTATCTGGTCGCTTGGAGACCGTCGCCATAGAGATTTCCTGCTATGCCTGCCGTTCGACAACTGGTTGCATAATACCTATTGCTATGGTTGAACTTGCTCATCTTGGCTTTTGTTGGCAAACGTGATCGTAACTTTGCAATATATTTGAAATATTTAAATTAAAATGGAACTAACTTTAGAATGAATGATTATCAATGCGGTTGAAATTCGTGACGTAAGAACAATCACTGTTCTCTTGCTGTCTTCCGACTTAAGCACAATATTATTCCTGATATACTCTTATTTATTTACTTATTTATTTTTCATATCTCTTTTTTAAAGTCCTATTTGCAAACAGTTAGTATGATCGCGAAGTCAGTAAATTTGAAACCGAGTGGCGGATGATTATTTGAGAAGCCGAAACACAGAACAGAAGTTAGGCAGCGGCCAGAGAGAAAGAGATTTAGACGCAATCAGAACAGATCGGTGCTTTGTGTCTCTTGCTTTCCACCCCTCGATCTCCTCCTTAACTCATCTGCCTTCTTTTGTTTCTCCAGCCTTTCATCTCTCGATCTCTTTGGCTTATCTGCCTTCTTTTGTGTCTCTAGCCTTCAACCTCTCGATCTCTTTGCCTCGTCTGCCTTCTTTTGTATCTCTAGCCTTCCACCTCTCGATCTCTTTGCCTCATCTGCCTTCTTTTGTGTCTCTAGCCTTCCACTCCTCGATCTCTTTGGCTCATCTGCCTTCTTTTATGTCTCTTGCTTTCCACCCCTCGATCTCCTTAGCTCACCTGCCTTCTTTTGTGTCTCTAGCCTTCCACTCCTCGATCTCTTTGCCTTATCTGCCTTCTTTTGTGTCTCTAGCCTTCCACTCCTCGATCTCTTTGGCTCATCTGCTTTCTTTTTTGTTTCTAGCCTTCCACCTCTCGATCTATTTGGCTCATCTGCCTTCTTTTATGTCTCTTGCTTTCCACCCCTCGATCTCCTTAGCTCATCTGCCTTCTTCTATTCGCCCCTAAATGCCCTTCTTCTCCTCCCTATTGACCAAAGTTATTCCGTCCTCTAAGAAGACGATCGATTACTGCTAGATGTCTCCATAGTCTAATTAAAAATATATCCAATTAGGCAGCTATAACAATTATTTTAATTAGTCAAAAACCTCGATGACCCGACACTTGAATCCAGTCGACGCCCATTGATTCTTCTTCTTCGTCGTCGTCGTCGTCATCCTAAAACAAGTGCAGTTCATCACTTTTTCACATCAACTACAGAAACCCCTTCCAAGTGTCGTGTCGTTTGAAACGATCTTTCGACGTCGGCTCACACACGACAACTGCCATCCAACAACAGCCCAGGTTCAAAGCTCGCCACTTGCATTTTGTAGGCTGCTGATATGAGTGCCTGCCCCTCGAAGGATGGCGCACTGAGTTGGCCCAAGCGACCAGATATTCCGTGGACGGTCATCCATCCAAGTATTAACCGCACTCAAAGTTGGTTATCTTCACTGCTCGCCATCGTCATATTCGCGGCACCAAGCGATCGCCAGAGCAGATAGATTCTTTGGCATCTACTGGCACATAAATACCCGTTGGAACTAAGGTTGACCGCCGAAGCAATCGGCAGAGAGAGCCACGAGACATCGACTGCCTGCTTAAGCAGAAGCAGCCTATCAAGCAGACAATGAAGACGATGATGACGACATGCATGACTACACCTGGAGTTTATGGCAGCGCAACCATCTGATGATAGTTTAAACCTCATCGTTTACTATTTGTCTGGCTACTCGACACAGTTTTCGAGTCAACATTAGTCTATGTCAGCCACTCCATAACTCTCATCTGACCTATGCTACCTTCCCTTCTCTGAAGATCTCCATCTTCTGCCTTCAGTTCCTTCCCTCTCCCCATCTATTCATCTATTACTCTACTCTGCTCTCTTGTTTCTCTCTGTCTCTCTGAATCCCATCTTCCGTCCACCCGTCTCTTTCTCTCCCTATGCCTCTCTATCTCCGTTACCTGGCAATTTTTCTGTGCAGTCGTTTCGAAGTCCAATTCCTTGATGTGTTTCTGATCATCGATCTCCATGAATCCACCTACGCTCTCAGCCGATGACCAGACAGACAGACGGACGATGAATGCAGCGGCTGCAAAGGCAGACTACCGTCCAGCAACCGCCACGCATGCGCGCTGACCCTCGCTGACCTCGTTTAGGTGATCTTCGCTCAAGCAGTTGGTTTGTCACGTGCAGCACAAAATAAACGCCGAGATTCAAAAATCCCATAAAATGTTCTGCCGCCTTTATTAGTTAATTAATTTATTAAAGCACTTATAACTGATTCACAGATCGAGACTGAAGAAGAACGACGATGTTGCCCCTTTGTCCCCCGTATGACATTTTTATCATCCAACGTCTGCGCGGATTGGTTCACAGTCTACTTGACCAACTGCTCAGGTAAACCAACTGGTCACACCGACCGCTCGGCGGACGGACGGACGGACGGACGGACGGACGGACGGACGGACGGACGGACGGACGGGGTGCCCCCGCGCATTAGCCTTAGCCGTAGCTGTGACCAAACGATAGACGTACAGACTGAAAGCGTATAGTTGCTGCACAGCAGGGCCTTGTGTGCTCTGAGGTACAGCAAAGACCTAACGTGGGCTGAAGGCCTAATCAAATAGGTCGCCCCTTGTAGTCACGCCATACGCCTCTTCTCGCTTCTCGCGTGTCGTAGGCAGCAACGCTTTCGTATTTGCACGGCTGTACAGCGCTCGTATACACACCGTGCCTCACCTGAGGCACAGGGCTGTCTGTCTAGCTGCCTGTCTATCTGTCTGTCTGACTGCCTGTTTGGCTGCCTGTCTGTCTGTCTGTTAGTCGTTACCTGCCCGTATATGTGGTTGTTGTGTGTGCATGGAGGTGGGACTTCGCACGCTGCTGCCCACTGGTATTTGTCGGCGAAATGAGACGTCGTCTCGTTCTAAACTGAGTTACTGACAGCAGACGAAAGACTACTTCAACGAGTAATAAGGAAGAGAAGGAGGAGGAGAAGAAGCAGAAGCAGAAGAAGAAGCAGAAGCAGAAGAAGAAGAAGCAGAAGCAGAAGAAGAAGCAGAAGCAGAAGAAGAAGAAGCAGAAGCAGAAGAAGAAGCAGAAGCAGAAGAAGAAGAAGCAGAAGCAGAAGAAGCAGAAGCAGAAGAAGAAGCATAAGCAGAAGAAGAAGCAGAAGAAGAAGCAGAAGAAGAAGAAGCAGAAGAAGAAGCAGAAGCAGAAGAAGAAGAAGCAGAAGCAGAAGTAGAAGCAGAAGAAGAAGAAGAAGAAGAAGAAGAAGAATAAGAAGAAGAAGAAGGAGAAGGAGGAGGAGAAGGAGAAGGAGGAGAAGGAGAAAGAAGAGCGGCAATCAATCGAGGCACGTTTAATTATAGCCCGATTATTTTGAGACGCTGAGGCAGGATAGCACAGAATTGGGCTGGATGGCATGGCATGGGATGGGATGGGATAGGAATGGAAAGGATGGAATAGGTGTCACATGCGTAGACCTTAGGTCTAATCGTACACTCGAGTTGTGGGTATGGCTCGGTGTCTGGTAGGATAGGTTAGGATAGAGTAGTATGGGATTGGGTAAGTAGGGTATCGTGTATAGGGTAGGGTAACGGAGGGTAGTTTATGGCGGGGTAGGGTAGGAGCATTAGCGATGTTCGATAACTTTGTCAGAGCGTTACAGGGAACAAAGACTAAGCTTGGAAAGCAATGGCCGAATGCATAGGATGTAAACAGACCAAAGGAAGACAACATTTGATGAACGATCAATGCATATCATGTACAGTCATTGGCTGAACTATAACGATATGTCATGTTACGTTTCGTCCATCCATATCTCGATATAAATTACATGGCTACGGTGTGTGGAAAAACTGGTTTTCTGTTCCTCTAGCAATTATGCAAGTGAGTGGTCGAAGCAGATAAAGCATCAGTTCGTCCTCGATTGAACAGCTCGTTGTGCCATCGATGGAATCTTTCTGCTGCAGCTACTGTTGCTGATGCTCCAGCGTTGATATCAAGTCGCAATTAAGCGATTCGAACGCACTCTGTCGTAACGGTCGTTATCGTTCCCGATGCCATAGACAGACAGACAGACAGACAGACAGACACAGACAGACAGACAGACACCTTTCTTTCTCTCTGTCTCTCGACGGACGAGCGATTCTTTTGCAGGTGAAGAATCTCTTAGAAGAACCGCCTTCAATTCTAAAGCAGTTTTTCGATAGAACAATTTGCACCGTATTTCACCAGTCTACTCAACGTTAGTCGAGTGGGCGCTATAGAAGCCATCGACTCACAGGTCTGAGAGTGCAGGGGGCTTCGAAGGCCTAACAGACGACCGCAGCATCCTCCAAGTTCCTTCACTGTCCAGTTCAACATATGGTGGAGAGAGAATGAGAGAGACACACACACAGAAACAGAGGGAGAGGGAGAGACGAAGAGGGAGAGACACAGACAGAGACATGAAGAGAAACGGAAATTAACGTTCTGAACGCCAGTAATTACGGTCATTTTCCGTCGACTAACTGATCGGTCGATCGGTCATTAGATCGATCGACTGATCGATAGTTCGACTGCTAGTCGTTGTTCAGAGAACGGACGAGGCATCTGGGACACTCGTTGTCTGTGTCCACGGATTCGCCTTCTTTGTTTTTCGCCGACAGGGACATACGAGGACCGTCAGCTGATCGCGGAACACTCTTCCGCTGACCGTGTACAGGAAGAAGTTAATGGCGAATCCGGAGACGTAGAGCGCGCGGCCATAGTTGCCAAAGATGGCAAGGACCGACTCATTGACTGCGATGACCTGCGAGAGACTGAGCTTCTGAAGAACGAAGTGCATCAGAACTGGGATGTACAGAAGGACGTAACTCGTCGACACGAGGACCAGAGTGACAGTCAGCTGGAAGTTTCTTTCCTGCGCCTTCGACCGTCTCTTGACCGCAGCCGAAGCCACCGCAGAAGCCGCCGAAGCAGAGACCACGGACGCCGAGGTCGTGGCGAGGCCTTGTCCTGCGCCGCCTGCAATGGACATGATCAGCCGACGTCGTCTGGCCTTGGCTTGCGTCAGCCGAGTCACTCGAACGATGATGAGGACATTGAGAAGGGCGATGAGAAGTACCGGAAGTACGCGGAAGACGGTCACCTCGACGACGTATAGGATGGTGAAGATGTCTTCGTAGTCTAGTCTGACTGTGCAGAAGTGGTACTCACGATAGACGTCGATAAAGAGGGCGTGGTAGGGTGCTATGCAGCCGGCGATCACGAGGAACAGCACCAGACATGACAGACGGGCACGAGAGACGCTGAACAGCTCCTTGAACTTCATCGGAAGGAAGACGGCCACTCCTCGTTCGATCGTAAAGATGAGGATGAGACAGGTCGAGTAGTCGGCGAACAGATCGGACAGATACTGGAGCAGGATGCAGACGAACGAACTGCGGTTGACGAGATCGAGCTGAGTGTGCGGAAGGTACCAGCACCTGAGGGTCGTCAGAGTCCGCGATAGGAAGACGCTGACGAGGTAGAGAGAGTCGGACCAGGCGAGGGTCAGAAGGTAGACATTGGACGACATCGACTGCATGTCCTTCGATGAGAAAACAGCCATACTGAGCAGGTTCCCCGTCAGGCCGACGACAACGCTGACCAGCGAAGAGAAGAAGAAGACTTCAATCGATCTCTCGATGCTTCGATCGTCGCTCTCCGTTCCATAGCAAGACGCGTCATAGAAAAGGTTCACGTCCGACGGCGACGACGACGATGTCCACGTCACAGACGACGATTCAGACGCCGACGCCGGTGGCGCCCATGACGAGCTGTTGACGCCGCTGCTGCTGCTACTGATGCGGGCGTTGATGCTTCTGCTGCTGATGCTGGTGTTGCTGACGCTGGTGGTTGTTGCGTTCATGTTTCTAGTGGTATACATTGTCTGCGATTTGTCACTGTCTCCAGCTGCACAGCGGAACAACGACTGTAAATGCCTGCGCACAAAGGTCGGAAGGGAGTAAAAGGATACAGGTAGAGCACAGATGCAACACAGACGCAGAAGCGGCTAAAGAAGGAGGCGAATGAGGATGAGAAGGATCAGGTGAAGGAGGAGGAGGAGGAAACGATGTTTTTACTTTCTTCTACTGGGAAAGAGGAACGAAGGAGGGAGTGAGCGAGGAAAGGAGAGACAGAAGGAGGCAGGCAGGCAGGGATGGAGAGCGCAGGGAGGAATGAAGGGAGGAAGCGTGGACGAGAGGAAGGGAGAAAGGGAAGAACGGATGGAGGGAGTGGCCATAAGTGATGAGTGTGTGTGTGTGTCAGAGAGTGAGTGAGAGAGAGAAAGCAAGAGGAGAGAGAAAGCAAGAGAGAGAGAGAGAAAGCAAGAGAGAGAGAGGCAGAAGAGTGGGGAATCTAGAGAGTGGGCAGATGGAATGATGGTCACGAGAGATCCAGTGGCCATCACCACCTGTCATCGCTCAAATAATCCCTTCCGACAGAAGATTGGCGGCTCATCCACCTCCTCCTCTTCCTCTTCCTCCTCCTCCCCTCCTTCATTTCCTTCATCTCCTTCTCTTCCTGCTCTTCCTTCTCCTCCTTATCCAGCCATCAATCGATTCTATGGTCTTGCGATCCAGCGATGAATCCATCCATAAATCCATTTGTCTTCCTGCCGTCCGTAATAGAAGAATTAATAATAATATTATTAATAACAATAATAACAACAACATAATATTATTATCGTCATTATCATCATCATCATCATCATCATCATCATCATCATCATCATTGTTATCATTTTTTGCCCGAGGTAAGTGTGATCCCTCAGAATTAATAATATTTATTATTATTGTTGTTGTTGTTGTTATTATTATTGTTGTTGTTGTTGTTCTTATATAACCATTATTATCATAAAACAAGCGATCAATTCGTCATCAGTTCTTATAATAATAATGTGTTATGGTTTATGAATCGGCAAGTTGAACTGTTCACAGTTGCCTCCGATGACCTAAGTGATTTTTGTGTAGGTAGTTAGTCGTAGCTATTCATGTTATTTTCAGTGGCCTTTGAAATCCAGTCTGTGACGTAATTGATTTCTGCTGGTCTGCGAGATCGATTCAAATCAGACCAAATCAATTTATAAGCGATGCTGGTTTAAGCTTACAAAGAGATTCTAATTTTCATTTTGTCCACTGTTAGTTTATCAAAATATTTTTCAAAATTAAAACTTCCAGTTTTTCAGTAGGTGTGATAGTCTAATTGATGTCAGTGACTTCTGTACTGTAGTTTCATTTGTCGTGAGAATAAGGTTAAGATAACTCTTGTGCTTAGATTTAGCCTACATCTGCCGCTAGTTTTCCTTGGCGTCAAAGTAGGTCTTCTTCTACTTGCTGCTCAAGTACATGTGTCTGCAATCTGAGTGAATTCTGACTGACACCGGAGAACTGATGGAGCGCACAGAAATGGGCAGAGAATTGCAGGGTACCTTGGACCAGCTATCGAGAATTCGCAATAGTCCAACGCTGTCCTGATAAGCAGCAGAACAAAAGTCCTTTCTTTGCTCGATGGGCGGATAGTGTAACGAATGCAAAGTGGCTCTCAAAACGAACTTTCTGATCAGCACGTGAGTGGCAACTGTTTGCTTTACACAAATATCCTCCTCGCCACAAACAAGGAATTGATTTAAATTTCATTCAGAGAGGTACTTTGTGCCCAGTCAATATATTCCAGAGGATCAACAGTGACAGAGAATGAGATATAGAGACAGACAGAGAGACCGAGACAGAGACTTAGAGACAGACGGAATATTCCAAAATTCGCAGAAACGGGAGAACGGGGAATTCCGTGGCGTCATTCTCCATCTCTCTCTCCACTCATCCGTCCGTCCATCCATCCGTCCGTCGCCGCAGAGTGCCAAAGTTAGCGCCATGGCAACCGCTTGCTTGTCTTCTCTTCCGCTTATTACTGGTTCTCACTTTCCGGCTAAACTTCAGCTGAAATCATTGCTGTTCGTCGCGAAGTCGAGGAGCCTCAATCGCGTCTGTAAACAGAGACCATTTGTCGTGGATTTTCTATTTGAGTAGAGCAGCCACATTCAAGGTGTCAATCATCGTCTACTCTTCAAATCAGCGCTGCATCAAATAGAGTGGGTCATAAAGTAAGGACGCCGTCACTGAGCCATCGACTGACTGCTCTACACAGCAACGCTTAAGGATTAGTCAACGCCAGTATTTGTTAGGCTGCAGCAGTGGACAGAAGGAAGGAAGGAAGAAATGAATAAAGGAAGGAAGGAAGAAATGAAGGAAGGAAGCAAAAAAGGAAGGAAGCAAGCAAGGAAGCAAGGAAGCAAGCAAGGAAGCAAGTAAGGAAGCAAGTAAGCAAGGAAGCAAGCAAGCCAGCAAGCAAGGAAGCAAGCAAGCAAGAAAGGAAGGCCGAGTGAAATGTGTATAGGAAGTAAGCAGGCGACAACGAGAGAGACCGAAAAACCTTGAATACACTTACACTGACTATGCACTGAAAATGATGATGACTCGCTGTTTTCATTGATGACGATGAATATGAAAACGAGAAGTATGAAGATGACGATGATGAAGTCCAGTGATGACGACCAAGTGACGGCGACGACGATAAGTAGGCTGATGATGATAATAATGATAATGAGACGGACGATGATGATGAAAAGGCCTGAAACCACGAAAGACTGCTCTGGATGAAACGCAGAGGGGGTTGGTCGATGGAAACTCGTTCGAGGACTAATCGTTTGTCTTATCAAACTGCTCTCTCTCTCTCTCTCTCGCTCTCTCTCTGTCCGTGTCACTGTGTCTCTGACTTTGTCTGTCTCTCTCGCTGTCTATCTGTGTCTCTCTCAGAAATAAATAGAAGAAGAGAAGGAGAAAGAAGAAAGAAGGCATGAAGGGATAAGAAAAGAATAAGAAAAAAGAACTTCAGGTATGTTTCGGTTTCAGTGGAATAATTTCATGTCGTTTTGTAGTAGTAGTGATGGGGTGGTGATGATGGTGGATGGTGGTGGTAGTGATGATGGTGATGATGGTAGTAGTGGTAGTGGTAGTAGTACTAACATGACTGTGGAAGAGATGGCCGGGTCTTTGAGTCGTGTTTACATGGAAATGAACAACTTGTCTAAGAGTCCTTCGTAAAATAAATTTGTCTAGATGTCTCCGGACTAAATCCCGCTTGACCAGTATTTCGCTAGACTATTATCTGTGGCTAGGACCAGATTACCACCCTCCCCCGTCACTCGCCTCTTTTTATCTGACGGCTGCAAACTGATTTATTCCAAACCCTCGCCTCCCGGTGGCCTCTAGGGGTAACGCGTTTGGTCAATGATCATGCGGTTGCGGATTCGACTCCGTGTAACGACCCTGGGCAAGTTGTGTGCACACACCGTACCTCTGTCACCAAGCAGTATAATTTGGTACCGGTGTAAGCTGGGAAGTAAACGGCAAGTCGTGCGATGCACTGACCCCGTGTCCAGGACTTTGGGATTCGTCCATTGCCGGGTCAAGGCCTAAAAGGAGATGAGCGCTAATATCAACGCCTCACTTGTGGGATCAAATGGGATACTTTACTTACTTTACTCGTCTCCTGGGACGTCGAAGTATGACCGTTGTTTCTTCCAATAAATCCGCCCTTTTCCGTATTTTGAGCTCCACAGTTGTGGCGGAATTCGTCAAGGATCCAAGGAGGTTTAGTTCCCTGTATTTTTCGTCCTGACTCCTTTAGAACTATTACGATTCTATGGAGAATCTGTTCGACGAATCTGCTGGATTTTTTGAATGGACGACTGAGACGCAGTTCGACTGAACTGCTCGGTTCTCAATGAATCCATTCTGCTTCCATCGAGCAAACATTTGATCGGATTGCGATGGATTTCTTCCAGGAAGGAATCACCGAGTCTTTTCCAGCTACACCATCGTCAGCATCCAACGCTAAATAAACACCTATGCGACTTCTAGATTCTTTCGGTCGGTCGGTCGTTGTTTGTTCGTTACTTCGCTTATTGACAAATCTTTTGCTGCCCGTCTGTCGGTCGTTGCAACGAAACTTAGACGGATTCTACTGCAGCGCAGGAAACGCTTGCAAAACGACGATGAGATTAGTTTCTAACATAAGTGCACGTTTTCTTATTTAGCTTGTTTGAACTAGTTTCATTTCTTTTAACTTGTTCGAAATAAATTATTAATATGTGAAACCAAATTAGGATAGTGAGGCCGGACTGTCATTAATAGCGGCTGGACTAATTTGCTCATGCAAGTCATTAAATGAGATTGAGAGAGAGGGAGACACGAGAGAGGGACAAAGGTCGCTTGATTGGGGTGGAGTGGTTGGGGCAGAGGTCCCCTGATTGGGGTGGAGTGGTTGGGGCAGAGGTCGCCTGATTGGGGTGGAGTGGTTGGGGCAGAGGTCGCCTGATTGGGGTGGAGTGGTTGGGGCAGAGATGAGTGGTTAACAGGAGGAGGTGAAAGACGAGAAGTGAATGGAAAAAGTAAAGAAAACGGAGTTTAAAAGAACGGGGAATTCGCTAAACTGATGTTGAAGAGGGCGGCATCTGGACGACAGCGAGATTAATTGACCCGGGTTTCTGATAAACTGGTGGACGACGTCTAGTCACTGACCGAAGCGAACTGCGGGCTTTGAGTTGTTTTGTAAAGATCACTGTAAATATGTTGTAAATCTCTCAATGATGTACGACAAACGAAAGCACGTCTCTTATCTTCGGACGATTTATGAGCCACGATCTAAAGTAGGCCCAAGTGCCCAGATTACTGATCCAACTGAACCCAACGAAGATGCTGGAATAAAACGGTGTTTGTCGTTGGGGGCTTTTGCCGACGGCAGCCGACCCAAACAATCTTTTCTTCCAGTTGACACATTCTCTCTTAACTTCTGCTTCTGCTGTTTGTTCTGCCTTAGCATTCATCAGGAAATCTGATAGGTCATGAGGTCAGCACGCGAGACATTCAGATCAGCATAAAATCCTGATTGTAATGAACTTAAGTAAACTCACACAGACGAACATCTATCGGCCTATTTGAGTCGAAGGTCGAAATCGACAGAGAGTCACTTAGTCGAGCTTAATCTGAGACCCATATTATATTTACATTTCTACTGCTCCTCGGTCGGTCGGTCGGTCGGACGATCTGCTGATCCGTGTCCTGGTCGCATATTACGAAAATACGCATTGAAATTGCTCCAAGGAGTCCTTCGACCAATCAGAAGTCGTTATTTCTGCGATGAATATTCACTGCGATTTGAACAGTCATTACTGATAAGCGCTTGGCGTTCGAGGTGTTACGAAAATTCACTTGATTATTCAAAGCAGATCTATGGCTTCTAGAGAGTAAATAAACAACAGTAAGACATATGAATACAAATACTTTCAGTCTGAATTGCCTTTGGAAGAAGAAAACATGGGATCGGCCAATTAATTAAATTAAGAACAATTAATTAAATTAAGACAAACTCATCAATTTTAAACTGCTATAATAGACGTCCGCATAAATGAATTACTTTTGACCCCTCCTTTCCCTTGTCCTGATTTGGTACTAGCCTTGTGTTGTGGTAAATGTCTTCCCTTCAATGTAGTGCTAAGTAGCCTTCACCTGTCTGACGTTTGACCAAAGCTATTGTTTAAGTCGGACTGTATTGAAGTAACTATATTGCCAACTTTGGATACGGAACTCAGCTTTGGGCTTAACCCCCTACCTTCCTGTCCGCATTTGGATGACCTCTACCTCTCTGCGAACGTCTTTAGTGGATGTAAGGTGTTATCCAAGACATTTCATTGCTTTAACCTATACCTTTGCCAGTTCAAAAACCGTCCGTGGTATAGCTTCCTGTTATTTGACAAAAACTTCAAATATAATTTATGATGCAAACTATTGTATTCGATATGTCATAAAATCTGGGATGAACTTGTAAATAATAAAGTTGTTACTGCGCCTATTAGTAAATACTGGTGGCGCCTTCTCTCGTTAAATATAAGCTGGTAATCTGCGCTTAGCTTTAAAATAGCGCTTTAGAAATGCTGTTTTACCAAAGATATGATTTACTTCGCGTCCATGCATCCATACTTTGAATATTCATCACACAATTGACGACTTCTGATTGGTTGAGGGACTCCTAGGAGCAATTTCAATGTGTATATTCGTTACATAAGTCCTGGTCGACTCCAGTCTTCTTCAGGTAAAGAAGGAGGCGAAGGAGGATGAAAAGGAAGAGATGAAAGAGGCCTCCCAACCATTGTTTCCTCTGTGATCTCCTCACTTCCTGAATATTTTTGCGCATCTAAAAATTCCTCCTCCGTCTCTCTGCCTACCTCGGGTTCCTATATTCCTACCGCTGACCAGCTTCTGCATGCTTCCATTACATTACCACATTCGTCCGTGGCCTAACCGTGAAACGAGGATATACTCCCCAAAATATTCTGGCTTCCCCATCGTCTGCATCCTGTTCTCTGGAGCTACTAGTGGAGTTTCCAGCCGACTGACCGTCTCTTCCAATATCATCCGGGCTTAACTGCGCAGCTCATCCTAACGCAAACATGTCGGCGCTTGTGGTCCATAAAATATATCGGTTGAACGTTCAGCGCACGGCGCCTATACTGGTCGTCTGGTCACGAGCTGAACATATGTTACCTGGAGCTACCAGCCCCCAGTCTGTTTTTGTCTCTTAGAGATTCTCTTGCTGCGCTTTTATCTGCCTCTATGCCTATACCTCCTACTGAATACATAATGCATCTGTTCACTTACATAGCGCCGTCTCCTACGATGCCATGTAGATTTATTCAAGAAAATCACTCAATGCCCAACAAACTGACTTCGTGTTTTAACAACAAGACAGCTGAACGCATCGAAACAGTTAGATGACGCGCTACCTGCAAGATAATCTCTCCATAAATCTGTACTCGTGAGGAAAAGCGACAGACAGCAAGAAAGAGAAAGCGTCAGAAAGCGAAACAGAGAGAAATAGAAAGAGCGAGAAAGAGAGAGAGAGAGAGAGAGAGTGAGAGAGTGTATGTGTATAAAAGCAACAGAAAGAAAGCAAACAGCGCAGTCATCTGATGAAGAAGATAAGCGACGGGAAAATATCTGACGAACGTCAGTTATGAAGATGTAACGGGCGATTGCCTTCAGGCATTGGATATCTGTGGTGAGTCTGTGGAGGTGCATCTGCCTTGCCTCTCGTCTAGCAAACAGTCCATCGTAAATCAGATTCAAGTCCAGTAAGGCACGGAGGAATGAGAAATATAAGTCTCAGACTGACAGACAGACAGCCAGACAGCCAGAAAGATAGACAGCCAGAAAGATAGACAGACAGCCAAATAGACAGACAGCCAGAAAGATAGACAGCCAGAAAGATAGACAGACAGCCAGATAGACAGACAGCCAGATAGACAGACAGCCAGAAAGATAGACAGCCAGAAAGATAGACAGACAGCCAGACAGCCAGAATGATAGACAGCCAGAAAGATAGACAGACAGCCAGACAGCCAGAATGATAGACAGCCAGAAAGATAGACAGACAGCCAGACAGCCAGAAAGATAGACAGACAGCCAGACAGCCAGAAAGATAGACAGCCAGAAAGATAGACAGACAGCCAAATAGACAGACAGCCAGAAAGATAGCCAGAAAGATAGACAGCCAGAAAGATAGACAGACAGAAAGATGGACAGCCAGAAAGATGGACAGCCAGAAAGATGGACAGCCAGAAAGATAGACAGCCAGAAAGATAGACAGCCAGAAAGACAGACAGCCAGACAGCCAGAAAGATAGACAGCCAGAAAGATAGACAGACAGAAAGATGGACAGCCAGAAAGATGGACAGCCAGAAAGATAGACAGACAGAAAGATAGAGCCAGAAAGATAGACAGCCAGAAAGATGATAGACAGACTGCCAGACAGCCAGAAAGATAGACAGCCAGAAAGATAGACAGACAGCCAAATAGACAGACAGCCAGAAAGATAGACAGCCAGAAAGACAGACAGCCAGACAGCCAGATAGACAGACAGCCAGAAAGATAGACAGCCAGAAAGATAGACAGCCAGAAAGATAGACAGCCAGAAAGACAGACAGCCAGACAGCCAGAAAGATAGACAGCCAGAAAGATAGACAGACAGAAAGATGGACAGCCAGAAAGATGGACAGCCAGAAAGATAGACAGACAGAAAGATAGACAGCCAGAAAGATAGACAGACAGACAGCCAGAACGAACAATAGAAAAGACCGGTGAAGCCGCTAGTCGTCCATAGGTTCGTCTGGTTCCACGGTTCTTCTTGTCCCATCAGTTCTATTTGTTCGCTGTGCTTCGTCGAGAGAGAAATGCTCAGCGAATGACTGTCCTTCTCTTCAGTCGATGTTTCTCTCCCCCGCCTTTCATTCGACGCTCTTGCAGACGGACGATGTCTATGTCGCAATAGTTCTTCAGCCCTTCTTCTTTCCCTCCCTCCCTCCCTCCTCTCCTCTCTCTCTCTCTCTCTCTCTCTCTCTCTCTCTCTCTCTCTCTCTCTCTCTCTCTCTCTCTCTCTCTCTCTCTCTCTCTATCTCTCTCCCGTGTTGTCCCTCGGCCGCCGCCGCCGTCTTTAACTTCGTCTCCCACATCCTCCGTCGAAATGCTTCTTCATCTTCGTCATCGTCTTCATCATCAACATCATCATCATCATCATCATCATCATCTCCTCCTCCTCCTCTTCCTCCTCCTCCTGTTCTGCAGCATCAGCAGGAGCACGACGTCTATCTTCCCCTTTGTTTCAATCGTTCGTTGAACGAGTCTAAAGACGCTTCTTGTTTGGATTGACTGAATGAAGAAGATGGACCCTTAGATGCCAACGCATCGTAGCCGAAGGATGCGGATAGAAGGTCATAATGGCAACCGATACTATCCTAAGCCGCAGCAGTCAGTCTCTGATGAAGGACACAGGTCATGACTACTCCCATCAAGAGGATCATGACTCCTGTCATAAGGATCATGACTCCCATCAAGAGGATCATGACTCCCATCAAGAGGATCATGACTCCCATCAAGAGGATCCGATTCAAGTTCCTGCCTTAGAGTTAAGTCTCCTTTTGTATCCGTCGTTGTCTCTGTGTCTCTGCGTCTCTGTGTCTCTGCGTCTCTGTGTCTCCGTGTCTCTGTGTCTCTGTGTCTCTGTATGTGTTCCATGGCCCTCGGAGGCAAATGTACTTGTTACTTTGGCCATCGCTGCTGTTATGGAGCAGTCGTTAGCATCTTCAACTATCCAGAATGTTCTACCTCTAGATTCTCGTCTTCGGATTGCAAAAAGCCGAGACTGACCCCCTTTCCAGTAGTTGAAGACTGGTCTCGGCTGGGTTCGATATCTTGAAAAAGCGCTGTATGAGTTATGCATTGCGTGGCATTCTTCAATCCTTCGAATAAGAGAATGAACTGAATTGGCAATGAATTAACGACTTTGCGTTCGCTTTCTACCCTCCGCATAGAAATCGCTTCGCACTAATTGACGCGATCTGTAGTATGAACCGAAATATCGGTAATATGAACCGAAGTATCAGTAGTATGAACTGCTGTATGATCGAAGCATGAACCGCAGTTTCACTGAATGTCGGTCAGGTATCAGCGTCGGCGACCAAAGCTACGGTCAAATGTGGAAGGGAGATGCGATGGAGAGCCAGAGAACCTGTGAGACAAACGGTTCAGAGTCGTAAGACATCGAAGACTCAGTCAAGTGAACTGCTGGAGAAAGTGGAAACTTGGTCTAACCACTGAAACATCTTTTTCGCCTTGGACCGATTGTTCATGTGACTTGGTGATCACAAAATGGCTCAACGATCACAGAAGTCATCTTCTTCAAGTAAATCAAAATCGCAACAACTAAGTCGATTCTCTGCGGCATCGAAATTGTCCTCGAAACGATCTGCACTGACAGCCAAATACAGGAACTGAACTCTCAGTCGGACGATGATATGAGGCTGCGAAACAACTCGATCGTTTATCACCAGCTGTTGTTGCTAATGCGGTATCTACTGTATGCTGAGGGCTTTCCAATGCAATCAAGATGGCAGCTAAGGACAAATGCACTCTATGCAGTCAGCCATCAACAGATAATAATGGTTTCATTCACCTGATCATTATAATCATATCCAGTTTTTGGCTTTGTTTTCATTCTCAACAAAATTCCGTTGCTTGTCTCCTCTTCTGCCAAATCACTCGCCCTGAAACTGTTGTTTAAATTCATAGTTTATAAATGTTATCGCTTTTTATCTTAAGTGATTTTTTAGAGTAGTGGCAATGACCCATTTTTCTTTTATTGCAGGGTCTCAAGGCAGTTTCTTCTGTCTGTTTCCCTTTCTGTCTGTGTTTGTCTGTCTGTCTTGTTCTCTTCCTCTGAATCTCTCTGTCTGTCTGGCTGAATGTCCCTCTTCCTTTGTGTTTACCTCCCATCTCGTTCATAATTCACAACCATTGACAAAACTCGTGGTTGCCATATAATGAGATTACTCTGTCAACAATTGGCTGACGACGATGGCGTAATTAGTATAGCGCCATTAACTGACGCCGCCAAAGCCGGGTTCAGCGGGTGAAGATGCGCTGTCCAACGCAGACGATGAGTTTTTCTTTGACGATCGCTCACAGCAGCAGCCACGATAGCCCATCGTTGTTATCAGACGCCGCGGATTTTAATAGCAGCAGCAGCAACAACTGATTACATCAATCGCCCTCTTCCACTGTACGTCCCTGCCATCCCACAGGGCCCTTGCATCTCTGCCTCTCCGCCTCTCTGTCTCCCTGCCTCTCTCTCTCTCTCACTCTGTCTCCATCTCTCTCAGCCTTCGTTCCATTCCATAGACGGAATTTCCACATAGTACTAATGTCTAATGCTCTTAAAAAGTGATGTCCACATACAGGCCTGGTCAGCTGCGTTGGTTAAAGCGTACGTCTAGACGCCTCTGCGCGTGAGGATGCCAGTTCGCATATTGATATTGGCTGTATTTCAGAGATTTGAATCTCGGTTTAGCACGGTCCGTACACGGGGACCTTAAATGGCGTGGCGCCCATTCAAATTGGCAGCGGTAGTGAAGGATCTCATCCGATCAATTCATTGCAAATTGAGCAGGGTAGAGGCCATAGGGTCGATATAGAAAAACATGTACATTTATCTTTTAATATTGGTGCGGATCACTGACAACACGGTTGCAAACAGGTGGTGGCCTTGAAACGAGGTAACGAAAAACGACTGACTTGTATTTTTCGAGATTTACTGAACCATTCGCAAACTCCACTACCCTCTACCTGAGTCTCCCATGGCATCCAGAATACTCAGCGCCAGTTTCCCGTGCCCTGCATCACCTAGTAAGTAGATGAGTAAATGTAAGTGTAAACGTACATGTTTTTATATAGCGACCGTATGGCCTCGACCCTGCTCAGTTTGCAATGAATTGATCGGCTGAAATTGTTCAACACCACTAACCTGTTGAAAGGGTGCTGCGCCATTTCAGGTCCCCATGCTCGGATCGTGCTGGCCAGAGATTCAAGTCCCTGAAAGTAATATAGCCATGGTCGCTATGCGAACCGGCATCCTCACGCACAGGGAAGACTTGACGTACGCTTTAATCAACGTAGCTAACTAGAACAACAAAGCGATCCTAAACAGTTAGACAAACATCAAGTAATCACAAGTGGTAGGCACTGTCGTAACAGAGACAGAAAGAGGTGTGTGTGTGAGAGAGACAGAGAGAGAGAGAGAGAGAGAGAGAGAGAGAGAGAGGAGAGAGAGAGGCGAAAGAGAGAGGCCGGAGAGAGACAGAGAGAAAATCGCTGTCAATGGAGAAAGGAAATATATTGTTTTTCAGATTCTTTGTTTTATATGTCTCTCCTAAACGATTTCGATGGCTATTCCTCGTCTTCCAGGTTTTCCTCTTCTTGCGCGTCTGCTTCCCACTCCTCCATCTTCCTGTCCTCGTTCACGTCCTCTCTCTTTTTCCTCCTCTCTGATTGCCACATCTGAAGGAAAGTGTTCGCCAGGTGGCCCTGTCACCGGCGCCACCTAGTGCACTGTCTGTCAGCCGCATCTAAATGCCATTCGATCCCAGTCCACAAGGCCTTCCTGTCTGTCTGTCTGTCTGTCTGTCTATTCTGTCTGCTGTCTGTCTGAGAGTGTGTCTGCCAACCTGTCTGTCTGTTTGCCTCTGTCTGCTTCGTTGCTTGTCTAAGTGTTGCCCGTGTTGCGTCTATAATCAGCTGCTAGATTTTATTTGTCTTTAGAAAATGACGTCTTATTCTCAGTCGCTTTTAGCTGTCTCTGTCTCTGTCTTTCTCTCTCACTCTGTCTCTGCCTCCATCCTTGTCTCTGTCTCTGTCTTTCTCTCTCACTCTGTCTCTGCCTCCATCCTTGTATCTGTCTCTGTCTTTCTCTCTCACTCTGTCTCTGCCCTCCATCCTTGTCTCTGTCTCTGTCTTTTTCTCTCACTCTGTCTCTGCCTCCATCCTTGTCTCTGTCTCTGTCTTTCTCTCTCACTCTGCCTCTCTGCCTCCATCCTTGTCTCTGTCTCTGTCTTTCTCTCTCACTCGGTCTCTGCCTCCATCCTTGTCTCTGTCTCTGTCTTTCTCTCTCACTCTGTCTCTGCCTCCATCCTTGTCTCTGTCTCTGTCTTTCTCTCTCACTCTGTCCTCTGCCTCCATCCTTGTCTCTGTCTCTGTCTTTCTCTCTCACTCTGTCTCTGCCTCCATCCTTGTCTCTGTCTCTGTCTTTCTCTCTCACTCTGTCTCTGCCTCCATCCTTGTCTCTGTCTCTGTCTTTCTCTCTCACTCTGTCTCTGCCTCCATCCTTGTCTCTGTCTCTGTCTTTCTCTCTCACTCTGTCTCTGCCTCCATCCTTGTCTCTGTCTCTGTCTTTCTCTCTCACTCTGTCTCTGCCTCCATCCTTGTCTCTGTCTCTGTCTTTCTCTCTCACTCTGTCTCTGCCTCCATCCTTGTCTCTGTCTCTGTCTTTCTCTCTCACTCTGTCCTCTGCCTCCATCCTTGTCTCTGTCTCTGTCTTTCTCTCTCACTCTGTCTCTGCCTCCATCCTTGTCTCTGTCTCTGTCTTTTTCTCTCACTCTGTCTCTGCCTCCATCCTTGTCTCTGTCTCTGTCTTTCTCTCTCACTCTGTCTCTGCCTCCATCCTTGTCTCTGTCTCTGTCTTTCTCTCTCACTCTGTCTCTGCCTCCATCCTTGTCTCTGTGTACCTCGTGGATTAGATATGAATTGACGCATACGAAGGGTTTAACCAGCGAAGAATAACAAGAGGAATTTCTGCGTACGGTTATGCATGACTGATTGGCTTCACACAAATTCCATAGACAGACGCGCAGGCAGACTCACAGACAGACACGCAGACAGAGAGACAGACAGACTCACAGACAGACACGCAGACAGACACACAGACAGACTCACAGACAGACACGCAGACAGACACGCAGACATGCAGACAGACAGACTCACAGACAGACACACAGACAGACTCACAGACAGACACTCAGATGGTAAACAAAAACGTGCAGCCTTGAAAAGAATTTCCTACCAAAAGGTTTTACTCTTTCTACTCTGTCTCATTGTCTGCCTGCATATCGTTCTGGAGCCATGCGCCGGTCACCTGCGCCGCCGCCGCCGCCGACGCCGCCGATGGGGCGACAACTATGTTGGGCGCGCTTGCGTCGTCCTGTTCAGCTGACGATATTTCGAGCTGCTGCTTGGGGCAGGAGAAACAAGCTTAATCTGTAATCTCGTTTTTCGCCAAAACAATTTTAGCCAAACCTGGTGCAAAGATTTTCTCAACGTCTGACCTGAAGAGAGAGAGAGAGAGAGAGAGAGAGAGAGAGAGAGAGAGAGAGAGAGAGAAAGAGAAAGAGAAAGAGAGAGAGAGAGAGAGAGAGACTAAGGGATGTTGTCAATTTTTCATGCTATGCAAATAACGGAAACCGAATTCAGTTTAATCCACATCTGTCTGGCTTTGAACCTTTGAAATGTTTGTTGCGTGTTACTTTCCTTTCTGTGTTTATGAAAAATGCAGAATACGAGCGAATGTTGACTAAGGTCACCTGAAATTCGTTGAACAGAGATTCTAAAAGCGTTAAGCTGACTCAGTAATGGCGTTCGTGTGACTCCATGGAAACAGAAAGGATTCTCAGTGGCCGATGAAAAATGCGGAGGAAAAAGCGACGATCAAAGGAAGAAACATTCGTTCCATCTCGATGGATAGAACGCCATCTACCTAATGAATAACAGCATTAATCGGAGGATCACCACTCGACCGCAGAGACTGTCCGTCTGTCCGTCCGTCCGTCTGTCTCTCTGTCCGTCTGTCTGTCTCCATCCTTCCCTCCTCCTAATCTGTTTACTCTGTGTTCAGTATTCATGAACCTTGTCATTCTTCAGTCGTAGTTCAAAACTCCGACGACGACAACCCAATACATTCGGCTGTTAGCAATGGACTTTTTCTATGATAGGAAGACGGAGGGAGGAAGGGAGGGAGGGAGGGAGGGAGGGAGGGACAAACAGACAGCCAGCCAGACAGACAGACAGATAGACATACATACATACATATATACATACATACAAAAGACAGACAGAGCTAGAAAGCGAGAGTGAGAACGGCAGAGATAGAGAGAGAGACATAGATAGAGACAGAGAGAGAAATAGAGAGACAGACAATAAGACAAGACACAACGAGATCGAGCTTGAGGTTGCCGGAAAAGGTTTGACGGGGTTCAAAGTTCAACGAGCAGCAAAGGTAGAAGAATGGCGAGAGAGATAGACGGACAGATAGACAGACGGACAGACGGACAGACGGTAACGACAACTGATTAGAAATACTAAGATGAAGCATTTAAATAAGTAAATGAAAAGAGTGAACGTTTAGAAACGATGCAAACTTAAACAATTATGGGTTAGGTTTCGATTTCCTTGGCTTGCAAATTTCGAAGCAAATTTCGAAGCAAATTCCAAAGTTCACTTTTGCCTTGACCTTATGCTGTGCCCTCTAAATCTCAACGATCGTATGATAGCAGATAGAAGCAAAGGTGATGAAATCCAAGAAACCAAACCACGATGTAAATAAAGGCAATGGCTCGCTTTTCTTCTTTCATAACCAACGGAGATCCCAGCTGATCCTGGAGCTCCATCGATTAACTAAATCTTTGCGCTCAAAGAATCGTATTCTGAATATTCATTATATGGGGGTGGGGGTAAAGACCCGCCTGGGTTAAGCTGCGCTTCAGCTATGCTCAGAATTTCGTTCTCTGACCGATAACAGTTTGCTAAGGAGACAGCCAGACAGACAGACAGGCAGACAGACAGACAGACAGGCAGACAGGCAGATAGACAGACATCGTTTACCTCCTAACGTCTAATGTAATCGCAATCCCTTCGCTATACAGATGTTTGTTGGTTAGTGACGTCACCTGATTCTCCGACCATTCATTCAGTCAATCATTCAGTCAATCAATCAGTCAGACGTCCAATCACTCGAACAATCAGTCAGCCAGAATGTCAGGCACAGATTATGCATGTAATCCAAGTTCAGTTGGAGCGTTCTATTACAAGAAGGAAGGCCGGTGGAAGGAGAGCTGACGACGCGAGCCGTCAAATAAATGACCATAGTTATCAAAGAGGCTGAATGTTTTGGCAACGGAGGAAAACAAGTTTCACTTGTGACGAACGACGTTCACTTCTGATTGAATCAGCAGCAGCAGCAGCACCAGCACCAGCAGCACCAGCAGCAGCACCAGCACCAGCACCAGCAGCAACAACTGAGTGCCGCTGGATAGAACGAACTACGAAGCCTATAAAGCATCGATTTAATTGAAATCCGCTGGCGAGGGATAGAGACAGAGAGAGAGAGAGAGAGAGAGAGAGAGAGAGAGAGAGAGAGAGAGAGAGAGAGACGGTTGCACGGCGGGAGGTAGAGACCGATGGATGGATTGAGGGAAGGATGAAAGTTGGATGGAAGGAGAGTAAGGAATCTTTTTCTCATTCATTATTTTTCCCCCTAAAAATTGACAAAAATACAAGTTGAGCTTCAAGTAAACAGGTCGTTGGGGTAGAAACAGTAACCTAGAAGGTTACATAGTCTTGTTTAATTAGGGACCATAGTCTTGTTTAATTAGGGACCATAGTCTCGCTTAAAAGGGGCCAGTATGGCTTTGTTAGGGTAAAGTCTCGATTATCTTAGTGAACTTTTAATTGAACGATAAGAAAATCGGATTCATGACCTAAAAAGCGAAGAATCAAACTTAAGAACAAAAATACTCAAATTCACACAAACTGCAGTTAGAAAGTTACGCATTTGTTTCGAAATAACTGCGAAGTTCGAATATACAGAAGTAATGAAGGTCCAATACTTTTAACAGCAAAATGCCTGGTATTTCTGGCACAGTTGTGCTACAGAAGGTCATGAGACCCAATAGAGTAAGTATGATGTCAAGAGAAATACAGGAAAAAGCCATCAGTGACGCCAGGCAATATCGATACATTAATTAAGCTATTTAGAATCAAATTACACATTCTATTTTTAGAATTTGCAATTAGAAATTTTCACCGATCACATTTTCTCAAAAATATGATCGGAATCCATTCCATGAGTCCGTTTACAAATTCTCACAACACGTCGTTGCTGTATAGATAACCCTTTAAGTAGAAACTGATAATTACAATACAGTACAGTACAATATGACTGTAATTTGATGTTAATGCCCTTCTGACAAAGTTCCGAAGCGCTCATTCAAACCGGGCAACAGGAAACATTAAGAACCGTAAACAGACTGGAAGATACAAGTTTTCAGTTTAGAGCGAAAGACGCCTCAATAGGAGAGTTGCGAAGATGGCGAGGTAGAGAGTTCCCGAGGGAGGGACGAGCAACTGCGAATGAGCGCCGGCCAAAGACAAAACGTGTCTCAGGTAAAACAAATTTGACAGAAGATGCTGATTGAAGAGAGGATCGTCCTTTAACAGAGCTAAGCCCAAATTAGAAGCCCAAATTAGAAGCCCAAACGAGGTTGGAATATCAGAGTTATAGGTGCCTGAGCGAGTACTAAAGGTTGAACATTGTCAACTGATGTAGAACATAATGAATAAGGTTCGATATACCAACACACACAGTAACTTTCATCGATATTTTTGCATTGTTATATATATCTAAACATATATATATAAAACATATATATAACATATATATATATATATATATGTTATTACTAACGTTCAGACTGATAGCAACACTTGGGTCATGGAGGTCACGGAAAGACTCACCGTCGGACGTCGATGATGAAGATGATGACGTTTGATCTGGTAACGTTGAGATGAGGAGGACAGATGCTGCGCAGTGTTTCTTTCTTCTTCCGCTGATCGATAATTAATTGACAAATCAATGAAACAATCGATCAATCAGTCAATTGTTTGGTTGTCGTTAGAAAATGTCGGCGGAAGTCGATTGGCAAAATGGAAACCGAAATTCTTCCTCCGCTTCCCTCTCACTTTATTCCCATCTGAACAACACACAGTCGACGACGTATTCAATGCAGTCGTCACCTGGTGACTGCTAGCCACACACACGATCAACTGTTCGTCGTCAGTCGGCGCCACAGTAGACGACGAGGACCCAGCCTCAGTCCGTCTTCCATGTGCCGCCGGACGGACGGACGGACAGAAAGGACGGAAGGACGGACGGACGGGTGGGTGGGGGAGGCCGGGCATCGAGTGGTTACACTGAGTGAGTCTCCTGCGAGGGGCAGTAAGAACAAGCGATGCCAAGCAGGATGCGAGGATAGCGATGGCGTTCTGTGATTGGACGTTGGAACGGAATTCTAGGCTCACGTGGTTATCGGTAACTATGATCAGCTTCGCTTCTAATAACACAACTGGCTTCATTCAGGTCTCTCTCTCTCCCTCTCTCTCTCTCGGACTGTCTGTCTGTCTGTCTCTCTCCATTGCTGGTAATACAACTACTGGTACTATTTTTAATCGCAACTATGTTGTAATCGTTAATTTATATAGCGCCAATTCAGGAGAAACCTCTGTATGTGCAACACAATCGATGATCGAATGAAGTGCTATCGGAAAAGAGGCGTTGAAAACGAAGGTTGTATAATGAGAGTTAAACCAACCAATGCCCGAAAGATCTCAGTCATCACGATACGAATTCATAAGGAAAACTAAATCAGTCCGATAAATTTATTCCGTATGGTGCGTTATCTGTCAAAACTGATGGAAAACACAATGTCTTCTTCTTCTTCTTCTTCTGCTGCTGCTGTTGCTACTGTTACTCTTCCCATAGTATTCTCTTTTCGTTAAAGTGGCTTCTTAGGACTGAAGGAAACCGGGAAGGCTCTGATCACAGAAACTGAATATGCATATCGCAAGGGACATGATCTGTGGAATCTCAGCGATTGTTTCTACTGACTCTTCCTTCTCTCCCTCCTTCATTTTCCCATTCTTCTTCTATCTCCCATCAGATTTATTCTCCTCCTAATTCTTTTTTTTCCACCTTTCCACTAATTACTTTGCACTTCTCTTATTTCATTTCATTTCACTTTTTTATTTTATTTTTCTTGACCCACGTATCATGAAGGTCTTCCAGGCCACATGCTTCACCAAAGTTTCTGGATCTCTTATCTGGCTTTGGTCGTATGGAGCACATTTCCTATCCAACCCTCGACATGGGCCCCACACTTGATCTCCTTATAACCCGGTCTAACTGTTCCGCTGATCGAACTGTATTAGCCCAATCTCTGCTATCCAACAACGAAACTCCGGCTGATGGCCAAATAACAGATGCATCAAGTATTCGATCGACGAACTGGACTTGAGCTGCACTCTAATCTCTGATTGATGGCTGCCAACATCCGACATCGTTTCCTATGACTCCATGCTGAAGCACGACTGAGCCTCACGGGATTACATACACAGGCACACACACACACACACACACAGTAATACACACATATATAAGAACACTCTCACGCACAGCTGGATATAATTTGTTTCCTGCATCGCCAAAATGAACGATGTTGCTCTATGATTTTTACTTTTTTGCGTCAACGAAATCGCAAATCCAGCTGCCCTTCTACGCATGTGTTGCACGAAATTATTGGCAATTTTTCAAAGCTAAGTTTTGCAGAGCGAAGCAACGGGGGCTAGAATATGAAAGAACTGCCAGACACATACTTTATTATCGCTAAGCTTATGACAAATAAATCAGAAAAATGGCAAAGCTCTACAGCTCTGCTGAATCCTTCGCTGTTTTCTTGTCTCTTTGACACCATCGTCTGAAGTCTTTTTGTGCGTCAGGTAGATGGGTTGTAGGACGGACGGACGGAAGGACGGACGGACGGACGGAAGGACGGAAGGACGGACGGACGGAAGGACGGACGGATGGATGGATGTATGGATGGATGGATAAACGGACGAAAGACAGAAGGGATGGAGGAATGAATGGATGGATCGGGAATGGATGGACGGAGGATGGCTGGAGGAGATATGAATAGTTGGCTTTGTGCCTGGTTTGGATGGATAACTAGCTGTGCATATGAATGGATGAAATGTGTCTGACATACACATCATAGATGCTGCGGCAGAGCATAAAAAGGTGAAATAGTGTTGTCCAGCGAAGGTGATCACCGCAATCGTTCATGATTGATCCCCTGTCACTTAGGCGATTGTAAAGGCTGCATGAGAACCTACATGACAACCGAGAGTAAGGGCGACGACCCAGACAAACTAGTGACTTGGATAATTCAACAATTAATGCAGTTTAGAGTCATACTTGCCAATCATGTCGCTTTGTCTTCAATTGTCTCGTAAACCTTCTTATCGCTGTATTATTCTGCATGTTCTAATCATAACAGATAAACAATAAATAGCGAATTAATGCCAGATAACAATAATAAATTAATTTATATTAACATAACATGATAATAACATTATAAACCAAATAAACATAAGAATCGTTGTTGTGCTTCGCCTGGGAGCAAGTATTTGCGAACGGCACAGTTGCCGTTGCCGACCAGCTGTTACGCTGGACGGATCGATCACGTGGTCTTCTAGTGCTTTGGGTCCCGGTCGCTTCGCCCTGCACGCCGTCTTACTTGATCTCATCTGTCAGAAGCTGGGCTTTCCCTGTAATCAAAGAACCCGCTGGCTTATCCAGAACTGACGGCTAAAGACCCAACGAGTTTAGGCTCATTCCATGGAGCAGTGGCCGGAGTCTGATTTGGGATGTCACTTAGGCTTCTCCTTACTTGGCTGCTACTTCTGTCTCGGCCGGTGGAGCTGCAGAATTAGCAGCTTCTAGGAAGATATCAAAATACAATCCAATCCTCCCACAGTATCATTTTGTTCCGCTGGCCTTCGAAACTCTGGGTCCTGTTAGCAACGCCGGGCTTACTTTGTCACGAATCTTAGGTCCTCTCGAGTACGAATAGCCAGTGACAACAGAGACACATGTCATCTTTTCCAACGCCTATATCAGTTGCCATCCAACGTCTTAAAGCTGTCACCTTTCGCACCCTTTCTGTCTGCCAGGAGTTGACGAGATTTAGCCAACGCATACATTTTGTCTCTCGGAAACCTCTTTTATAAGTCCCGAACATCCGAAGTTTTCTTTTATAAATGACACAAATTCTCATAAACAGGAAACGATGTGATTTGCGGGCTACAAGAGCCGGCACAGATCACTCAGATATGTTTCCGTAATTGCACGTTGTCTTTGGAGTATCGGGCGATCATGTTCTCCGGGTAACACCACTCGTTTTCCTGAAAGAAGCAGCGCTTATGCCGATATAGCTCTATGCATTCGTGTCGATATTTACCCGATCGAATCCTATGACAGCAGAGCTCCACAGGTCTAGGTGTTCGCCGCACCGCCCTACACTCGGAATCGAATCAGGGAGGGAGAGGACTGAATCTGATGGGGGTTAATCAAATCGGTAACACCTCGTCGATAATGGAACAAAGGGTGTCCTCATAAATGTCGAATATCTCGCCCAAAGAGGTTTCAGTGTCTGCAGACACATCCGACACAGGGCTCTATTGTCGAAGCGCCGACGGATCGCCTCTCTGTCCAAATGATTCCATTCTCATATTATGTTGACCTCGATGACCCGTGCGATACTTGTAGGGATGGATGGAGTGGTGGAAAGGATCAGGCTGTGGTCGGAGACGGACGAGCGCTTCGTTGCAAGTGTAACCGGCGTGTAGTCATGACGGGTGATACCCAGATCAAGGCCCCCGCCGCCGCCCCCGCCGTGATGTGTGCGGTCGGCTCTTTTAGGTGACGACAGAGACTGAAAGCCGACCTCAGCTGCGTCAGTTGATCAGTTGGTCATTTGGTCGGCGGCCCTGAGGCATCTCGGCTCCTCCGAACAGATGCTGAGATCCAGTGTAGTGCAAAGCCCTTTTCATAAAGATGGATGAATGCGATGGTTTCTGACCATCTTGCCTAACGATTTTGTTTTGACTGAGCGCCTGCGAATAAGATGCTTCCCGCGACTTAGCTTCGTTGGGCGCTGTAAAAAACTCGAGTTTACGATTACGATACGATTACGAATGTTCCGCCTCAATACGTTCCTTTCTGTCTGTCTGCGTCGATTGCGTCGGCGTCTTAATGCAGTCGCATGACCTTTTGCCTCAGACCATCTGTTTAGCTGCTGCTGCTGCTGCTGCTGCTAAGACGTGGAGAAGGGAAGATGCGGATTGCCGCAGCGTAACAGACGATGGATGTTGCAAACGACTGTCGTCGATTTAATTAACTGGAAGGATTGGTGAAATTGCAAGCAGACTTAACGTGTGTTGACAATATGTCTCTGTTTTCTTTGATAAAAGTCCTCGTGACGGTGGCTGTCGTCCGCAGGCGTAGAAGCAATCAATGTGGCCTCCTCCTAGATGTCTGAGTCTGTGTCGCTGTCTGTCCTTGAGTCTGCTTTGTCGCTGTGCATCGGTTTTCTTGTCTTGCGTTAAGTTACACCCTTGGGTCAGCAGACCGTGACGGCTGTAACGAAGGCATTCATCGAGTGAGATTTCTATCTCAGGCAAGACTTATTCAGTCGACATCGGTTGTCTCGAGAACCTGTCGAACAGACTCGAAGAACCTGAAAGAGAAGAACACGGACGAAAAGAGCAGGAATAAGAAGAGAGAGGCTCCTCACGGGATAAATGACGCACGACAGCGAATAAAGGGCATTTGGTTTCTTCATAAGAAATATCTGTAGAAAAGAAACAGACGAACCTCATATGAGGTCAGATGTGGTGGTGGCGGTGGTGTAGTTGTAAGATGGCTGCAGCTGTCGAGTGTTCTAGTCGAGGACTGATGTCTCTGCGTCCATATGCTGTCGTCTTAGGTTTGCTATCGGTTTTTCTTACTACGTCGACATGGACTTCGCAAGCAACGATGTATGACGGGTAAGAGTCACGCCTCAGCCCAGCTCTTCAGCACCATCAGTGCCGCATAACATCATTATCGTCGTCGTCGTCGTCATCATCATCATTATCACCATTATCGTCATCATCGTCGTCGAATTCGTCGTCTTTATCTCCTTCTCTTCCTCCTACTCTTCAATCGTCTTTAAAACGCCGTAGCCGACAATTCTGAAATAAGGGATTGCTTCTTTTTAAGGGATTGTTTCTTTTTTGGCTCAATGCGTAGAATGAATGGCAGGTTTTCGTATCTTGTAAAGGTTCCTTAAAACAGTGGTTGGTCTGATTAGAGGAAACCGTGGCATGCTCTAAAGACAAGTTTCGGTTTGAGGACAGAAGAAACAGGTTCCTGTAATTCGCGACTAAGAGTTCGTTCGCTAGAGTTTGTTTTGTCGAAAGGTCGGACAATGAAATTTAACTGAAATCAATGATTGTCTCTGAACTGCGAGACGGTTTGGTGTAGCTTTTGTTATTCCATTATTCAAATGCCGACATCTGAAGAAGACGTCATTGAAGAAACTAAAGAAATGCATATAATGTACCTGAGACGAAGATTCATCAGGCAAATTAATAATCACTGTAAATGTAATTGTAACGGTACCTTTGAAAAGCGAAAGAGTTACCTCTCACATGCGCTGTGTACGTGGTTATCAGTCAGATGAAAGAGTTGGTAAGATTGCAGAACCGTCGATTAGATAGGAATAAATTAGACCTCAGAGATCAGAGATGCGATGTCGCCACCAGTTCTGCCACTCTTACTGCTAAGTGCATGGTGCCAAGGTTTGGCCGCGTAATAAGACGGTGCGGGTGACTTTAATGTTGCAACGATAGATTGTCTGCCTGGCGCTGTTGCTTCATGCATCACAAAGAAACTCTCTCTCTCTCTCTCTCTCTCTCTCTCTCTCTCTCTCTCTCTCTCTCTCTCTCTCTATATATATATATATATATATATATATATATATATATATATATATATATATATATATATATATATATATATATATATATATATATATATATATATATATATATATATATATATATATATATATATATATATATATATATATATATTAATGATTTAAGTTTTAATTCAAGAGAATTAAGGTTCCTATAATTCGTATATATATATGTTTATATAGAGAGAACTCCTTTGACTGTGTATATATATATATATATATACACACAGAAATCTAATACGAATTTCTAAGCAGAAGCTCCTAGAGGCATAATGTATTTGATGTAGCGGGCAGAAGTTAGACTCGGGGCAGTTCAGACAGGATAGTAGTTGGGGTCCATCAGACATTACAGTTTGTCGTTTTAGGTGGGTTAGGCTAAAGGTTCGTCCAGGCCAACGTTCTCGCTCAGTGTAACGCAGCTCAGTCAATCTAGAAAGCATTCGGAGAACAGTGGCTATTGTACGAGAGACCTTAGGAAAACACTTAATACGAGGGTTAGACTGCTCTAAGGCCGTCCTAGACTTAGGCCATTGGCCTAAAATGAATCTTCGATCGATAGCGGAGAAGGGTTGTTGAAATGAAACATGGTCTTAATTCTCTTGAATTAAAACTTAAATCATTAAAATACTAGAGATAAACTAAAGCGACAGTAATAACATAAAATTAATTTGAAACTATTTTACAATTCTGTTATAATAAAAAATAATTGTTACATAAAATAGTAATGATGATAATGATTATCGTGATGATGATGTTGTTGTTGTGTAGTGACGAAGTTCTTGAAGTTATCGTCGATGGAAATGAGAAGCTGAACAATTTCTCGCTGATCGTGAATCGCTTCCAGGTCAGAACTCTCGCGTCTTCCACTGATGGAAACAGAGACTCCTCTTGAGATTTTTAAGATGATAAAGTATTTGGGATGCTAAAGTACTTGCATTGCTGAAGTACTTGGCATACTGAAGTAATTGGGATGCTGAAGCTCTTGAGATACTGAAGTATTTGAGATGTTGGAGTATTTGGTTTTCTGAAGTACTTGGCATACTGATGTGCTTGGGATGTTTAAATACTTGGAATATGTTTTCTTTTAGAAAAACATCTGTCGATTACTTTACGCCTTTGTAGATGCTTCCTTTAAATGAAAGGCGACTACGATCCATTTTTCCAGCTGCGTTTTCTTCAGATCAGGTTTCTCGCAAATCAAAACCATAGACTGCTTTTATTTCAGCACTTCTGTCGGAATGTGACATGACAAAAAAGCAGTGTTGTAGTTGTATCAGATGAGTTCCTATGATTCGTTATTTTTGAATCTGTAAATTCTGATTGGCAGGTGAGCTTGTGGCAGCCACCTGTTAAAGATACCGGGAAAGCTGTAGTCCATGTGCTGTCAGCTGAGAAGGAGGAGCTGAAGAAGGAACTGGACAGAGTCGGCATCGCTTATCGAACGGTCATCGATAACCTACAGACGTAGGCAGGCATATTCAGTGTTCTCCGTCATTGACTCCGAAATCTCGAATCAGGATCACCTGTCAGATATTAAATATAAATCAATGCCATTCGATCTGAAGCTTCATTCTGACAAAGTCGCACTTGTTCTTGCATTTGAAATTTGGTCATTTGGAGAGGTTCTTTCGACACTTGAATACATACCTACCTGTCTGCCTGCCTGCCTGCCTGCCTACTTACCTACCTACTTGTCATACATACCTACCTACATGCAACATACATACATACATACATACATACATGCATACATACATACATACATACATGTATACATACATAAGTACATACGTACATAATACATACATTTAGATGGCGAATGACTGCGGCGTCTGTTTGGTTGTCTGAATTAAGGCGGATAGACGAAGAGCGGAAATCGAACCCAGTCGAAGGAGTGGCTCTTCCGTGGACCTCGAGGACCAGGAGCAGCAGAAGGAAGAGAAGGTCGTCGGGGCACAGCATTGTGGGAAAGTATGCGACGTACGAAGAGATACGCGATTGGCTGAACGACATTTCTCTCACCTTTCCAAATGTAACTCGCTTAGAGGTCATAGGAAAGACGTTCGAAGGACGTGACCTTTTCATGCTCAAGGTCAGTCGTATGCCGTGGCCATAGAGCACAATAAGCTTAGCTGTATATCTAATCTAATGACTTCTATAGCGCCGTTATCATTGTGCCCAAAGCATCAGTCGATGATCGCTTCAAGTGAAATCGTAATCAAAATCATAATCTATTATGTCTAATATAATGACTTCTATAGCGCCGTTATGTATTTATATATATGTATATTATATTGGAGAAGCGAGGTCAAACATCGATAGCTTTAGGACATCAGAAGTCAGGCTACGGTGGGAAATCAAGTTGAAACCGACGAATTGAGACTTGAATGCCATTTAAGAACTGACAGAACGCAAAGAACTGTGCAGTGAAGTAGAAAGTTTTGAACCATCCACAGATAGATCACAGACCACAAAGAGGACCAGCCACAGAGAGACCACAGACCACAGAGAGGACCAACCACAGAGAGACCACAGACCACAGAGAGTATCAACCACACAGAGACCACAGAGAGTATCAACCACACAGAGACCACAGAGAGGACCAACCACAGAGACCACAGAGGGGACCAACCACAGAGACCACAGAGAGGACCTACCCGAGAGACCAACACCGTCCATTTGTGAGTCACATCACAAGTCAAAATGTTCGTTGATGGATTTTAATACAGCTGTAATTTCTGGAATGAAGGTCAGAGGTCGACCGACTGTTTTCTGCAAGTGAGCAGAACTGCCGCATTCAATAAAGATACGATAGTAATCGTAATCTAGAGATTTCTAAGGCGTCCAAAGACTACGTCGGTGGGAATCAGCTCATTTACAGGCGCTCAGTCAAAACAAGATCGATAGACAGAGTGAAACTGGTATCTTAATGACCGTCATGTGAAGCAGAGCTCAATTCGTTGGATCATTCGTCTGAGGTTCAGCTTCCAGCTCATATGCAATGTCCTGCGCTTAGTTACAGACGGAGGACGGACGGATGGAAGAAATGTTCATATGGCAATCGAATTGCCTACTTATATAGCACCTATGTTACCAGCTTCGGCCGTCGTCGCCAACGGATTAATGCGAGTCATGTGTTGCCAGAGACTGACTTTGTTTTTCATGCGGCGGCGGCGGTGGAGGCGAATCTGAGTCAAAGAATCTGAGATCCGACGAAGGAATGCATTTGGCAGAATTCGAATGACAGGTTACGACGCATTTGGCGTTTTGACGTCTAAATGAAATCTATGGTCAGGCGATAATCGCCGATGTTTGGCTGAAATCATGAAGTCGAGGACGAGGAGACTGGGGCTGTTTGCCGCTGCTGTTAGCTGCCTATGACCAATGAACTGTCGTCACAAACTAACAATGGTTCGATATACAGGCAACAGATGTCGGCTGCGGACTGTAGCGATGTTTCTAGTCTTATATTTGAGACACTGCGGTGGTTAGTGGTTCTTTTCTGCATTTAGTGCATTTATAAACGATGAGGATTCTTCTTATATGAAGCTTCTCTACGCTTCCTCCGTAATAACGATAGAAGAATAAAGCAGTCAATGGCTCATGTGTGCCATGATGCACGCATTCGTATACGCACCACTGCTGATTGTGGCAAAACTATCTATTGAGGCCTAACTCTCTCTCCCACATTTGCAAACTGCAGTCTGTATTAAGTGCTACGGCCCGACTGGTTTACGGTATTCCTAGGTTTGACCATATATCCAGCTTCAAGTGGGAGGAGGTGCGCAGGTCTTTCTGGAGCCATTTGCCTGCCTTGCCTGCGACATGGGTTTCTTGGCATTTCTTTGTCTCCGAAAGCGCTTGAAAGCCAATCTGTCCGATCATCGTTTCCTGCTGTCAGGTCCGAAGTGCCTCTGAGAAGTTTCTCTTGTAGAGGCGCTATACAAATTTACGAACAGCTTAAGCTCTGGTTAGGCTTTAGTTTTGACTGGCCATTTGGTTGAGTTGATAGGCGATGCATAGCACGGAAGATCATTCATCCAAGTAACTGGATGATTGATCGATCGTTCTTGCAATACTACACCTGATAGCCTTTCTACCATTCATTATTTTTGGTTGGTAACTGAGTACAATGCAAGTTGGCCGCATAAAAAGCGTCCTGACTTTGTTTTTGCACCTCAGCCGAATGATCCTTCAGCATCGAAGCAAGACTTCTATAGCGGCAGCGTGTAAATTTGAGTGTTACAGTTGCATTTGTATCTTTTTAAGCTTTGGGCTCTCGAGAACAGAGTCTCCGCGTTGACTAGACTCTGTGTCTATTCATCGTCTGTTGGTCGCTGTAGATTGGAAATCAGAGTTCGCAGTCAAACAATCCGGGAATCTGGTTGGACTTTGGAATCCATGCCAGAGAATGGATAACAGTTTCATCAGCCGTCTACATCATCTCTGAGGTAACTGGGAAGCAGACTGTCCCACATCCCACTCTATTCTATCTTCCTCCTAAGCAGCCTCTGAAGCAAGTGGAATGACCAGCCATGCATGCATCGCCAGTGACCAGTGATTAAAGGGGGCCATTTCGAAGGGCAGGATGATAATCAAAGGGTCGGCCCCATTCGTCTGATGGACGCCCCATACAAACTAAGCCAAGCGAAGAGCGGAATAAAGGGTCAGTTGGTGTCCTGCGTTGCTTTTGGCTGGAAACACTGCGCCGAGGCAATGCTCTTGACGTAGACAGCACGGTTCCACACAAACGCTTTCATGCATGACTGACTTCAGCTGAGTCGTGGTTATGACAGCTCACTGACGCCATGGGCCGATCGTGTTGTCGCTACACTATTCAGCTGAATGCGATGAGGCAGTTCAGTCTCGCGCACGACAACCGATTGCTCATCATTGCGCGATGCTACGTGTTCAGTCCCACGAAACACAAACACCATACAGTAGCATACTGTATGGCTGAAAGGATTTTATTGGCAGCCCATAAAGTTTCAAAACGTGCCTGCAAACATGAACAGCTGACAGCTGTCCTCTGCTTTCTCATGCATGCATGGTTTTTATCGGAAGTGTGGTCATAATAGAAGGTTTGGCTAAATCTCGACAGATTTGATGTTTGGCCTTTGAGTCATTTACAGGGCGTGTGTTTCATGACATCCCGTCAGTCGATTCACACGCCACAGATGAAAGCGTCGTTGGCGGTCGAATGAAACTCTGTCTTTTTCAAACGGAAACTAAAATTAGGACCTTATAGCACAAATCCACTCTTCACGATCTCTCGTCTTTGTCGGAAGAGTTCAGCGAATGATTGATTGCCTAAAAACTATCTATCAGATATCAGGTCTTCCGACCACACGATGATCGCTGTCTGTCTGTCTGTCTGTCTGTCTGTCCGTCTGTCTGTCTGTCTGTCTGTCTCACATAGTCCCTCTTTCTTTGCGTACATTTCTTTCTCACACACTCTCTCTCTCTGACTGTGTCCATAGATTTTCGCTGTCTCTTTCTTTCTGTAGCTCTCTCTCTCTCTCTCTCTCTCTCTCTCTCTCTCTCTCTCTCTCTCTCTCTCTCTCTCTCTCTCTCTCTCTCTGTCATTCACTCTGCCTCTCTGTGTCTTGTTCTATTCTGTCGACAACCGATTGTCAAACTTGTGTAGTGATCCGATAAACACGAAGACCACGACAGCGTATCATTGCGCCGCAGCATTCGGCTATGACAGTTATTATTATTATTATCGTAAGTGATAAATATGACAGCTATTATTATTATTATCGTAAGTGATAAATATGACAGCTATTATTATTATTATCGTAAGTGATAAATATGACAGCTATTATTATTATTATCGTAAGTGATAAATATGACAGCTATTATTATTATTATTTAAAGTAATAAAGATAAGTTATTATTATTATTTAAAGTGATAAATATGACAGTTATTATTATTATTTTAAGTGATAAATATGACAGAAGAGAATGGTGACTTCAAATGGACCGATTTCTTTGCATTCTATCGATCAGCAATAAATGCACATGAACTTAGTTTAAACACCATTTACAGGTCGACGTCTTCATTCGGCTCATCATCGGAAAACATTTCATTCATCCAAGTCCACGCGATGATGACGATGATGACGATGATGATGACGATGATGACGATGATGATGATGATGATGATGATGATGATGTAGCTGATGGTTATTGTTACTACTGAGTAGATTCTGACGGACTATTACGACGAAAGAACGGAGTCGCTGGCGCTGAGTGGAGCCATCGATTGGTACATTCTTCCGCTGGTCAATCCCGACGGATACGCTCACAGCCACCACATCAACGGCGTACGAAACAACTCACCTGATAAACACACACACACACATGCAGTCCTCCTTCTCTTCTTCTTCCTCCCCATCCATCTCTATCATCACCCGAAGACGATGCTGATGACGCAAGGTGTCGTCTTCTTGTGACCTTTTGGTGTTACTAGAAGGCTTGCACTTACCTCAGTCAGTTCCGTTGATTCAAAGTCCATCTAATCTTTAGAGTTGTTCTTGGCTAATTCTTAGCTGAGCCGCTGTTTCGTGCGTCCTCTAAACAAATGCATAAATCTGGTGAACCGAAGAAAACTTTGTCTGATCATCAACAGTGTGACGACGAAAGTAACATTCGCATAAGCCTAATGTTGAGGGTCAATGAGAAAACTCCGAAGCAACCAAGGTATTTGGGGTTGTCTCACTACAAAATCAAATTGATTTTATTTATGAAAAAAAACAGCAGAGCGATTGAGCTAAATGTAGTTCAGGTCTTGTGGTGTTTCATTCGAGCAGAGTCGCTTATGGCGAAAGAATCGTTCGATCTTTGCAAACTCGAGTTACAGTCAAACGTACAACATGAGCTGTCGAGGAACGGATCTCAATCGCAATTTCGACTTCAAGTGGAACGGCGTAGGTAAGACAATGCAGCTACTAACATCCAAGCTTCTTCTTCTTCTTCTTCTTCTTCTTCTTCTCCTCCTCCTTCTTCTTCTTCTTCTTCTTCTTTCTTCTTCTTCTTCTTTCTTCTTTTCCTCCTCCTCCTCCTCGTCGTCCTCCTCCTCCTTCTTCTTCGCATTCTTAATCTTCTTCGCATTCTTCTTCGCATTCTTCTCTTCGTCCTTCTTCCTGTCCTTCCCTCCTCCTCCGCCTTCTTCTCCTCCTTCTTCTCACTTCATCCCCTTTCACTCGTCAGTTTGCTCGTTGTTGGGTTAGTGGCTTTGTGTGCTGTTGGTTTTGTGCAGGTACTACAAGCGAGCCATGCTACGCAACATACTGTGGGCCTTGGCCGGCCAGTGAGAACGAGACGCAGGCCATCACGAACTTCCTGTTGAAGCACAACTCATCCATTCATGGATATGTCACCATTCACAGCTTTGGTCAGACGTTCATGGTCCGATGGGCTTACAGCAAAGACGCCCCTCCGACGCCTGAATTCAACGACACTGTATGAATCTATATCTCCTCTCTCTGCCCTTCTGTCTAGCAACTGCATCGGATCTTTGCCTCTCTCTCTCTCTGCCTCTCTCTCTCTGTCTCTCTGTCTCTCTCTCTTCGAGAGAGAGAGAGAGTGTGTGTGTGGCATCCTGTCACTTGTGTCTTCTCTTGTCGTATGAACACTGATTGCAAACAAAGGAACTTTTGCTTCTTAAACAACTTAGCGTCATTCAGGCTGCTACTACCATCACAGAGTGCCTCTGATGAGGTTTCTCTTGAAGGGGCCTTAGACAAATTTACGATTACTCTTACTCTCAGACACCTTGTGTATAGGGCAATGGCGTAGCTAGCCCTCCTAGGGCCCTTGTGCAAACTGAACTTTGGCTATTTTGCTTAAAGTAATTGAGCAGCTGGGCCTTGGCCTCTTAGGGGCCAGGCGGCCTCTGACCTTGTGGGCCCTTGTGCTTTGCACAACCTGCACAATCTATTGCTAAGCTTCTGGTATAGGGTGTGGCTTACTTTTGCACCACAGTGTAAATTTATTGTGTCTGGTAGGCGGAGTTATAGTTTAGACTTTAAGGTGTTTGATTGACAGAGTTCTGTGGGGTAATTTACTCTGTTCTATGTAAATAACGCTGCCTAGGGGATGCTATACAGGCAGAGATGCGGGACTTATTGATTGGCGGTAACTTGTATGTATGTTTAACCAAGTAAGCATAGTCTTTGTGTATATTTAAGAATATATTTGCATATGTAATGAGCACGTGTTTGATTAGGGTGCACAGAAATACTCTTTATATGTAGAAAGACGTGTACAGTGAGATTTGAAAATTTGAACAGTTGTTGACAGAGCTGAGATACTTGAGTTGTGACTAGGTTTTAAGAAAATATAGAAAGTGTGACGTTTTAAGTTGTGTTTGAATTTTAGAACTTGTTGTCACACAAAGATTAAAGGGGTTTTAAAACTGAAAGAACTCGTGGGAAGTTTATGAAGTTCTTAGAGGCGACTTATTGATAGAGATTATAGTA